>VFFE01007208.1:1224239-1354419 GCA_008921705.1 Burhinus oedicnemus
GGGGGGGGGGGGGGGCCGCACTGTGGCCGAGGGCGTGGCCGCGGCGGCGGTGACGGCCTGGCTGGGCTCCGTCCCCCGCACCACGCCTCGCGCCGGCAGGGCGCATGCGCACCCCCTCGGGTTATTTATAGGCGCTCCCGGCGTTGGGGGAGGTGATGTAACGCGGGGGTCGCCGCGTCGTGCGTCTTTCGGGGCCGTGCGTGCCGCGTCACGTCACGTGCATGCCGGTGTTTACAGCGGCCGTTGCCTGGCGACCGGGCGGGGCCCGGGCTCCCGCCGCGTCTGAGGCGGCTTCGCCCTCCCCGCCGCGGGGCTGGGGCCGGGCCGGCGGGCGGAGGTGAGGAGGCCGCGCGGCGGGAAGAGCCCGTGCGGGGCCGGCCGGCCGGGGGGAGCGAGGCCTCTCACCGCCCCGGTTGAGGAGAGGGAGGGCGGGGAGCCCGGGCCCGGTGCAGCCCTGGCCGCCCCGCGGGGCGGGGAGCCGCGGCCGGGGCGCTGAGTGCTGCGGGTAGTCATGCCTCTGAGTCATGGGGGCCGGCAGCGCCGGCTGGATTTATGGCTTTTTGAAGCGGAGAGTGGCTTCTCTGTGCGATGCCGTCGGCGTTGCTTTATTTGGCGTCTGCGAGGGAGGCGGCGGCGCTGGTTAACCGCCTTTTGCGGGGCGCTGCGGGAAAGAATAACTCGCTCGCACTGAGAGCGAACAGCAAAGCGTGGTGCTCTTCCTCTGCCAGTAAAGCAAAGCAACGTCTTACCCCGGGGGATAGTGTCTACACTGACTGGAGCATGACATTCCCCACAATTAATTATTACATAAATATCACGTCGAGGATGCCATTTGCGTTACAGTCTTTCTCTTAACTACAGCGGTGACAGCAGTAGCTTTTTATCTCGAATCTTACAAGGATGCTTTTTCATTTCCATTGCAGTTGCCAAGTTCATCTCTGTCAAGACTGGCCTGAGGATGTTCTGTAGCCTTTGTGGCTACGTGTACTCTTTCTGTGAAAGACTGAAGTCTAAGAGTGTTTACATTCCCCTGCAGAAGCTGGCCTTGGCTCTCTTGCCTTTTTTCTAGAAATCAGATCATCCTATGTTACAAAAAAAAAAAATTACAGTGATTGTACGTTTGAAAGGATATTTGTCCACATGTGCAAGCTTTTAGTAGTAGTATTTAGTTACAAGGCTGGGTAAGCCTTGTCTACTCTTTGTATTTCAAAATGTGGTATTATGAAGCTGCTGGGTCCTTTGGATCCCTTCTGCATGTGGCTTTTTTGAGAAATTGTGCACAAATGTCAGTAACTGTTTGTCTGTCTCCCAAAGCTGTTGCTTTCTGTAGACAGACCAGGCAGCACATAGCTCTTTAGCTTGGGATGGCATTGTCTCGGATTGTTTGAGCTCAAGGAAAATGCGGTGGGCCATATGGAACAAGGAACTTCAACTACATCATCAGCAAGTACCTTCTGGTGTGCTAGTGACTGTGAGCAGGTAGAAGACCTAGGAAAATTCACTAACAGTTATGCAATAAGCACCAAATAAAGGTCTTGACATAAAGTAGGTTAAAACTGCCTGAAGGCAAAATGAGCGTGCCGGCTTCTGTCCCAATATGGCTGATGTGTCCGCATCAGCATGCACAAGTTCTTAAACTCATTTTTTTTTATATTTGAAAGATAAAGGCGTTGAACTAAATCTAGAGTAATCTAAACTGATTGGAACTAATCTAGACTAACCTGAACTAAATCTAAAATGGGAGCATTTCCATTCCACAGGTTAAGGAAGTAGTTAATTTGAGATTATTTCCAAGTGTTTTTGGATAGGCTTAGCCAAAGTCTTCACTGGAAAATTGGAGAAAGTAGAGATTTAGCCATGTGTGTGTGGCAGTGCACTAGAAAAGGTAGTTGAATAGTTGCTAGCAATCCTTTTTCAGTCTTTCATTGTGATAAAGCGGTCTGGGTTCACAGAGGTCGCACATCCAATTTGAAGGGCTTTGTTGTGCAGTGTAATAACGGCATGGTGCAGTGCAAACTTAAGCTAAATACTGCTGTCCCAGAGCATTTCAAGGGAAAGTGGTATGGTTACTAGACAGTGGCTGTACCTTTATTAATCAAATCTTATAGAGGAAGAGAGGGAGGAGAGAAGTGAACAAGCTCTCAGGAATACAATGTTTTCTCTTTCAGCAGCTTAAAAAAAAAAAAAAAATTCCAGAAACCTGTATCAACAAATTCATGCTGTTCCTAAAATCAGGATGATAAAGCTGGTCTCTAGCAAAAACCTGGATTACTTCATTAACTTCTAGAAATTTAATAGCTGCTACTTTTCCGCTAACCTATTTCTGGTTACATGCTATTATGAACACACCTATCAAAGGGAATGGTGTTTGGACCAGTATACATGTAGTTGCACAATTAATTGCTCTAAGTGCAACAAAACAGCCCCAGGATATATCGTCAGTTCTGGAGATAACACTGCATCTCTTCAGAAGGGGCCATTTACAATGCTTACCTCACTGTTAGAAGGATGACTGTATGCTGACAAGAAAACAGCCCTTTGAATGAGCTACCAGAATACCATTGCAAAGCTTACTGTAACTCTAGGGGGAAAAAAAAAAAATATATCTGTACTGATTGTACATCTCTGCCTATGATGTACTATCCTGTACTAGAACCTCCCTGGAAAATAGTTAAATAATGCCCTTATCCTGGAAAAAGTCTTATGCATTGAAATAAAGCTTTCCCAGAATTTTCCATTTGCCCTTTGTAGCTTTCAGGTGGTGCACTGTCAGAAACAGCCTTCCTGGAAGTCGGTGAGCACTGAGCAGAATCAGATTATGTGCAAGTCTTTTTTAATAAATGCCCTCCACAACAGAACTACCATGATCCTACTCATTCCCATCCCAGAATGTGACATACTTGCTCAATATACCGGGTGTCCTCATGGAAGTTACTGGGATGGGCCTGAAAAGCTACAAGGCATTAGAGCAGCTCTCGTGAGCTGAAGGACAGAAATGGCCAGTCAGCAGCTGGACAATATTTTCACAAAGCGATCCAAGTGGACCAGTAGAGTGCCTCCAAAACATAAGCCTAGAGCTTAACTTTTTTAACTCAGGTGGACACTTAAAAATTGTGGTTTCAACAGAAATATGAATTTGGTACTTAATTTTGTCATTATTCTTCCTGTCAGCCCTTTGCTTTCCCACAAGCAATAATTAGAAGCTGTTCTTTAAGTTCCGTGATGATTAAGGCCCCTCCTCACTTCCGAGTGCTAATTACCCTTTTCTCTAAAAACATCTAGTTTTTTAACGTAATCGGCGTATTTTATTTCTTGTGAGACTTACAAAGGTCCACATTCTTTTAAGAACGTAGATCTATTGATCTGTTTTTTTTTAAAAAAGTACTTTTTCTGTTGTCTTCTATGTCCTTGCCTTCTACGTCTGGAATCCATTTTCAGGGCAGACTAGAAGGAGTTTCTGGTGAAAGTTGAGAGAGAGATATGTATTCCCTGACTCAACAGAGCTCTTTGTTTTCAAGCAGTAGAAATAAAGAGGATCTCTTTTGAGTTTCCTTTAATTATGAGCCTGAGGGTAGAGGGAGAGGAGGAGTGATTTTTGTTTCTCAATACAATGTTTGTGATTTAGTTCTGCCTGGAGGAGTTGCTGTTTTGTTGCTAAATTATAATTGCACCTTTTTCTGTGGCTATAGAGGAGATTTGGCTATGTTACACTTTGATTTGTGGTTGTCTTCCTTCTTCTGTGGGAGCTCTCCGAAAACGTAAATGGGAATTATATCTGTGACTTAAACGTGCTACTTTTTCTCCTTCACAATCATAAGGATTTCCTTTTGGTATGAACCAGAGCTGAATGTCAAGTCAGTTCTTGCAGTCTGGCTTTTTCATTCTAGAGAAAACATGATACATTTGAAATGTATTTGAAATACCATTTTCTCATTAGATCGTTAGGTTATGCAAGGTGGAGGATGGCGGTTACCCTTAAAGCTATTTATTACATTGTGGTTGTGAATCTAATGAGGGAAGATGGGATTCAAGAAGGGGCATGATAAAAGTTTTTGTAGAGTGGGTATAGTCTGGATGATGAAGGTATATGAGAAGATGTTTAAAAAAAAAAAAAAGCTTACAAATCTCTCAGTGTGTACAGTTCTGCTGTTACTTGTGAACAGCCCTTGATCAAGCATAGGCACTAAGTCAGTATCCTGTTTTCTTCTTCATGGGAATCTCCTGTTTTTCTAGCAGCACCGAAGTCAAGAATTCGTGGCTTTTTGAGAAATGAAATTATTTTGTTTGATTCCTTAGGTGTAAACTTCCTTTCTCCAAGCAAGTATAAGCAGAATTATCAGTGATCCTGAGCATTTTTCTTTTCAGGTAGAAAAGAGTAGTTAAGATGTGAGCAAGAAGCTTAGGAAATGTACAGTCTACCACAGGGTATTTTAGGTAAGTCATTTAATGCTTTCTGACAAATAGACATAATACATTTTGTGCCTCATAGCGATCTGGTGAGTGTAACATTAAGACTGTTTATCATGTAAATACCTAAGATAAGTAGAAATTGCACATTAAAGGCCTTACCTGTTTCTTTTGAACTTCTACTACTTTCTACAGAACAGATACCGCAGCATCTGTATGAACTGAAACAATACTGATATTCATTAAATCTGCTGTAATCTGAGTCTCACAAATCAATTTATTCCATTTGTGACACTTGTTATGTTACTGAAAATTTGAATAACTTATCAAAAAAAGTCCCTTTTTTATTTCTGTCCTCAAATCCTGGTAATATTTCACAGCATTCAGCCTTAACAAATTTTGTGATAGTTACCTACAAATGAATCATAAACTTTAATTCATATCATAAGGTTATGATAGCTTTTCATTTAACATTAAACTATTTCATAAATCTATTCATTTCTAGTTGACATTTTGTCAACTAGTCCATTCGCAGGGTCAGTGCAGGATTGTTACCTGGTAGTGTTTACCATGACACAATGAATTACAGAATTTATGTGCTTTTTGTTGTTGCTACCACTGTTTACCAACAGTGCAACTTGAAAGTTTACATTAAATGTCACTCACAAAGTTGAGAAATAGATTAAGCCCTATTGCTGTGTTCTCCATTCTAATCCTTCCTGCCCTATCCTCCCTTCCCACCCCCAAATCAAAGTTTCCAAGACTGTAAAGTTAAAATGGTTCACATAAATCTTCTTGATGCAGCTCAGACTCTTTGAAACATCTGTTCTGTTTGTTTCTTCTGCCATATCCACTGGTTCTTTTCTTGTTTGCTCTTGCATGGTATTTGCCTTTATCTAGGACTGCCGGTGGTCTGGAACTCTGGTTTTCAACTGTTATTAAGCAAAAATGGATAACTTTATTAAATTTACAAAGAAACAACTGCAGTATACTGTAAATCACAATGGGAAATATATTTTGCAAAGCAGGAACAGTTGTGTAAAGAAAGTTAAAAAACTTAAAAAACCATTGTTTTCCCCAAGGGCTCCTGTTCTTATGACTGTTTAGATTCATACATTCTTTGGAATTTGTCTTTTGCTTCGGAATGCCTTACTAAATGTGAGAAGTTGAAAATGGACTCAATAGATCATGACTACCATCTTGAAACTTCCATAAACAACAGGGCACTGTGCACTATGGAACATTCATCTTAAGTGAGCACAATGCTTAGAAGTCCTTTATTACTTAGTTGAATGCACAGCAGAAGCAAAACCATGCATGAACACATGTCAAGGCAATATATTTAAATATTATCAGCAGAAACGCACCATACATCTTACACTGGAGGAAAGAGTTGTTGCTTTGTGAGAATTTAATCTTTCA
This sequence comes from Burhinus oedicnemus, assembly GCA_008921705.1. NCBI lineage: Eukaryota > Metazoa > Chordata > Aves > Charadriiformes > Burhinidae > Burhinus > Burhinus oedicnemus. The sequence continues at coordinate 1,230,069 of VFFE01007208.1, forward strand.
TTTCTTTGACTCTTCTGCATGTTTAAATATCTTTTTTTTTTTAATTGAATGATTCTGAGATGATATCTTCTTTCTGCCCTACATTTAAAAGTAATGCAAATACAATAAAGCTGTTTTCCAAGTGGGGCGTGATCCTGTCCCTGCTGAGCTCAGTGGCAGTTCTCACTAACTGAAGTGAGGCAGGACTGGGTGTGTAGGTTCCTGGATGGGAAAATTTTCTCCTTCTTGGTTTCCTTTCTTCATATGGATTGATGTGTGATCAAAAGCCACGGGTTTGGCTGCTAAAACACACAAGCTACACAATGTCAAAAGTGAAGATCGTTTTAAAATTTGTTTGATTCCCTTTCTGTAACTACTTTTAAGATCATTTCAATGTACTGATTTTGTTTGTAGTCTGCTGCTTTTCCCGCTAGTACCAGGTAAATTGTATTTCTGGTCATTGATTTGTGTTTGAACTCGGATAACTTCTGTCTTTGTTGTTGTATGCAGGGTTTTCTAAGGCTTTCTAATTAGCTTTTGTCTAGTTTTGCATAGTTTCTGGAACTGAGAGACTTCCCAATAAAGCTTGGTTCCTCCCTCCTCTGAGTAAAATCACTAACTTACCTTTGAAAATGCATTTCAGTGATACAACATGCGTAATTATAAGTTGATTTTTTTTTAAGCTTTTAAATTTGATTTATGTTATAAATAATGAAATGTCTTTTAAGGATTGAGTTGCATACTGCTTGAATGTTATTCAAGACTCTACTGAAAACTTATTTTTTTTCCTTTTCACCTAATCTATCACTGTTTATTCACATTTTAGAAAAATGAATTGCAATAATTCGTCATGGTAGCTTATGTCCTACCAGCTCTTTGTAATCCGGAAAAAATAATGATTTTTAATCTTTGTGCTATACTGAACACAATACTTAAAAATAAATCTGGTTTGGCTTTAACTTTTGTAATTCAGATTGCTTTTAATAACTGTGATTACAGTGTAGTATCCTGCCTGCCTTCTGGGCAGTTATGCCGTCTTTAGTGCAATCTTTGTAAGGGCTTGAAAATGCAGATAAAGAAATCCAGGTTCTATTCTTTTGCTACTTCATAACTGCTGTAGAGTTTTGTTGTTTTATGATTGCGGTTCTGCTTAAATGCTAAGTTATTTAGCACTGTAAAGAAACAGTCTTCAGCTGTTGAAAATGGGAGTGCATCTGTAATAAAGGTTATTATGATTCATTTTTGTGCTTGTTGTCTGTTCTTTAAAAAATATATTTTAAAATCTAAAAAGGCATATACTTGTTTAATGATCCCTTAGAATATGTTCCTGTGTCACTGAGATCAGTGATAATGGGATGAGGTAAGAATTGATTATTAAAGGTAAGATTTTTAAGTTCATTGAGAGTTTTATCACTAGTGGATAATATTCTGCACCTGATAAAGTATAAATTATCACTTGTTTCAGAAGGAATTAGGATGAGGTTGAATTGGCCGAAAAGATCTGTCTTCACTCAGACGTGGAATATGGGGATTATCTGTTGACATATGTATTTAAACCAAACTGGTGTGAATACAAACCAGATGTTTACTGGGAATATATTTTATAGTACATTTGAACCATAAAACAAGGTGACACATTTTGTTAATCATTATTTCTGATTTTGCAATGAAGAAATGTGTATTTTAAGATACAGTATTCTAAATGTTACTTTGCAGATTCTTGTCCAGTTACAAATAGCAATCTTCTACAATATTAAGTGATGCAATGAAAGTCTAGATACAAAATAGAATGACCATTTGTACAAAAGAAAATAAATCACGTTGACCTAAAACAAATGAGCACTCTATTTAAATAATTTTCAGCAATCATTTTAAAGACTAGGTTAAATCTTTATTTCCATATCTGTTCTTACTGAGCATGAGAGGCAATCAGCCAGTAGCTGACAATGTCTAACGAAGAATCTAGTACTGAAAAACACTTCAGTATTGTTTAACTGTATTTACAACTCGTCGTTGCATGGATTTGGGGGTAACTTATTGTGATAAAACTTCCACTGTGCTGTTCATTCTCTTCCTGTAAACCCTCCAAGAGTGACAGTGGAGGTAGTGTACGTCCCCAGTCTTAGTCTCTTCTCCCCTCATGAATGTGCTTCACAAGGCCAAGGAAGCAGTGGGACAGTGCTGTTTTGAAGCTAATCCCTTCCGTACAAGAGTGGGTTAGCTGCGCCCATAGACATAGATCTGGAGGAGGATCATCTTGGTATTGGAATGCATTAGTGCTGTAGGTGTTGATTTATATTATTTCTAGTAACAGGAGTAAGGGAAGTTACTTTGAGTTGGTTTTACCTTTTTTTTTTTTTTTTCCCTGCTTAATGTTTCTCAAAGATAGCTTGACAGTTTCTGGTTTATTATAGTGCTCTGGCATTTATAACAAACATTTTATTGTGATGATACTCTTATTAAAAATAAGACCTACAATTTGGACAATTAATTACTATAAACTGTCCCTTTAATGTGTTGTAGAGCTAACTCTTGATTCATTCTGTCACAGGAGTTTTGCTGTTAATATGATGACCCTCTAATGGTCTTTGCCTGGTTTTGCTAAATACCTAGATCCATAAAAGAGCACTTATTTCTCACAAAATTGGATTATAAGTTTATAACAGAATGCAGTAAATTAAAGGAGAGCAGTCGCACAGAGGAAGAAATATTTTCTACCCGTTCTTCACAGTCTCCTTTTGTTTTCGTTGTATGATACAATACGTAGAGAACGGGCTGAAAGCCACTTGTGTCCTTTTTTGGGTAGCTTTGGATACCTTTTCTCCAAAGCTTAATGGTTTGCGAAGAAGTCTTAAGACATCTGACACTGGAGATGACCTGAGGTTTTGCGAGTTACGCTGGCAGTTGTGTTAGTGAAGTATTGCATAACATTCAGGTATGACAGTATGTCCTTCCTGCTCGTATCTGCTTTCTGAGAGCCTCCATTTTAGGATGTTGAATATTAGTTCACTTTCTGATAATTGGTGTTCTGATAATACAGAGTATGAGTTGCACATGATGTTTCACTGTGTACGGATGGGTGCAGGTTGGAACCAACTTTACAGAGATCTGATGGGTCCTTTTCTGAAATACACTACGGATGTCTGCCATCTAGTTGTGCACATGCAGAAATAGCCAAGTTCTGAACAAACGCGTAGTAGCCGTGTATCTAGTTTGGTTCTTTGATGTGGCACACTGCTGCTGTGATTAGTTCAGTTCATGTTGGGACTATGGCTGAGATAGTATACAAGCTCATATTGCATATTATAAACTTATCTTTAACATTTTTGAAACTGGGAAGTTCTGGTTTAGAAGAGGATAGAGGCAAAAACCATGTTGTGCAATATGCTTATACTATTCCATTAAGATAAATTTGGTAAGAACATAAACTAGCCATAAAAGTGTAATAATAACTTGACCCTATACCCTGAACTATAGGTATCTAAAATGTAATATGGAAATGCAGTTAGGCATTTACATGCTTCTGTAGCTGTGTCAATATCGTTCAGCTACACAAAGGATAGCTACATTTAGCAAAGGCTTGAGGCTGCTTTTTGTTTAGGTTTGCTCATACATTTTTTTCTTCTGCTTGATGTTAACCCCTTGCAGAAGGGCAAGAGTATCTTAAATAACATCAGCTTATTGGTGAATAAGCCATAGGCATTAGCAGATGCACTAACATGTACAGGTCTCCAAAGTGACAAGAGTTTTTAGCATTGTTTGCGAAGCCTGGGAATATAAACTCTAACCATCATGAAGCTGAAACAGCTGCCCCATTTACTGGCAGTTGACTGTTTTTACAAGTGTGCAGAAGTCTGGCAATCTGACTATTCACAGGCAATACGTCGGTTTGGGAACTTCAGTCATCCTTACTTAGCATGTACCCAACGGTTCAATGTCAGCTGTTTTGGGGTTGGGTTGTTTTTGCATCATGGCTTGTTTGATCCAAATGCTATTGAAAGCACAAGTTTCTCCATTGACTTACATTAGTCAATCACTGTATGACATAATAAATGTGTGTTCTTTAATTCTCTGGAGTTCCTAATGTGCACCCACATGGAACGGAGGACCATTAGTGGCCGTTGTCACTGTTACTCAGTTTCCAGTAATATCTCATTTTTATTTTTTGCGATGAAACCCACACTCGTACACAGTATTACAAATAAACTGTGTAAACAAAAAGTTCTTGCCACATAACTGTAATAGTAGGAGAAACATTTTCTAAATTTGTAACTTTCCCAAAATCATGCTCACAGATCCATGTGACATGTTACAAAAGTTGCTGATTTCATTGTTTGGTTTTTGAACATGACTTTTGACTTGTAGACAGCTGAAGGTTGCTGCAGTCTGTAAGCAGAAGGGCACAAAGGGCAGGGTGTTGCGTAGTGAAATGTAACTGTGACTCAGCTGTTGCTGAAAGTAACACTCATTTCATTTCTCCTACTTCCTCCCGATTATCAAGAAATGCCCTACAGCACTGGAGTAAAGGAACACTGTCCATTTAAAGAATACAATCAAAACTTACTAGAAATAGTGAATTGCAGAAAAGTAAAGCAGTAACTAGCAGTGTTCCTTACTAGCAGTGTTCCTTTCTTAGCTGTGAAATTTGTGGGGAGTACTCATGCTACAGTGTTATTTCTAATTTTAGGAGCAAATGTCTATCACTTCTTGTACATAGATGTCATAGGACATTGGACAAAAGTGAAAACTTTCTGTTAAGATATCTCCTGATATAATTCAGCTTTGCTATAAAGATATTTGACTGTAATAGTAGCGCAAGTGTTTGGGGAAGACCTAAGAGAAGTTCTTCCACTGATAGCACGTGTCTTCCATGCCTGGTATGTGTGTATCTCGGACATCAGAGATGGAAAAATTAGTAGCGTCAGGACAGGATGGGCACTCATGCAGAGCTTTGATGTGGGTAAGAACTGGTGCTCTTACCTTCCTTGAACAACTCTCTGTAATATAAATAGTATAATGTTAAATAGGTAGGTTTGTGCAAGTGCTCTTCTTCATTAAGTTTGTCTCTGATTTCTTTGTATTACTGTGGACCCTGTTTTCAACTTTGCCCCTCATACCACAGGAATTCCAAAGCTTCCATGGCAGCAGCCCCTACACCTCTCTTCCAGGTTTGCCACAAGACAACGGAGTGGAGGTAAACATAGCATGTGCTTGTTTAAGAAATGGCTTCAGAAGTAACCAGAGATACACTAACAGGATTATTTTCTTGAATCTTTGTCCCATCTTCTGTTTCTCACCAGAGGAATGCCTGGTCAAGAATCACAGGATTATATAGATTGGAAGGGATCTCTGGAGATTATCTAATTCAAACCACCACTGAAAGCGTGGCCTACTTAGATGAGTTTGCTCAAGGCCTTTTCTAGTCAGGTTTTGAGCATTTCCAAGGATGGAAATTCTACATCTTCTCTCAATAACTTGTTCCAAGGTTTGACTGCCTTCATGGTGAATAATTTCTTAATACCTAATCAAAATTTCCCTTGTTGCAACTTGTGTCCATTGCCTCATCTAATGCAGTCCTTTCACTGTGTGTTTGTGAGAAGAATTTGACTTTATCTTCTCTACACCCTTGTATTAGGTCACAGAAGACAGCCATAGGACTCCTCATGACCTTCTCTTCTTAAGGCTGTGCAAGCCTGTTTCTCTCAAGAGTGCTGCTTTAGTGCTATTTAACTCGCCCCTGTAAGGTTGAAGGTACACGTCTTGTTTTTGGACAAGAGCAGGTTTGTTCTGTCTTCAAGGCATTTTTGTAAGATTCCCAGAGCAGTAGCTGAAGGATTACTAAAAAGCCTCAGGACAGGAAATTATATTGGGATATCTTAAAGTGTCTGACCTTTACAATGGGGATTAAGAAAAAGAGACAAGGCTTGATGCTTTCCACAAACAAGACTGGTCTTGTCTGTCATTACAGCCGGACACAATGACGTAACAAAATTGCTTGAAACTCTACACACCTACCCATCCACCTCCCCTTTTGTTAATTTCCAGGCCATTTCTATTGCCGCCCCTGCTAGAGATTTATGTCACAGCGTTTGTTCTATGGATGGAAATTTTTTCCTTATTTCCATTGTCTCGCTTGTTACATATCAAAGTATTCTTCCCACTACGGAGAGCTTTAGCATGTTTAGTAGTTCTTACCTGGGTATTCTTTTTCCCTCCTTTGATTCCAATGCCGCTACGGATTGAAGAGTAGGCTAGAAACCTCTAGTGTCAGTTTTCTTTGAGGCAGGCACCCTCATTGGCGTTGCAAACTCTACCGATATTAGAAGCAACATCAGACTGGCAACACCATCCTATTTTTACTTCTCTTGATACAGCCTCACCTGTGCAATAAACTGCTTACGCCCACAACTAAGTTCCAGATCTGCTGGAAACACTGCATGAGGTAGATCCAAGAGCAGTTCTCACATGTTTTCTTTGCCATTCCCTACCCTTCCTCTCAGCTGGATACATGTTTTCTTGAGGTAGGGGGAACGGAACAAGGTAAGATAACAGATTGGAGATTATTCTAGGTTGTGGTCTGGAGAATTGCCATTACAGGTACCTCTCCCTGCTACAGAACAAGGGTGGCTGCTGGGGGCTGCAGTTCTGCCACTCCAGCCCCACTATGCGCACTGTATTCACGCTGTATCTTCAAGGAAAGGAAGATGTCAAAATGGTGGCTTTGTGTGTTATTCCTTACTCTGTGTCAATGAGAAAGATCACATCTTTCACTGCTACTTCATAGGGAAGCTTCATGCTCTTCTCACCCCAGGAACGCTTTCAGCAGCTCTCACCAGCAGCTATTAACTGCTTCACAGAAGTTCAGTGTTGGAATCAACTTGCTGAGCTGAGCCCAAAGCAACTTAAAAAGCAGAAGAGCTGCTGCTTGGAGAAGCTGATGCTTGCTAACCCCTTTTTTCTCCTCCCAGTTGCACGATTCCCAGTTTGTGCACTGCTGATACAGACTGCTGGTCCAGATTACGTCCAAGAAATTTGTTTCCACAGCAGAGAATAAACAGGCCGTAGAGCCGGAGATGGGTCCCTGGAACTTGTAGCAGTAGTCCTCTTTGCCATGGCCTGGTCTGGGTTGTACCTATTCCTTTCTCTGGGTGGTCCTGCTCTACTAATTTTTTGAAATATGGATCATCTCTTCCATCATCTCCAAGGACTGTAGTCAGCTCTGTGTCTCACTTGCGCAGGGTTACCTTCCGTATGTGAGCATGTGTCTTACAAGGTAGAGCTTAGAAAATCTCCCATCATGTAGTCTGCTCATAGTATTTTGTCGTCATTACAGGATGAAATCTGTGAAATAGTTCTTTCCTACATCAGATGATGTTGATAATTGCTAGACAGTTGCAGATGTTTCAGTGCTTCAGGATGGCTCAATCACTAGTCTTCAGTCCCTGGTGCTAAGTAAGGTCAAGTTTATTTGGCAGTGGTCTGATTACTATGGAATACCTCGTTAACTCTAATAACTCCCAACTAATGTGCTTATCACTATTACCAGGGCCTTTTTTTGTCTCTTTCTACAAGGGCGAAGACTTTTGAGGTTTTATCCAAATTTTTAACAAAAAGAAATACTGAGTTTCACTTTATTGATATTATTTATCTTCCATTTTCATTCCTGGGGTTCATTGGTATAGAGGAGAGGAAAGGTTTACAGGCTCAACTGTTTGTCTAACCCTCTGTGTTACTCTAAACTAGAGCCTTGGCATTATCCTGTTTATTCCACATGTAGAAAAAGTAAAGTGTCTACTTGCTTCTCTGTAGATAATTTCTAACAGATACTTGCTGAATAGTATTCTCTTATTGAGGAGCTACAGTGTCAACTTGTTGTAAATTTTTTAGATTACCTTACTGTTACATTACCTAGATTACCTTACAATTGCTAAATAGCACATGTAATATAGTAGGGAAGTAATTTATTTTTTTTTTGTAATTCTGCGAACTGATTACTTGGTCATCCATTTCTATCATTGCAAAGAGCTTTGTCACTTTGAAGTTTGATGCCAACTTGGTAATGTTGTTCATGTCTTCCAAATAGACTGCGGTACTCAGGATCTATGAAGTACGTTTTGAAAGTCATATAAAGAAGAATTATAAACACAAGCAAAGTATCAGTTTTCCTTTTTCAGAATTGCCTGTTCCGTGAGGTGTGTTCTGCCTTTTCTTCCATTTCAACATGTGTATCCATCAGTAATTTCACATGATGGAATGCAAAACAGGTCACAGGAGTATCTACGCTGGTCAAAAGCACATAAAAGTGCTCATCCCACTCAGTGCCAGGGAAAATCTGGCTCTAGTGTCCAGGAGATGCCTCAACCAAGAGTGGAAGAGATGTATCTCTTCCAAGAACAAGATATGAAAAGGTTAGTAACTGTTTTTCCCTTCTACATAGTACACATCCCTGGCCATATAGTATTCTTCACAATGGAAATGTGTATTGCTGTCTTTGAGAACTGTATACAGATAAAAGTCAGTATAAGGAACCATTACATTGCTTTTAAGATATAAACGTGTATCTGTTTGGGGGGATGGGATACTTCTTCTGGAATAACAATACTTACTATCTCTTTGATTAATGTTGTTGTTGTCTTCAAGTCTAGGCAAAGAAATGTATTGAAGTAGATTGTAGACCATATTTTTGTTCTGTGCAGTAACATTGCTTTACTACTTTATAAGAGGCAATTAGAGCACAAAGCACACCTTAGAATATTGTAGTGACATCTCTGTTCACAGATTAAGCTTTTAGAAGGGAAATTTTCTGATGGAACTGTTTTAATCTTCTTAGGTATTAGTGTTTTTCTTGATTAAAGTCTCATTTCCTACCTGAGAAAAAAGAAATGGTCAGTAACTGTAACAGAGGAAAAAAAATAATGTACTTTTTACTAACATGTCAGCATGATTGTGTACTGATTCTACATTTAGGAGCCATTTTTTGGTCTGCCTTACCCCATGTACAGATATCAGGGGACAAGAGAGGAAAAAGGCCTTGTCTTCCTCCCCGTACTCTGCTTCTCTGTCTCCTCTCCTCATAGCCCCTGTAGCATCCTGCCTCTGCGTTCCTGGCCCCTGTACACAGCCTGAGCGCAGAAGTCATTTGAGGGGAGGGAGCAATCAGAATACTTTTGTCTTTTTTTGTCTTTTTTTTTTTTTTTGGCTTTCTTGTAATAATTTAAAAGGACTGCATCGGGAGCACAAATTGGGGAATCTGGAGAGCTGCCCGAAGTTGTGCTGATGGTTGTACATGACCCTGACACTCATTGAGGAAGGTGCAAGCCACCTCGCATACATCCTCGTACCACTGCTGGCACAAGAACAGCAATGAATCTGGGTGGATGTGGATGATCTGTAGGTATTGAGAGAAACCACATGGTAAGGACAGCCACTGTGAATTTGTTGTCTCAAGACAATGGGCCTTTTTTTCCTGCTGTTTAACTCATGTCCTCAAGGAGCACAATGCAAAGTGATGTGTGAGATAATGTGTCTGTACAAGAAATTCACTCATTTTTCGGTGCTAGGGTGATGAATTTATATTCCCTGGATTCTTTTATTACAGTGGATTTTGCTACTCTCTGAATTATTAGTGGATTGTTTGTTCTGGAGACATGGAAGTAATTGTGAACATCTGTGAAACGATAGTTAGCATATAAGCATTGTAAGCAAGTATCCACACTACAAAGTAGTGGTGTGAGCAACTGGTGGGTTGTGTAGATTGACCTTTTCCTGTCCTTTAATTTTCCAGTGCTGTATCAAGCTAGGTTTTTATATTTTTTAATGTATAGATAGGACTTAAATTAAAGTCAATATATAACTTGCAACTTGAGCTAAGATTACAGCAAAAACAAATCTAATTTCAAATTTTGAAGAAGCCTGCAGGAGTGGCTCTTAGATCAAAAAGTAATAGTTGATCTGACATCCAAGTCTCATTCGTGTTTGGGCCTTTTGAAGAATGAAAGTATTAATTCCTATAAACATAAAGGCAAAACCTAGGGAAGTGAGGCCACTTATCCAAGCATGTAGTCTGAATTAAAGATTACAAGGAGGCATAGCTGTAAATTTGATGAGCAAATCTTGTGTGAGAATTGCAAACTATTGCTATTATAGAGCTTTCGGTTCCATTGAGCTTCTGACTGCCTGAAGTAGACCATTTTGCTAGCCATTGCTGAGCTCTGTGCTGCCCCACCTAGATCGCTACAAGTATCCCAGCAAATTAATTCTAAAGCTAGAGCGGGCATGTCTAGATTATACTGCAGTCAATGTGTAATGACTGCATTTTTAATTACTGTGAGTTAACCTAATTTTTTCCTTGATGAGGACAACTGTTGGAGGCACTTCTCTTTCTTTGATTTTATTGTTTCTGTTGGTCTAAGATAAAAGCCACTCAGACTGAAGGAGTATAGAAGTTCTTTTTCTTATAAAAAGGCAATATGCCAGTGTGAACACATCTTACATAAAAATAATATTATATCAGTTGCATTTCACACTTTTAAAATTTCTAGGCAATGATGTACACAAGAGGTTTTAAAGTAACTTTAAACAGGACTTTATGATGTATACATCTTGAGTAATTCTGGACTTTCAAATATTGTATTACAGAATTATTTTTACACATATGCAGATTTAGTCGTGTGGATCAACTATAGCTAGCTATGTAAATGTTTTGTGGTAAAGAAGTGACATAGCAAGCAGTGTAGAATATAAAACTGGAATGGGCCACATTGAATTAATCTTCAGTGTTTGACTAAAATTCATAAGGGATTTAGTTAAATCCTGAAATTCACTCATTCTCAACAGGTAAGAATTAGAACATTGCTGTTTACAGTAGCAAAAAGTGTGTTGCTAGAATACTATGCAATCTGAAGTTTTCTAATCTAAATATCATGTAAATATACTTCGTGGCTCAAAAAACGTTTTATGTTAAATAAAGCTGAATAGTCAGGAATCACTTGACTGAGATACAATGTGTTTAGTGAATAGCCAATTTAAGACCAATATGAACAACCACCAAAATAACTGTTTAATGAGAACAGCAGTTCTGCTTTATAAGAATGTCCTTCTGGGAGCTAGCGGTATGCAGAACTTCCATTAGTTTCCCATGTTAAAATGATCTTTCTCTTCCCTTTGTAGCTGCACACCTATATCCACTGCCACCTCTGGGCTGCATGCACTGAGAGGTCCCACTGGCATAAGCAGAATATAATTATGCCCTGGAAAAATAGGATTTCTGGATTCTTGTTCCCTGTACTGGATGTGCAGTGCCTGTTCTTTCATTGCTCTGAATGCTGAGCAGGCATTGCACTCAAATATTAATTCTGCATAGATAACTCTTCCTCCTAGGTCAGCAGGACTGTTCATGGAAGGACTCGGTGCAGTTCTGCATTTCCATTTTCAGTTACTGTTGAAATGGCCACCTCTTTTACCTGATAATGTGAATTTTTCTCATGAAATCAGGCAATTCTCTTCCATTTGATGTTATCAGTTTAGTATTTAAAGATTTTTCTTAATGCAATTCCATATACATTATTCATAATTGTAAAGTATAGTTACTTAATTTACCAAGTACATTTCAAAATACAGAACTGTTCAGGATAACCATCCAGTAACACATCCTGTGTGCCTGTACTAATCTATAACGTTATCTCTTCTGCCAAGTTTTTCACAAAGTAATGTCAAACTTTGTGAAACAATACCAAGTTATTTGTTTTTTTTAATGCCTAAAATGTGGCTAGCATTGTTTTAATGCATGTATGGATGTGACTCCCACTCCAGTGGGAGTGCTGTTGTTAGAATAGGATCAGACGCTCTGTTTTGTGTGGTAGATACGATATGTGTATTTAAGATAGGTTGGGTACAAATTCTAGATTCTAATCTGTGCATTTCAATGTACATATGTATTACCTTGGTATACAAACCACTGTATTCATATACATCCTTTACCAAGCTAGTGTTCTAGATGAGCACCAATCATAGAGTTTGGTAACAAGTAATTTATTTTATGCATGTCTTTGAATACGTATAAAAATACCATTAAGGTCTAACTATAACTTACTGCTGTTGCAATGGATTTTATATTTTTAACTTTTTTATTGGTTGTAAATTAGATTAATTTGTCCACTTCAGTATTTTCTGTCTGACTTTCTAATCAAGAATTCTATCATCCAGAAAAAGAAACCTTGGAAAGTTATTAAAATCTATCTGGCACAGATAGTGTATTCACATTTCCTTCTAGTGGCTGTTGCCCCATATTGTCACATGCAAATTAAACCTTTTTACAGCTGATTGATTATTAGAATTGCAGAGCATAATACAAAACCAACAGTCATTTACAATAAATCTTCAGTTTTCAATCTCATGTTCTAGTAAGACTGTTTGGAAAGAAGCCAAGTATTGGGATTTTGTGTGACTCACTGTGGTAGGTAATTCTTAATCTCTGAAGAATATACATTCTGCAGTCCTTGGAAAGTACGCTGTTGATTATATAGCAGATATTTGAATTGCTTAATGTATTACCAAACATTTGATTAGTAAATAATGCTTTACCTAAGTGAATTTTGCTTACTGAGAAATTCCATGCTAGATACGGTATACCACAGGCTTAAAAGTAAATGAGAACATGTTTTGTTTTTCTCAAATCTGTGATCTGGAATGACAGCATAGGAGGGAGTTATGCTGTGCCAGAAGCTCTTGGTAAAATCCAAACCCCCGACAAAATACATCTAGTTTCATGTTTTGTTATGTACTCTGTATGTGAACAAGGCTCATCCATGCTTGCAGATCTTTTAGAAAGATGTTACTATTATTACTGATGCGGATGTCTAGAAAATGTGTGCAAACTGATGTATACAAACATGCAGAATACGTATTTCTGATGTTGAAATAGTACAGAGTTAGTGAAATTGCATGATTTTGTGGCAAGACCAGCAAAAAAGTAATTATTCAGAGTCAGCATTGTGAATTATTTTGGTTGGTTTTTGGCTGATGTTAATTTTGTTTCATGAAGCAGAAAGTCTGTTTTTGGAATGAGATATATGTTAGATTTTGTAAACTTGTTCACAGTATTTCCTCTCACTACCAGTCATTCTTATACCATATATTCTAAACTAAACAGTCCAGATTCTAGATGAATGTTGATGTCTACAGTACAAAAATCTGTTTTATCATCCTTTAGTACTGGTGAGTTATTTCCTCTGTTCAGCTCTGTTATCTATGGAAAAATTACCTATCTATGAATTAATCGGGTCCCAGTATCCCCAGTCACTCTGGCCTCAGCACAGTACTTCACCGTCTAAGGTGCAATGTGGGTATTATTTTGAACTGGGCCTCGCTCTGTTAATAGCATTCAAAGTTGCTACTGCTCTTTACAGAAATGTTTTAGGTTTTTCATAGGTTAATGTACAATATAGGTTCTTATAACCTACTTCACCTAATTTAACCTTTTTTTAAAAATAATCTGATATGTTTTTTGCCTTATCTGAGTTATTCCTTCTCCTTCTATAATCCTATATATTTGAAAGTTAGCTGTAGAAACCTTTGCTAAACTTCTTGTAGTGTGACTGTCTTCGTGGAAGTCACATCTCCTAATTAGTTGCTTACTTCATTGGGATTACTTGCTTAAATGCTCTGCTGTATCAGGGTTTAAGGATTTAATTCTTTACAACACTTAAGTATTGCATCACATATGTAAGATTTAAAAAGCCAGTGACCAGGCTGGATAATGCTAGGAACCCAATTTCTGCATTAATCCAATGAGAACTGTGAGTAAATGGTAGTCCTCTCAGACAAGTTAATTTTCTCTCCCTGTTTCATTTCTGGTATGAGCCTTTGAGAGTGGATTTTCCTGAAAGGAGCTGACAACCAGGCTTCTCTGAAGTACATGAAGACGGCAGGATCGAAGTCTGTAAATAAAAGTTCTGCATAGGATCAAAATGCAAGAATTTTATTAGAATATTTGTTGGAGTTTTGTATTACAGTTGTGAGATTTAATTCACTCTATCAAATAAGAAATGAATTACAGTCTCCTTCATGCAAGAATTTGTCATCCTTATATAAGCATAGATTCAGGTCTTTCTTTAAGTCCATATCCAGTGTTTTTTGTTACATTTTTTGTTTTCTGCCCTGAGTATATATGGGGAAGGTTATTGTTACACAGGCTTTCCAAAAGTTTCCTTGCTGTAATGATCTTGCTGCCAGGCCCGTGACAAAATTCAGAAAATGTATTCAGCCATATTTATTAATTCGACAGAATGATATCAGTGATACTGGCTGAGCAAAGTAAAGTCTAATGCTCAAGGCATTAGCATTTCTCTGACTACAGCACCTTAATTTTTAATGAAGCCATACTGTTTATACCAAAACTTCAAGGAATGTCCTCAGTATTGTTTTGAAATTTCCAACTGGTTGTGATTATATATGAAAGATCTGGTTTCTGTTAAGTTTATTTGATTTTACTTCATGTATCTTAGCCCCTGGAGCATTTCTAGGTGGTCAAGCAAAGCAAGTCAGAAGCCCTCAGTTAGAACAGAAAACCAGGGGCTTGTGGTTTGGGGGGAAAGAATAATGAAAGGCAAGGGAAGTGGTAGTTGCTGAAATGGATGGAATCAGGATTGGTGATATGAGGATTCTGGTAGGATTTTGTTGTCAGAAAATATGGTTTTTCAAATGCAAAACGTATTTTTAGAATGAAAAGAATTCTTGTCATCTTGTTGAGAAGCGGATGAGTTGCTCCATTTTATCTCAGTTTTCCAGCCAAGCAAGCAAGAGCCTGAGGAAAGCATGGAGATATACTGTTATTTCATTCACTAAAATGCAGCTATAATTTCTTTATTTTCACGGCCTCCCTGTGCAGGAAACTTCCAGATCTAAAGATCGACCTTCCCTGCTTCACATCCCAAACTGAAACTATTCCGCAGGTGAAGTCTTGTAACATCTTGCAGTAAGACACTTGGAGCCAATTTACACGTTGCCCCATGTGCAGGGTTTCATCTTGCCCCTGTACTGTGGAAAGAACGATTGCTGTTAGACAAGCTCTGTTTGGATCGGGATGGCGCTTAGAAATACAGCTAGCTGCTTGCAGTTCAGTCAAGAATTGTGGAGCTGTACACTTTGTCAACGAGTATTCTGCTATTCTGGTGGTCTTTTTTTATATATATATATTTTTTTTTTCCCCGCCCTGAACACAAATGGCTTTATGTGGACTGGTTTACCAGTAAGAGCCAGTTACATCAGACATGTTTCATATGTCACATTATTGTCTACTGTTGGAAACGATCCACTTCTGACTTCTTGGGTGCAATGAATAGCATTGTTGAAAAATGTAAACTGCCTCTGGCTTCGTTATAATAGGCTTGTATGACCATGATCATAATGACACCTACAGTTTCTTATTAATCTCCAGCAATCTGAACAAGGAATTCTGAGGCTTGGTAAATTGGAAAATTAAAATATGCCTTTCTTGGTCCCTCTAGATGTAACCAGTTTGTCTTTCACGCGTCTGCCACTTCTTAAGGATGGCTTATTGATTATGTAGAGTTTAAAAGTCAGAGCATTATATCATTCCTTCCTGCTTCAACATTTCACAGTATGGTAGTAATATACAGACTATTGATGGAAATCTTATAGTAAAATAACAGTACAGTTATTCCTTAATGTATATGTTTTCAGGAGTTAAAAAGAACAAATAACAGTCTGTCAGCCTCACACTTAAAACAGGTGCGTGGTGCATATGATTAACTGATATGGCTCACACAGTTTTTATCACTGTGCTTTGATTTTTATCACATTTTGTGTTTCAGGGTCCATTAGCTTCAATAAAAACTTGGATTAGAAACATCTGCTGACCATGTCTGTGTTCTAGGAATTGGTATTAAAAATTCAGTATTTGGGACTCAAGCCTCTAGCAAGGTGCAGTGGAATGCTGTGATACAGAGGTGTCTTTTGGAAAGAAGCCATTTGTGGTCAGTAAAGATTCTTTTCAAGGTTGTTAACCTCTGTATCCTTAAATTATATTTATATAGCTGCCTAAATTATTTCTGCAGTTTCAGTTGGAATGTATTCCCCAATCAAAACAATTGTGTAACACAGCTGTTACCTTTTGCCCCATAGATGCCTACCTCTCAGTTAGGGCTGAAATAACCTCTGGGTAACTTCTAAGACAGTTGCACTGGTTAAAATTTTTCACGTGCATGTGTTTGAATATTAATTAGGTTTTTAATTAATGTTATTATTACTGCATGACATTTTGTCAAGGCACAGGACTGTCATTCAGAAAGTCTATTTGTTGTTGGTTTACTATCTTGCCTAAGGCATATTAGCTTGACAACTGTTTTGTTAGAATTTGAAGTGTATTTGTTGTATTCACTTATTGTTGGTAAAATGTTTAGTTCTGTAATGTAATGCACTGGAAGGCTATGATAAATGCATGGTCTTTTATTATAAATATTTAAATGTTGGTCTTTCTTGCATGTTATGTGCAACTGAAGATATACCTTGTTCTATTTCATTTTCTCTTGACAGTGCTCATATATTTTCTTCATCTTTTATCAGTCTCGGTTTCTGCATCAGAATGGCATGTTCACATCTGAAAAGTTTTTCACCAGAGACTTGCATCTTTTTTCAGAATACTTATATCTTACCCGAAACTTATCTGGTAGCTCCAGAGAACACTAGCGTGTGAGCTAAGACAGCACGGTACAGTTTAAATCTTTCCAAAGGCCATGTTTGTAACTGAAGAACCACATCATGATGAAGTATTTTGAGGTTAGCGTGAAACCTGAAGGCTGATTTTCCTGACAAATACCAGGTCCAGATTTGTACAGTGAATCTGCCTCATAGAAATCTGGGTCAGCTCATCTTGGCTGTGTTTTTGCTGTTATCACAACCCAGGTGTAAGAGATTTTTATCATATAAGATATAGAGTATATCATATGAATTAGAGTAGTATGATTTTGCTTTTCCAAATATGTGTGCTTTGGTGGAGGGACCTGAGAGAACAAGAAGTTTCCTGTTGAAGGCAAGGATAAGTACTTAACTAAGTGCCCAAGCCAACAGCACAATAAAAAAAGAGGCACTTAGTTTCCTGGAGCTCAAATTATCTTTTTAAGACCAAATTCCAGACTCTGAACCACTGGAGTTTGTGTAGTAAATGTCACACTGACATTTTGTACTGTCCATAATGAGATGAACCTGCAACTTAGAGCATTAGCTAAATCTAGCTCTCCTGTGTTTTATCTAAATCTACCTGTCCTGGAAGTGTCTTTTTGTGGGACTTTTTTCATGTGGGAAAAGAATTCAGTCTTAGTTTTGGTACTCTACGTAGGCTGCCTGTCCTTTCACAGCCATGTTGATAGTGGACAGCTCTATTGGGTTAGCCATGGCTGTGGCCATGGATGGTGTTTCTAGGAGGTGTAACATCTGTGGGACTGGAAGGGTTCAGCACGTTGCCTGAGGCAATGGTGAGGCGGTTACATTACGTCAGTGTGCGCTGTGCATGTCACTTTTCCATATCCCTGATCAAAACTTGGTAATTTAGCCAGAATCATTTTTAAGCTGCATAAGTAACGACATTTCTGCAGCGTGCATTTTGAAGTTCCCTTCTAATGGAGAGTTGTTTTGTCCTTTGCTAGGCCTGCTTATTTTAATGGTTGCAGAGGTTAGTGGGGTGTCTTGTGTTCAGATTTTAATGCTACCTTTATATGTCTGCAGAAAATAGCTTAGTGATACAACCCTTATACTTGTAAGCCTGAGGATCCCTGGAAGTATAGGTCTGTTGCAGTACATTAAGACTCTTCTTCACTCAGAGCCAATAAAATTTTAGCCTTTATGTTTGCTTGCAAATAATCGCGCATTGTTAGAGTTGCACAATTCCCAACCTCCCCACCCCCCAAGCCTTGTTGTGATGTGCTGTTGAGCTGAAAATAAGAACCTATGTCCCCATCTTGGGCTCTGTTCCAGCAGCGCTTAGGTACCCGGGAATAGATGCTTCTTTCTCGTAGTGTCTGCTGTTTACTTGCGGTCGTTACTCAGTTCCTTTAAATCATGGCACTGAGAGGCCAGCAGTCCAGATACCAGAGATTCTGCTTCACTTCTATAAAGAAACCTGATTTGGCAGTTTTCTATTCTTTGACTGGAACTTCTTAAGACACCTTAATTTTATGCATTTCAGCTTTCTGTAGAATACTTCATACACTGTAAATGAAGATGTATCATCTCAGAATTGAGTCACATGTTTAATTGCAAATGACTTGAGCTTACTGCATTTTACTATAATTCTGTGATGTCCTCACCCAAGAAACAGCACATGATTATTTGTAAGCTTGCCATATCTAGGAGGAAATTTGATAAGGCTTTCAGAATCTGCATTGTAAGGCCAGTAATTGCTGTGATCCAATAAGGGAGCCCTCTGTGGTGGCATCACTCGAGAGAGTAAGCGTGGTGTGACTGCTGCTGGCTTCTCGGATCACGCTGTCTATTGAAAGATTAATGAGGAGATGATGCTTTGTAACAAACATCTAATACTGCCACCAGGTCACAAGTTTGATTTGAACCAATCAATATAATCCATTCTCCTAAAGGTAGCTAATGATAGCATGCTTATGAGAAATGAAATGGCCTGCAATCTAAGACAGCCTGCTTGTTCTTACTGCGTCAGCTTTAAAGAAACAGTATTCATTTTATAATGTCATCTAAACCTTGGAAAGAAAGAAGAGTTTAAATTCTGAAGGAAAATGTTAAGAAAACTTTTTGTTAAAAATGAAACTCAAGAAAACTGAACTAAGGGAATCCTTATATTAAAAATAAATTAGAATTAAAACTCCGTGAAACATAAAGGGGAAAAAGAAAAAAAGTCTCATTCTCAGAGTTAATAGTATCTGAAAGAGAAAAGAGAGTTTGATTTGACCTTGGGGTTTAAGGACCAGATGTACGTTAATGTCTGTGTATTTAATCCGAGGAGTGACTCACTTGCCTGTGACAGGCAGGAGTCAAGTCCCCACCTATGTCGTGTTGACCCATCTGAGGAGAGAGGGGCAGAAATTGGACTATCATTCTTCTCCTCCTCTTGTACTACAGAGGGCCAGTTAAGTTTCTGATGTAACCTAAGTGACTTTTTTTTTCTTCTTTTTTTTTTTTTAAAAATGCCAGAAAGCAGGTATAGGACACAGAGGAGGGTATGTATTCAGGTATTTGCCTCAGAGATAATCCTATGAGAGACTGAACGGTCTGAGAATTAGAGGGTGGAATGAGGAAACACAAAGGCAAGATTTTCTTCTGAACTTCTTGCTGAAACCTTTGAGCTAGATTTTGCATTCTTGCTTCTATCTAAGTAATATCGTGCTTTGAAAGTGTTGGCAGTGAGTTGCTGTAGCTATACATGGAATAAGAAACTGTAAAATATGAATAACGGAGCTTGACTTTTGAGCTCTTGATTATGAGACTTCAGTTTTCCAAGCTGCAGAGTGGGAAATCCCTACTTTTCTCAAAAAAAAAAAAAAAAAAAAAAAAAAAAAAAAAAAAGAGAGAGAAAAAAGTTGACATTCTCTTATGAAAGATTCTGATTTTCATAGAAAATAGTATTGCTGTCCTCTAGGTATATATGTAGGACCATACTGACCTGGCTTCAGTTACTACTTAGGTACAAAATAATAATTTAAGTGATGACAATTTATTTCCTAAATGAAAATAGTATTTACTTAATATTTAGGATACTTGCCTCTCTGGTACTTTCTTTCTGCCTAGATCGGTAATATCATAAACTTTGTAAATGTTAGCATTATTTTCATTAACAATGTTACATTCCTAATACCTGGAACAAATTGAAATTGTCACCAAAAATACCAATTTGTCATCAAAATATCAAAACCGGTTCTAGAAAAGACATTAAAAGCCAGGAGAATTTTCATGCTGACATCATTTTCCAGGAGCCCAGGTGCACCAAAACACTCCCTTGGAGTGAGTAAGCAGTCTATTTGGTGAGTAAGCCACTTCTAAAGCACTGAACAGCAATTCTAATAGCAATTTCAGAGTCATATTTTGGCATTTTTACACAGTTGTATGAAAGATGTATATTGTCATTAGATGGCATTTCTTAGTGTTTAGCTTTCTAGTTTTCATTGTACGGTAGGGGTGAAAACAAATTAGTCACCCCTAGCTGCAATTTGAGGATCTTTGCTTCAGTCACTGAAGCAGTATCTTTTTATTTGATTTCTTCCCCTCTGTATCGATAGCATTTTCCTTCCAGACGGCACTGTGATCAATTGCTATCGTGTTTCTTGGATTAACTTGGATTTCTCATCTTTTCTATTTCCGTTTCCTTTTTTCTATTCCAGTAAGTGCTTTAAAGTTTTAAATGTTTAAACAGAAGCTCTTTCCCATAAAGCTTGGAATTTGCCAGGATCCCTTCCTAGAAAAGGAGCATGGTCTAATGGTCAACGCATACCTGGGAGATGGATGTTGCTGTGTTCTTATCCTAGTTGATACACTTTTGTGGCCTTAGGCAGGTCTCTAAACTACCTACCAGGAGAGCCATGAGGATTAACCGAACAGGCAAAGTGCCATGTAATGCATAACATTATGTCTGACTTTAAGAATACTGTACAGTTACTGCCAGCCTTGGAAACAAAGTCTGTGATGTTAGTGGGGAAAATTGTGTTTTTTCAGTGATCTTGCCTGAAGGATGACAATAAGATTCCTGATTCCAGGAATACAAATTCATAATTGCACAGACTTTCTTTTCATGATGAAATCAAACTCTGTCATTTCTGCTTCTCCTTGGTAACTGATGTTTCTGCTAAAATTTCCTGTAACTCTTAGAGAATAACAGAAGTTTATCTATATTCATGAGGGTCCATGTTCAAGTAAATTTCAAAGTTGTTGCTATCCGTAGTTCTGGAAAAGAAGATGGAAAGAAGAGATATCCAGAAGAAAAAGATGCTAAAACTGATGTCTAGAGAGACAAAGCAGTACATAATGCTGGTTATTTTGAATTGTAATTATTTACACATGAAGGATATTTTAAAGGAAGTATTCAAAGTAGTGAGTTTTGTCAGCTTTTTAATAGTTTGGTCAGACTTTTCTTTCATAACAGACATTTTGTCTACACCTTTAGCATTTAGCTTATTTTTACTGCTGTGTTGCCTGGGAGCTCAAGTCAGACTTTTCTGTAATTGCTGTATTTTAATTTAAATTTTCTTGAATATGAGTGACAAGACCTTGCATGTAATATGTTTCACTCCGATTAGCACTTTGTCTCATGATGTTAATACTTCTCCATCTTTCCTGGCAAGATCTCACCCAGAGTATCTTAGTGTTATCTGTGCCACATCACAGTGATTGCTCATAGTCATCCTCTGATGGACGAATACACTCTCTTCTTTCTCCTCATTTGTTATTTCCAACTTGTCACAGAAATTTTTACTACTATGTGTATGACCATGGGCTTTATTTTATCTAATTTAATTCTGTTTCTGTTGTTGCAGAGTTACTTGTTCTCCTTTGGTGCGGAACACAGTCTTTCTTTGTACTCACAGCTTATCACAAACCTAATTTCTGTGCCAAGGTCACAAGGGAAAACATTAAGTATGTCCCAAGACAGATATTTGAGGAATTACCCTAACAGTTTCTCTCCAGCCTGATAGTTCCAATTGTTTTCTCTTTAGCTGGTGCTATGGAAATATAAGAACATAGATTCCAAATTTTCCTGTTAAGTTTATACATGGATCTTAGATTGTATAAATCGTACTGAAGTGTGAAAATGGATCCCCCAACAGCGATCAGAGAAGCCTCTAAGAGGTTCCAGACATCCTTCACGTATTTGCAGAGCAGCTCCACTCAGACCACTGTGCCAGCACTAAAATTTCCAAAGCGAGCATCACATTTAAGAAGGCATCCCTGAAACTGTTACTTGCTCTGACTCCACCCCCATGTAACCAGGGCTGTCCTTTTGTGTCTCATCCTTCTTCCATGCAGTGCTGAGAAGAGCCTGGCTCCATCTTCTTGGTAACTTCCTCACAGGCATTGAAAAACTGCTATTAGGTCCTCCCAAAGCCACCTCTTCTCCAGGCTGAACAAGCCCACTTCCCTCAGGATCTCCTCACCCAGCCTCTGCTCTAGCCCCCTGACCATCTTGGTGGACCTTCAGTGAACTCGCTGTGGTTTATCAACATCTTTCTCATACTGGGAGGCCCAAAACTGGGTGTGGTATTCTCGATGCAGTATTCTCAGTGCAGTCAAAAGCATGCCGAGAGAAGGGGGTTAATCACTTCTAACAATCTACTGGCTACGTGCCTGGTGGTATAGCCCAGGATGATGTTGTCCTCCTTTGCTGCCAGGGCACGCTGCTGGCTTGTTGCTGCCAATGTCCCCAGCTGCCCAGCCAGTTGGTCTCCAGGCTGTGCTGCTGCATGGGGTTTTTCCTTCCCAAGTGCAAGACCTTCATTTGTCCTTGTTGAATTTCATAATTTCCTATGAGCCCAACACTCTAGCTTATCTAGGTCCCTTTGACTGGTGGCCCTGCTCATGAGGATATTTGACTGGTCTACCCAGTTTGGTGTCACCTGGAAACTTGGTGAGAGCACACTTCATTGCCTCCTCCAGGTCATTGACAGGTGAAAAACAGAACAGGTCCCAGTATAGATCTGTGCAGTACTCCACTTGTTACAAGCCTCCAGGCTGAGAACAACGCATTAACCAGTAGCTTCTGAAACCAACTATCCAGCCAGTTTTTTACCCATTACATCAATTTATCAATGTCACTTTTTTTTTTTCTAATTCAGTTATTACATTAAGTAACATTTTGTCATAGAAATGCATTTAAGCCACGATAGCGAGGGACCAGGGTAGTCTGGAGCAAAGAAATCTGTGGATAGTACTACTGCTTTTAAATCTAAACTTTTAAACCTAAATTGATTTAATTTGTTATTAGATGATCCTGAGCTAAGAAGTCTCTGGAACTGGCTGCTCGGTGGAACACAGTGTAGAGGCACCCAGGCTGGTGTATTATAATAGTTTATAGTGCTATCATGAATCTAGTAAGGTTCATTAACTCAGATGAAGAGCTGTGTGAACCATGTTACTTCTGAACTCAGGCTTGCCTGAGAAACGTTATAGTCCTATTTATGTGCTGCTGCTTAGGCATGGTGGACTTAAGCTAGCATGCGCATTGCTATTTTAAGTATCTCTGCACCTGTGTCCTGATTTACCTGCAAAGTAGGTAGCCCACACAGAAATTTGACTGAGTTATTGGCTATGGGCTGACAATGGAGTTTCTTAGTAACTAAGTAGTTGAGTCTGAGCATATGTCTTTAGTTCATATTTTCCAAGGCAACCTGCTGCTTGTATTTTGCACGTGATTTGGCAAATATAAATTAAGTCATTTTCTAAGCTTGTTATCTGATGTCATTCACAAATTAAGCAGATGTTTAAATGACTCCGTTTACCTTTATAGTTATTTGCAATTGTAAAATAAATGGTGAGGCAAGAACCCCTTTAAAACTAGGCCCTGCACATTTTGGTCTTGATTTTGCTTTGGTTGAAACTTCTGAAAAACTTTCCACTAATGTCAATGGGAAGGAGGTGGGGCATGTTTGTAGAATAAAGACATTATATGGGCTGGTAGTGGTGGAATGTGTGTGAAGAAAACTGGTTGATCTCACTAAATGTGAAGAGGTTTGCCTGAAATCACTTTCAATATCCTTTCTTGTTCTCCATACAGTAAAGTATGTAATTAGGGAATATGTTATACAGCAAACCCGGTTTGAAAAATTAATTTTTAAAGCATAAAAGAGGCAGTGACTGAAGTCCTGCCAGGGTCTATCAAATACTCACATGTATTATATTGTAAACATAATAAGATTATACTGTATGTTGTCATAATAATTGGCAATGGTATTGGAGTCAGTCATTGAGTGCTTTGTTCATGTGGAAATAGATGATGAGGGCTACAATGTTTGTTGGCAGCAAACTTGTTTTCCTTTCTGTTTTTCTTAGTAAATTGATTTCAAAATAGTTTTGTGGATTTTTTTTTTTAAACCGACTGTCTTAGGATCCAGATGACTTTATCTCTTTTTAATGAGATTTGGGACATTCTCCTTAAAAGTGGTGTTTGCTTAGTGCTGCCACAAAGGCTGCATTTTTCACTTTTCTTAAAGCATGGCACTGTGACAACAGAGATGGGGCTTAGTAGCGATCAACAGACTTAGTAGCGATCAACAGCGCAAAAGGGTGGATTAAGTCGGATCCATTACGATCCACAGCTGAAAGGTAGCATGAGTCAGGAGAGAACATAAAAACTGAGTCTGGAGGCCAGCAAATAATTTTATATTACTACATAGGAACAGCTTATCCGTTAGTTTCTGTAGGCTTGATTCTGTAATCCTAACTCATGCAAGCCATGTCACTGTGTTCCGGAGGGCTGCCACATCATGGGAGCTGTTTGTTGTGAGTAAGCGTGGCAAAACTACTCCATATATTTGCAAAGGTCCTGAAGGGGCAGTCAGGGTAGATAAGAATGGGGAAAGAGGCATTTTTCCTGCTGAAACTTCACGACATTTGTTACTGAGTTAGTTGCTGGAGTTTTACAGGACAAGACCCTCTTAAAATGATTTCTTTTAAGGTCCGGACCATATGTATGACAGAGCTCTGCAGGATCCTGGGAGACAATTTGTGGTGATTTGAGGCATTGGCAATAGGCATGCATTTCAGTTATGACGGAGTGAATTTCACCTAATATAAGTTTAACAGCTGAAAAAAGGTTGCCTGTACCAGCTTTTCATCCCACCAAATTCAGACTGTAAGCCTCGACTACTTAGCTTCAAAGCCCTGCGAGATCAGCACCAACACACACCCTACGCATCACCATGCTTTTACCTTTACGTATATCCTGCCCTTTTTGCCAGTTTGAGTCAGCTCTCACTGACTTCAGTTGCACATGATACAGCCATATGCTTCCACCCCTCCCAGGCTTCCGTGCCTTTTCTTGTACTGTTCACGTGCCTGTCCTGCCCGTCCCTGTGTCAGTCATTTTCCATCTCATTTCACATTGCGTACCACTCCATCTCAAAGTCCGCTTGTGTCTGTCTTCATCCTCAGTGTCACTCAGTGCCTGATTTTTTTCTAGTAGTCTCCTTTGGATTACTGGCTGCAGAATATGCCACCTGTGTGTATCTCCAGTTCGGCCAGCAGAACAGGAGTTGCAATATAACTGGTTCTCCAGGAATGTTGTCTTGTCTTGTTCCTGCAAAGCAGACTTAACTTTATTCTGTTTTGCACTGATGTATGCCCTTTGGCTTTCTTTGTTGACCACATGGGTATTCTGAATCTGCCCAGGTAGCTGTATAGAAGGGATGGTATTCAGCTGCCGGGAGATGTCTCTACCTGTAGTCAGCACTTAGAAATACCGTACGTCTGTGACCGAAGAGCAGCATCTTTAGTTGAATCTTCAGAGGGAAATGGAAATCGATAGAATACTTTCCCCAAGTGATATTGATCATGGCCTCTATCACTCTTTTTCCTCTTGCAAATGCTAGCAGATGTGCGACCTCCTACGTGGTGTGGTGCAGTATGGGGTAAATCAGCCCAATTCTGAGTGACAGGGAAAAGGGACGTCCATTTAAACCACTAATACAATATCTTAGTTCTTTAGGGATCCTCTGTCCAGGGTGTGTCCTTTTATAAACTCTTTAGTTTGTGAACATCTTTTAAAAATCACCACTCAGAATGGTTTAGTAATTTAAGACTATGTTGTAAAACAAATTAAATAGTTGTTAAATACAGTATTTCAACAATTTCCACTTAGCACAAAAAAATAACACTGTTCTGTTGTTTCAACGTTGTAAGGTTGTTACTTACCTGCTGGGGTATCGTCTGCTATCTGATGAATTTGCTGTGGTTTTTCCTCACTAAGGTGTCATGAGATGTGTGCATGTATATTCTAATGCACAGTGGATTTGCAACTCAGGTATAATCATTGCAAACTACAGATGTTTCCAGTGCTTTTCTCCTCAATGTTCTGATTATTAATTACATGGCCAATCAGCATTTTAAAACAAAACTTGCATGTAAAGAGCCTGTTCATCCAATGATGACATGCTAACAGGTTCTCTCCCTGCACAAGTGCTCTGCCCAGTACGACGCGCATTAGCTGCCTGGGATCAAAACAGAATCAGGAGAGGTTTTGTAGCATACGAAGTAGCTGAAAATTGTTTTTCAAAATGGCTATAAATTTTTCTCGGTGTACTTTACACCTGTGTTCATGCAGCAGTGCCCAGTTCTGTAACTTGGACTGATTTAGCTTGTACTTTAACCACGTAAAAAAAAAAAATCCTGATGTCTCCACAGTCTTCTGTGACTTTTGTCCACTCTGCTGCTTTAGCAGTCAAGCTCTTTAGACCATGAAAAACCTTGAAGGCACGGCTGTGCTCAGCCACACTTCTTTCTCTGAAGGGAATGGCAGAATCTGATAGAAAGGTTTCCTGCACTAGAGCCAGTAACCAGAAGTTGAGCCTGTTTATATCCTCTAGACTGGAAAATTCAGAGAAGGGTAGGTTTCAGACTCCTGATATTTTAAGGTACTATGCTTGAGGCACACAACAACCTAGCCTTAGGAAAATACTCTCTCCAAATGTTTACAACTTTTTTTATACCTTGTACCAAAGAAGGACAGGAGCACACGGACACAGCTTTTCCTTGATGAGTCATCTTACTCCTTACAATTCTCCCTTTGATAAAATTATTTGCAAAGAGGCTTAAAGCTGTTTTCTTCAAGGTGAAAACCGTTTATTAGAAAACCGAAAGATCATGAGTTAGCTTCCGCTTCTTGCAGATTGATAGGTTTACAGGTGTCTTGCTTTGGAGGCCACTCAAAAGGCAGAGGCAGAGTTTGTAAGCGCGAGTGCTGCACCACTTCGAAGTCACGCTAAACTCTTTGTACTTCAGCGTACCCTACCCGCTCCGCAAGCACTGTGGAAAATGTCGGCTGTCATCCTTTAAACAGTACGCTGTTTGCCTTTCTCTTGATCATCTGTCGCAAAGTTCAGTAGGTTGAGGAAGTATTGTTTAAGTGCGATTGATCTAAAAATATATCAAAAGGAAAACTGCTGTATGTGAACAAATTATGGAGAGGCTTTATATAGGCTTGTTGATGTCTGTAAATAAATAAAACAAGGAAGCAGCAGCTTATGACATGGTTATTTCTGGAAAAACGGAAGGTCTGACTGTCATTATTACACCATACACAGTGCCAAGCAGTTGCTCCTGAAGAAATTGTGGGTTGAATTAAGAACCCCAAAATGAGAAAATCAGAACTATTTCCATAGTGTTATGAACTCTTTGCTCCAGGTCTTGCCTCTGCAAATCAATAACAAATCACATATTAATGGGATCCGGCTGAGGATCTGATAATCTTTAGTGGTTTCTGGCAGATCTCAACATAAAATATTCCAAAATTAATGAAGTGGTGTCAGCTCACTTCTTCAGAAGAGAGAGTAAAATGTATTTACTGTATCCACAGGGGGGGAAAAACTAGAAGGAACTACTAAGTCAGTTGATTTGCGCTTTGTGTCGTAGGTCATTATTACCCAGTTACCTCTGCGTAGAATATTTTGCGTTCGACTGCAGTAGTAAGCATGCAAATACCTGCTGAGCTACAACACTTGAAAAGGTATCCAGACTTGAAGACCTCAGGAACTAAGGATACCATTAAGAATTACCATGGTAATTTGAGTTATAAATAACTTGTTGTTTAATATGCCTGGTTTCCCACCTGAACTTTGTGTTTACACTAAAGAACCCTGTAGGAGACAGTATTTTCTGTGATATATTAAGTCAAGCTAGTTAATAATGTTAACAAGTGAACTTTCAGTCTTTCCTTCAAACAGGTCACTGTAAGACATTTTCCTCTTCAAATCATTTTGTCTGCTTTTTTTGTATTCTGTTTTGAAAACATTCTTTCTAAAATGTGAAACTTGGAGCGGTGTTTCACTTGCAGGTTTCACCAGTGGTGCATATAGTTGTATAAAGCTGTTTTGCTTTTGTATCCATACGTACAAGGATCATATTCAGGGGGTTTTCTGCTACAGTGTCAGCTGTTTGTAGTCCTTAGTACCTTTCAGACCATGGGTTTTCCAGGGAGGAGACTTGGCTGCTGCTGGAGCTTTTAGTTCTAATCCCTTTGCATTTGGCTGTATTAAGACATGTTTAATTAGAATTGGTTTAGTTTATTAAGTGATTCATATTGTTCTGCCTAACTATCTTCAGCTTTCATCCTCACAATTTTATTACTCTCACAGATCTTATTACCATGGATGTATATATTTATTTCCAAATCACTTATGATTTATATTTGTTTCTAAATCATAAAAGCCCTAAAGTTTATGTTACAAGTCTCCATTCATTATTACTTTGTTAGATCTTTCAGTTTTCGGTCCATTTAACACATTTTATTGTACTGTGTTGTGCTAATTTTCATAATGAGAATGTCATACACTATTAAGTTAACTGGTCTCCAAAAATATACTGCAGATAGACAATTACTTTCATCAGCCAAATGTCTGTCTCATCAAACAATGCAATAACTTTACAAGATCTCTGCCACAAAACTGGGTTGACTGATATTAATTATATTCTAGTGCTTTAAGTCTTTATTAATTTTATAACAGCTTTATTACCTGGAAGTAACATCAGACTAACTACCCATTAGCTCTCTCAATCATCCTGCTGGCCTTTGTTATTATTGGCACAACATTAGCACTTTTCCAGTCAAATGGAATTTCCCTGGAATGCCTTAATTTATTAAAATAAACATGATTAGTTCTCAGGCCTTCTCAGTCTTAGCTCTTAGGTGTGAGGTAGATGGATTGGCTGATTTTAAAATGTTTATTTCTAGTACCTCTTGTATAACATCCTGCTTGGTTACTAAGGGACTGGAAAATAGTTTGACATCATTATGGGACATAAGAACATCTGTCTAAATATGGGATAGAAATATTTCTAAAAATTTCTGTCTGTCCTGCGTTGCTATTAAAAAATTTTTTTTGTTTCCATCTGGCAAAGGGTTTATGTAACTGCTGTCACTATTGTAGTCTTGATACTCTTTGTTGTTGTTGTTGTTTTAAATACTTCATGTCACATTGGTCCTGACAGCTGTGGACTTTCCGCTAATGTTTCTAGCTTGCCTTACCGATATTTTTCCCTTCGTAATCCTAATTCATATGGATTATTACTGTCTATCTTCATTTGTTATATAGTACTTTTTATTATGAACTACTGCTCACGCTTGAGTAGTGAAAGAAGACATCATTTTTAGCCAAAATTATCTTCTCCTTTACTGTGGAATTACAAATGCTTGACTATCTTAAGATTTCTTCTTAAAGAAACTACTCACTTTCGACTTTTCCTACGTGAATTGCAATCATCATTTTAATTACTCTGCTAGGATACTGACATTGCAGGTTACTGACAACTGTAACACGTGTACTGTGGCTTTATACAGCAGTGTCTTCATCTCTTCTACTCATTCTGACCTCTTAGTGTGGTTTTTTTAGCATTTAAATCAGATGAATCATTGCACAATGTTCACTGATAATAATGGCATCATTCTTTTGCATTGGTGATAATTTCATGTTCTCTTGCTTATTACATCTTCCAATCTCAATACATAAAGGCCTGTAAAATGTCATCTTTTAATACTCTTTGCCATGCTAATTCAATTTCTTCAGGGACTGTTTGAGCATGTTCTGTATTTGCCTTCTTACCAACTTCCTCAGGTGTTGCTACTTTAACATTCTCCTGCCTACTCCAGCTTATCTCCAGATTAGAAAGAGGTAACACATCGTCCTCTTTTAGAGTTTTTCTATGAGGTAAGGTTACCGTGGTGAGTGGATTTTCATAACAGCCTTGTTAATGGAGTGTTCCCAAGTCATGCGCTCGTTTGTCAGTTATCCAGCTGACCATACTTACTCTGAGGATAATGTCATCTGTTCCAGAAGTGATCCTGCAAAAAGGAGGTTTCAGATACAATTCATCACAACACACGTTCTCTACATAAAATTTTCACTGGCATGCCTTCCACACCAGTATACCAGCAGAAGCCAAAAGTAAACCTCCTTTTTTTGATGGTCTTATACAGCAGGCCCTCCTTTTAATTTTGTGCATTTTGCCTCTGTGACTCAGACTCCTGCACATTTGGAAGATGTGTCAGCTTTTTATTCCAAACTACTGTGTGTTTTTCTTTCTTGCTTTAGAATAGTGTGTAGTAAATTCAATGGGATGATACAAAGGGTGTTAAGGGGACTATAGCATCCAGCTGATTTGTCAGTGATGTTAAAGGCTGCTCTCCAGCAATAGAGCATACTGCATTTTTTGTGGTGAACGTTCAAATTTGGTCAGCATTCAGAAACAGTAGCCATTCAGAGGTGATAAACAAAAAATGTGGCTTGGACATACCTCCTTGCTTTAGTATTTTAAATCAAATGTCTTCCAAGGGCAGGGCCCTTAGCGCAGTTCTCCCCTCTGACCTCCTCTTTCCTTCCTGAAATAAAATAATCGTCACTGCAGGTTCTCCTGTCTGCAGCAGGTACTCCCAGCAAAACTCTTTCTTTAATACACTTATGTTGCAATTAAGCCTTTTAAAAAATTATTTTTGTAATAATCCTGCTTAAACCTGCCAGTTAGCCCAGACTAGAGAGGAAACTGGAAGTACATAATTACTTCTTTCTGTAGGTTTTCCTATCTGAGAACAGAAATACTGATAGATGATGAGCAGAGAAGAAGAGACAGTTGACAAAACTCAACTGCACTTCTTCCTTCGTGGGCTTGCAGGCTGGTTGGTAACTGAGGAAGGAGAGGGAACAATATGCAAGCGGAATTAGAACGTACGAAGAACTTCAAACGCAGGCTTTCCTTTTCCTAATTCCTAGCTATTTTGTACTCTGTTAAAATGGTCATCGTCTTATACAGATTTCGTCTGATACTTTCCAGTGATAGAAACTCAAAACCTAATGATGCCTGAGTGTCACATGTTGTGGTTGTGATATGATTTGTCCAGATCATGTTGCTGAAGAAGTCTTTAAATCTCATGAGTACATAAAAACATTTATTTCCTTCCTGAATGAAGATCATCAAAATACTTTCTGTAGAAGCCAGTACAGTCCTACTGTAGTAGCAGTGTTATATTTGACATGATAAATGCAGAAAAAGTACTAAGAAAGAGTCGCAGTGGCAGAGGCACACAGTCTTTCTGAATCCGGACTTGTTTGGATGTTTTGAAAGAGAAAATGAAATTGTCACATGGTTGCTGATTACATAGTGACTGAATTGTTCAAACTACGTGTGCTTTGGGAGATAGAGTCTGCAGCTGGGAAATCCCCATCATGTGACTGGTACAGCTGTGTTTGATAGTGTGATTAAGTTTTTCTGCAGACCTGAGTATTTCACTGCGTTGCATGTGTACCTGTGGGTGTCTGCCTGTTGCAGCATTCAAATAACTGCCAAACATTCCCAGTCTGTCAGAATTTACATCAGCATGTGAACATCCAAGCTGCTTGAACTGTGCTTATCTTTTGCTGATAAAGCAATGGGGAAACAGAGTAGTAAGTGCAGCAGAGAAGAAAATTTATCTTTAAGGGTGAATACAGTAGGTTTAAGTCATCTGTGTTTGTGCCATCCTGCCAAAGGACATAAATAAATGGTTAGGAAAGGGGGAAGCTTGGACTTCTGCTTTTCTTCAAGCTATTTTTGTGCTTATCCATCCCCATCTTATTCCTAGGTTTCCTCCTCCTGTGGCATCTTCTCAGCAATTGAGGTGGTGAGTTGTTTGGGATAGGAGCTCTTAGTTACTTAGTGGTACAGTGCCAAGGATAAAAGGACCCAATTCCTTATGGGGTTTGTAAGATTTTTTTTTTTTTTTTTTTTTTTTTTTCCCTGTAATATAAACCTGTGATTTCAACTAAGGGTTTGTTGATTGACTCATTTTGACCCACTGCGTTGTCTAATACGTAGAAGCGTTAGGCAGTGGGTCGTGCAACCTGTCACCACGTTCACGTGGGAAAAGAGAGATGCTGTAGTGTGGCTTTGCAGTGACCCCTTGGTTGCAAAACCGGCCTCTAGCTACATGCTTGGAAATTTGGATCATTAACAATTTGCAAAGCATCACTGTGATGACTTCACCTGGTTAGTAGTCAAACTTTTTCACAATTCTGCCATTCTCTGGAGATTTACTAACACACCATGGGCTCCGCTGTCTCTTCCAGATATGAACTCATAGTGCAACATGGTAGTGAGCAGCAAGCTCCATGACATTCCAAGAAGCTATCTCTCCTGGGTTTTAGGGTACCAATTACGTGGTTCCTAGAATACTATAATGCCTGACCAGACTGAGCTACTAAGAAATAACTGATCTGATTTAGACGGGAAAAAAATGCACTGAAGCACCAGTTTACAAAGTTTTGTGTATTGTGAGAAAAATGCGCTGTTTTTCACTGTTTGTAAAATATTTGCAGGGTGGTGTCCCTTGAAAATACATTTAGCCTTGGCTTCTCAGATTTATCGTATGTTTCTTCAATATGTATGATGTCCTGGTAGAACCCAATGGGGCTCTGATCTTTCTCCTCTATCTCAACTCTGCTGGTTTTGGGTTTGGATTATAATGGTGCTGCATCAATCTTCCTGCCAAAGCTTAGCGATACATGTAAAACATGTTTTCCTCTTGATGTGTATCACCTTATGTTTCTAGAGACCAAGTAGGGCTTTTTCTCTGATATTTAGTTAATTGTTTCCAAATGCCTAATGGGGCGAGATACTACTAGTAGGTGCTTGAGACGATTTTGTTCTAGTGTTTAATTTTATGCCTGCAATTTTTCACACGTTGTGGTGAAAAGATCTGTGGTGAAATGCTGTGGCATGTTAACCTTACCTTCCCTAATTCTACGTGTGAGCTGTGTTTGTTGAAAAAATTTAACGTTTGTGCTCAGGGTTGCTTGTTACCAGGTTTACATTGTTAGTGGCAGAAAGGAAAGTTAGTTGCACAAATAGATGTCACTTTTTAAAGACAGAACTAGATTCTGAATCTGCAGATACCTATATTATTTATTCATATAACATTGTTTCTTTTTATATTGTTTTTAAAAAAATTATCCCTTTGCAAGGCCTCTAGGGCCTGGTACTTCAAAAGTCTGGATATTCTCTGCCTTCACTCGTTTCATAACGAAGAGCAACCTATGCCTTAGTTGATCTGGTTAATTAGTCAAAGGATAGCAAGAGGTGACACCAATGTTTGATAGAGCATGTAGGAAGGATTAGCACAACAGCAAAAAATCATGAGATGAGCTATTATTATTCCCCTAATCTGTTGGTTCCTGGTTTCTGTATGTTATATATATTTCTCTGTGTCGTGTTTGAGGAAGTAGTCAGATGAAAGGTCACAACTGTTTCGTGAAAGTGGGTGAATCATATACTGATTCACTGTGTACAGGCAGTGTGTGCTCAATGTATTTGGACTGTACATTCCTTTATTGTTCTGCCATCTGTTCTACTGTGGGAACCTAACTTAAAAGAGATTAATTGTGCTGCGAATCAGTTAAATAGAAATGGTGTTGCAATATAACTTTATGGGCTTGAATTGGAAATTACATAGTCCATTAAAATTGCACGCACAGTATGAATTTAGGCCGCGTCCTCAAAATCTTTGAGATGTAATTTAGATGAGGAGGTATTTGCTTGACAAAAGCAGGATGTGGGGAGCGTGCCCATTGCTTTGGTCATGAGATGGAGAATGTGCACCCTTCACTGACTTCCATGATTGTGTGCAAGTGCTGTAGCTTCAGGACATGCTGCCTCCCCAGATTCATATTAAGATACATACAGTGAAGTTGGGGTTGGGGACAGGATCTCTGTAACAGCTTGTGTGACCCAGAGCAGCAATTTCGCTCTTGCTTTCCCATTATTGACACTGGAGACGGGACAACTTCCACAGCTGGGGTTTGAGGAGGACAGAGAGGGAAGATCATGTGTCCCAGACAAAAATTTGGAGTAAATTGTAATCAAGATGATGGAAGAGACTGGGCTAGTTTTGTTTGTTTTTTCTTTAAGAATGTTCAGGACAAAGTTGACACATTTTTAAATGCCACATCTGATCAGTCATTTGGCTAGCATGCCTACTTCTCTGTTACCACCAAATCATCTAACGTGGCAGGATTTAGCCAGCCTCACATGCTTCACCACAGTGTCGTAGGTCATTTGACAGTATGAGCAACATAATATGGTAGTTAGGGGATCTTGTCTGTCTTCTTTTCTCCCCCTCCAAAATAGAAAATTTCATGTTTGTGGGAAGGTATTGTGCTAGCAGTTTTGGGAAGCGACACTTTCTCTTTATTCCCTGAACAGATACAGTGCGTACGGTTACACTGCAGGCCTTCCTCTTGCTGGCATGACGGCATCTCCGTTCTCACGTGGAAATGCAACCTTTAGGGCTGAAAAAGCAGTTCAGGCCAGCTCAGGCGTTTAGCCCATTGTTATTACACCTTCTTGCTAAGACTAGCAAAACTTTAAAACCTGAGAATTCTCTATAACTTCAGCCAGAGCAGCCAAGAGTCCAGGTTATCAATTCTGATGCAAACATGAAGCCCCATCTGTTAGAGGTACTGTCTTTTACTTGAGACCACCAATGTCCTTCTTGTAAATCACACAGTCCAAAACTTCAAAACTGACTAATACAGCCCCAGGCACAGCTGTGCTATAGGAAGGGGACTGCATGTGCATTAAGCAATCGCGTCACTAGGTACTACTATATGGAGTGAAGTGAAGAGAGAGCCAGCCCTATTTGCAACACTGGTAAACCTACTGTAAAGTGCTTGGAAACTCAGTCCGTATTTAGGATCCTATCTAGGAAAGTACCACTGAACTTATTTATGATACTCAGCAACTGAGGGCTAAACAATTTCATTGATGCATTTCTGGACTGAGGCCTCGGGTTTCTTCTAACGACGAGTATAATTGCAGCTCCTCTGCTCTGACCTTTAGTTGGCTTAATGTAGGCATCCAAGCTTGACAGTTGTACATTGTACAAAGGGAGTTTGAGTTTGGTTTTCTCTTACTACACCTACAAGTGGAATGCCAGTCTGATGTGCTCAGAAGTGAATATAAACACTGAGCAGAACAAGTAGAAGCACTGTTGGACACAAGGGTTCAGTATAACTTGGGCACCATAACTTCATTCTTACAATGCCATCTTGAAGATTTTTTTCTTTTTTTTTAAAGCAGAAGTAAATCTAAATAAATCTTTTTTTCAGCCTTTCTTCTTCAGGTGATGTAGGATTAATGTATGTGGAATTGAACAAATTTTGTAAGTTTTACAGTGCACATCTTTGGAATTATCCTACAACGTATTTATTGACCATTGCTTCATTCTAGCAGCCACTGTGTTTTCTGCAGCTAAAAGAAGGTTTTAAAACCTGATTTGGAATGTGACCTGACAAAAGTGGGAAGAGAGAGAACGTCTCTGTAAAATGTCTGTAATTACTTACCTTCAAATACGCAGGCATTATGCAATATAGGATCTTAAAAGTGATTTTATCCCCTCTTGTTAGGCACAAAGCTTATGTCTTTTTGAGATGAAAATTTACGGTAGTCTAGGGGAAAAAACTAGGACTACTGATTCCCCTTAAATTTGTTTTTACAATTATTTGTATCAATTATCTTCTCCTATGAGCAATTTAAGCTGTTTGTTTCATATATGATAGTATCCAAGGGAAAGATATAGCTGGATTAAAGATATGTGTTTGTGTGTATGCTTGAATATTCTATTATTAACAAGTGAGGTGATTTTCTGCAATCAGGAGGTTTTACTGATGCCCTTTATTTTATGTAATTTTATGTTAAAGAAATTATATTGTATTTTAAAAGATAGGCACATCAGCAATTCTGGAAAAAAAAAATAAGTGCAGGCTTCTTGGATATTTGAACGATTTGGACTAATGGGCAATACTAAGCAGTCTTGAAAGGGGGGAAGCACGTATGCCGAAGAAAAAGAGCTGAGTTTTGGAACTAAAATGGAAAAACCACAGAATGAGTAGCTGACATATCTTGGGTGAGAGTAAAGCAAAGCTGAGCAAGAGCTCTTGGGGCAGCATCCTGCTTTAGCAGCTGGGGGCACTTTTAGCTGTCTCATTTGTTTGATTCTTGCACAGCTGGAAAAGATCTGACCCTGTAAAAGGCCTTGTTAGTTTTATCTTGAAAGTACAGCTGATAAATAAATTGGGGGAATAAAAGAAAAACAAAGAGTAAGGTCAGTTCTTGTTTCTGCCTTCTGTCTGTGGGAGGTTTCTAGCCCTTCAGCTAGAGTGCAAGCACTCCAGCAGGTTGAGTACCTGTGTTTGGCACAGCGGAGAGGCTGACACTGCGGTCAGGAGCACAGCCTGGAAACAGCGTCAGAAGTCTCCTAAAAACGATCTGGCATTGATGACGAAAGTTTCTGTGCCCTCAGTGGCAGAGGTGCTACAGGAGAGTCCCACTCCTCCCCTGGCCGCTCCCTCCTGTCCCCCAGCTGTGGCAAAGGCCGATCCAGCAACCGCTGCAGCTGTGCGGTGGCTGGTGGGGTGGCGAGTCCAGGGAGCAAGGTGGAAGAGGGTGACAGGCACGAGCGGATGGGGGAAGGCCTTGAAATGATAAATTAATACTAGTTATTAAAACTAACAGTTAAAACTAATTATTCTTTGTGAAATTGGTAATAATTAAACCAGTTGTTGTTTTCGAGTAAAATTACATACCAGTATCTTCTAACTGCAAAGACCCCCAGAATCCTGAGTTTTGTCTAGGCGGTCAGGTGAAAATGTTAAGAGCTAAATAGTTCAGCTGGTGCAAAAGTTAAATGTGCTTCAGCAGCAATTAATGATCAGATTCAGCCTCCACTGAGGCTGTGGTTTCACAAATGCCTCTTTCTCACAGTGTTGCCATCCACTTGCTGTTCATTCTTGCTTGCTTCCCGCCTTTATCCACATTTTCACTTGTGCCGGTATAACAGTTTGTGTGACTGCACAGTGAGTTAGATAGGGTAGCTAATTAAGTTTTTAAAAAATCTTTTTGGGGGGGCAGGGGAGGGTTATTTTCCTCAACACAGTTCAAGGTGTGCCATACCAGCAGTTGTCCTGGCACAAATAAGGTTGTGGTGTAAGGTGGGAGTAAGCTGGAGGGAACAAGGTATTAAAGCCAGCACTGTTGCTG
Organism: Burhinus oedicnemus; assembly: GCA_008921705.1. NCBI lineage: Eukaryota > Metazoa > Chordata > Aves > Charadriiformes > Burhinidae > Burhinus > Burhinus oedicnemus. Next base: position 1,267,293 of record VFFE01007208.1, read on the forward strand.
AAAGAGATGTTTGTAAACGTGCACCTTGTTTTGGTGCAGAGCAGCAGGAAAAAGGGTGTAACTAACTCTTCCGGGAATTGCTGGATTATATGTGGTCATTTTGCTCAGAACAGAGACCTGGCTCTGAGTGCCTGTGGACCCCCATTCAGATCCCTCTTTTCTGTAGCAGGCTGAACAGTGATCTCATTCCTTCTAAACTCTGGAAGAGCATGCTGTGCTAGACTAGAATGGATGCAAATTTATTTATTGATAGAAAAAGAACCCAACTACCCTGAAAATTTCTGCATGATACCGTTGTTCTTTGGCGCAGGCATCTTATTGTCCTTTTCCCCATTGTGCCCCGAGCACTGCTGCCACAGGAGATGCTGCAGAAGGCCCGCTGTGCTGCGCAGGTGTACGTCCCTTCCCGGCATTCAACTCAAATCTGCCAATTCCCTGCGCTGTAAGTCAGCCCTCCGGGACTGCAGTGGCTGCACAGCCAGCCTGTTCACTCCTTTCCTGTGTATCTCGCAGCTTTCCCTGAACTGTACTTCCCTCGGGTAGAGAGGTTCCTTGCCTTCCTTTTTCCAGGTGTAATATAGTAACATTTTGCTCTTTATCCAGTGCTTTCTACTTACAGTTCTCACAGCTAAGTAAGCGCCTTCTCGTTTCTTACACAGAAAAATAGGCATGGGTGATTGTAGCAGATTGACCAAGATCACAGCCTGGTCTCCATCAGAGTGTGGAACTGTTAAATAGCTCTCCTCACTTCAGGCCACTGCCCAAGTCATCTGCATCTTTACAAGGGACCATTCCTTCTGGCAACTTGTTTTGCTTATTTTCGTAGTTGAATGTTATGTTTCTGTGGTATGTATTTTTCATTAACATGGGCTAATTGGGCCATTAAATAATGTTAATGAGAGACAACCAAATTCTGCTGTGTGTCTGCGTGCATCTCTCATTGCGCACGTGAGACCGTGCTCACCTGTATCACTTCTCTTATTCCAGCCCTATGTTGCTGTCCTTGTGGAATGTAGATAGGCACCTGCTGAACCCCTTTGCTGTTGTGAAGCACACTTCACCTGGGCCCGAGGGAAGGAGGCTCATCTCAGAGTCAGAAATCGAGAGGAGCATGCGCGTTGAAGTCAGTGACTTGACTCAGAAACCTAAATGGGATCAGAGTTATGCCATATGACACAATGAGAAGGTAAAATGATAAGAATAAAGAAGAATAAAGAACAATAATTATCCACTGTATTAATTTTAGTATCAATTTTGTCATAAAAACTTGTTGATCCATTCAGTTTTGTGCCTAGTTTTCTAATAGGTCAACTGCTTGAAGCCTTACTCCAGTTTTTACTCTGTTCTTAGTTGGGCAACTTTCCCATCACAACTGATGTCATGCTGCCCGAGTAGGAGGACCAGTAAAAAGGAGAGAGCATTTTAGGATTTGTTCCCCGTAGGGGTGTTAAGAGTCTTTAAGGCTTCTCCTTAACGCCCAACCTGACAGAGAAGCAAAGACACCCCGTCAGCTCGCCCTGGAGCTCGCAAGTGTGCTCACACCCAAGGTGATCAGTGCTGTGGCTCTGTGTTGATGCTCCTATCTGTGTCCCGGTAAATCTGTAATGTGCCGGTTTTTTTTTTTCCTTCTCACTTCACTACAGAATCCTGTATCTTCAGGTTGTCAGATTTCTAAAGAAGGTTGAAGCCCACGAGTCTTCTCTGCCAGATGCGTTATGTCCTGGAGGTTACATTATACTGTCCTCTAGTGGTGAATATTCTGCTTGCACTCATATCTCCAAAGCAGGGGGCTTTCAGGCACTTCCTTCTCTGCGTTATTCACACGTTAATATTGTCCTTGAAGAACCATCTCGCTTTGAAAAGGTTGCAAAAATATTTAGGCAGATGTTCTTAACAGAGGAACTTTGTAACAAAGTTGATGCGAACTGTGATAGTGAAGCTTTGCTAACATAATTCAGCTTCAGGTTCAGTTTTAAGAATTGGTTGGCTGCCTCAGCCATTCTTCTGGGATGTTCCTTGAACTTACATGTGGAAAAATATTTGTTGGAGAAGCACATCAAGTCAAGGGATTTGAGTTGCTGCTCTGTTTCAACTGTAAAGTGTTGGCGAAACTTTGGATATCTTTTTTCCATACCGATTTCTGTATGGGGAGTGGAGTGACAATAATAGCTACTTCATCGCAGCGTTTGAGGGCTGTTGATGGAAACAAGGTCCTCAGTGCAAAGAATATGCGGTGTAAAAAACAGTAATGCATTGCCTGTTACAATAGGACCAAGCTCTTTGAGAGAATCCTGTCGCAGGAGTGGGGTTTTTTATATGTTTGCATAAAATCAGGGTGAGCTCTTGCCACATGTAGATCGCTGTTTTTAAGTTCTTTGTTTTTCAGGGAATTCTTACCTACTATCACAGACTCCAAAGCAAGATGGAGGCTAAGGAAAAAAAAACCCCAACAGATTTCAAATATTTATTTTCCTTTCTTTACTTTTCATATAGGTATCTTTAGAATATGTTTTGTTAATATTTTTAGACCTAAGTGATTAAATCATTGATTAATTAGTGTTAATCACCTGTTGATTTAACCTTTAAATTAAAAAAAAATCAATTCTTTTGAGATAACTAGAAAGTAATAATTTCAAGTTACTGTCTGGTATCCATCTAACTAATGATATACAGGTGAAAATGCCACCAATTACCCTGCTGATAATTAATAACTCTTCTAACAGAACAAAACTCACATGCATTCTTCTGCACTCTTCCACAGGAATAAATATAGAAAGAAAGAAGTTCGTAAGAAACCAGTCATCACCTCCAGCCAGTATCACTTCTTTTTCCCCCTAACGGAGCAGTCCCAACAGGACTTTAGATGTCCAGAGTACAGCAATTAGGTAAGACTTAATGATTGTCATGAGTCCAAACTGATGGAAAGATGTCATTGTACAAAAGAAAAATCAGCATTCAGGTTGCTGTTAACTCTTGGAAAAGTTTTCATCTACGTACGTTCCAGAAGGAGCCGCTGATGACTAGTAATTACGGCTCAGAGCAGTCCGATTTTGTTTGTTTAACTATGAAGACTAATTGTCCTGTGGCCATCGGGACATTCCTAGGAATTCGGTTGCCATTTGCGCATCACTTAACACTGACCTAAAATCTGCCTGTAGACAAACCTGTCTAATGGAAGACGTATCCTGAATATCTTGCTGAACTGCATGACCTTGACGTGAAGCACTAGTGCCAGGGTTGGAATATGCAATGACTTTGTGTTTCATTACCAAATTGTTACCTAACAAGACCCAATTCATTGCTACAGTGTTATTCTGACATATAATTGACTGGACCTTAACACATGTGCTAGATTTGTTGTCTCCTGATGCCTGTGTGGATGACGAGGCTTGCTTTTGTGAATGGGCAAAAACCCTGGGATTTGCCTTTAAATGCTTTGGAGCTGAAGTGTTTTTATGTCTCTGTTTTCCGAGGCCACTGTTCAGGGCTCAGCAGATAGACAAATCCTCAACTTGGATCATTTCAGTGAGGCAACTGGGCAGTTAATTTAACACTGGTCAAAGCTAATTTGAGGGGTGGCAGATGGATGTTAGATGGGCTGTAGCTCAATGTGTTACCAAGTATTGCTATAAAGGCATCACTGAAGGATTTGCTCTGGAGGAAATAGGAGTGCTGTGATTTGTCAGACAAGCCACATTCTTCTGTGCCCTGTACTAAATTGCTCTTTGCTTGGGTGGCTGGCTTTATATGAAATAGCTTTCTAACATACGGGTTTTTAAGGCACTGAAGAGTTGTTTAGACTTTAATACATGTATAGTTCACCACCTGTATGGTCCACCACCACATGAGGCGGGGGAGTTAGCTGACAGCATTAGTTCAACTCAGCATCCCTCCCCAGACTGGCCAAGGAGTGAGGTAGGCTGACAACTGGCTTGCTACTGCCAACGAGGCTTGAGATGAAGCTGTACATTGCAGGTCAGTGCCATGGACCTCCACCTGCAGAAATGAATTGTGGATAACAGCTCTTATTGTTTGATCACTTACAAACACAGGACTCGGTATTGAAACCAAATAGGCCTCACGCAGTCAGCAGGGAGCGTATGAGCTCCTCCATTCTCAGTTGCCTGGGGGAGCCGGGGTTTGCCGATTGGGGTGTGCCACATGGCTACGGAGATAGATCCCTAAGGTGAGACAACGTGAACGACTCCGCCTTACAGCAAGTCCAGGATACACCCTCTTTTAAAAAAGATTTCAATCTGACAAATAGGTCTACCGCACGTCTAATCGTTCTCCAAATGTCATCTACTCTGCCTTGCTTAGATACTTCCTTTAAAAACACAGTCAGAGGAGCAGTGTTTTGATAAAATATGTAGAGAACTAGATGCTGGTCCAAACATTACTGGTAAAGAGGCTGCACTTGATTTTCGGAACCTGAGATTCTGATTTCAGCTTTTGATTTCTATTGATATAGCTCTGTTGCTTCAATGGAGCCTGTCTGGCTTTCCAATGACATCAAATGTGGTCTGAAATCATAAGGGAAAACTACTTGCTCTCATTTTTCAGTCACAGTAGGGTATATCCAGAAGTCTACCAATATATTGATTTACAGTCTTTCTGAAAGTAAATTCTAACAGTGTTAGCAATTGAAATCAACCCCCGTGGACATTTGGTACTCAAGAAACATTTTATTTAATTTAAGCACAGAATTAATGTTGATATGAAAGCTATACCAAGCAAGTCTTACTAAGCAGCAGTAAGAAGTGCCTTGTGGACATTTCTTTCTTTACTTTCTTGTTTTTGTTTTTTTGTTTTGTTTTGTTTGAGGTGAGTGTTTTTGTAGCAGCACAGTTAAAAAAAACCTTGCAAGGAAGTGCACAGGAGAGTGAAATATTCTAGCAGAGGGCACAGTAAAAGACTTGAGCCTTCTTCTGTTCATTTTGGTTTTGTTTTGGTTTGGTTTTTTTAATATATTAGGAATAATTCTGTTGCAGCTTGATACGTTGTTGGACTTGTGTGATGGATTTTCCATACATATGTGGTAAGAATGGAACCAAATTTCTTCTTTTACTGGGTATGTCAGTTTTTTCATAAGTAGCATATCCTGCTAATTTTGGGCCATCACATCATATTATCTGGTTTCACCCCATTGGCCGCATACAGTTTTCTCTTCAGAAGCTGGGAAATTTGCTTATAGCCCTTAACTGTATCCTTAGCACCTCATCCTACATTGTTGTAAGTGAAGTCAGCAATTGCCTGCCTTCAGTTCTTCACCGAATATGGAAGAATTAACCTATTCCTTACTCTCTTACCAGAACTTTTCATACAGATCTTTCAAGTTTGTAAGGGTCAAGCCATTTAAAAAATGAATTATTTAACATGTAGCAGTGGCAAAGTTGATTTTTGCAAATGAATTACTTCTAAATTGATATTGCTAATACTTTGTCAAAAAGTTTATCCCTGTATTTCCCTTCTATTTCTTCATCCTGTCTTCAGATTTTTGAGTTTCTAAGCCCTTTTATGCTGATGATGTTTCCAAATAAGCTGCATTTTTATATACAAGAAATAGTTTAGATGTGACAGTAAGGATATGGATTTTTTAATAAATACTGTAGATACTACTGATTTATATTAGTAAATTTAATAATCTTTTTCTCCCTGCTCTTACATGAAGATCAAACCACCTAATACCAGGATTTACCACTGCTTCTCTGGAATTTTCTATCAGTAATGACTGGGAAGTCTGTTTACTAAGCAAATAAAAATAAGTAGTACAAATAGAGTTAAGGTTAGAGAAAATATTTGAATAGAAGATAGTAGATGTGAAAAGTACATGTTTGAATGGCAAAACAATTCGAATGGGATTCTGGGTTGACACAAACCATTGTAGCTCCATGGAAGTTCGTAAGACCTATACCAATTCACCTGAGTTGAGAATTAAAATAATGAAGTTAAGCTTAAGAGAAAAAGGGAGAACTACAGCTGGAACTTACAGTACCCAGTGAGGAAGTTGGTAGGTTGCAGAAAAATATACAGCAGAGATGACGGCAGTGCTTTAGCCACTAGAATATTTTTTTTCTCTGACTCTGTATGTCTGATAGTTGGCACATAAATGGTTTCTTATACGCGCCAGAACATGGAATAGGTAAGAATGTTGCTGAGTTTGTCTCTAGTCAGGTTAAAAAATACACTTAAATGGTCCAGCCGCTGGATGTCTCTCTTGTTCTGCTTACACAAAAGAGGACTGGCCTTTCGGAGAGGAAAACCTGCATCTGGGGAAGATGAATGGGTCGGCAGGGAAAGCCAGTGCTGCCCAGCTGACTGAAGTGATATGACACCAGTCACCACCACATAGCAGAAATGCGCTGGGTACATTTTTGTTATTCCTGCCAGGGGTTTCTGGCTCAGGTCAGTTGGTAGTAAGTTTAGCTAGACAAGAAACAGATTTCCTTTTTGTGGAAAAGTCTGTGCCTTCTATTTATTTCTCTATTCTGAAACAGAATTAAGAGAGACACATTGAGATCTTCCTATGAAATCTTGTTCTGGAAAAATAAACGCTAGGAGAGACACTTGGTTACCTGCGTGAGTCGAGGGTACAGGACCAGATGTTTGTTTTGCTCAACTTCAGAGGAAATCTTTCTGTACACACATTATAGGCTCTTGTTTGTTTGATGCATCAAAAATAAATGAATGTAGGAAAATGCTAAAGAAATCATTTTGAGGTTAAGAACTTCAATGTCTGACTTGTGTAGAATCAGAGTTCATACTGCTTCATAGCACATAGCTTTCAGTGATCTGAAATACAGGGAAGAACAGAGTGAAGCCTCGGGCAGTGATTGCAGAAGGACCTATTAAGGTGAGCACTGAGAATTTAGGTTTTCAGTGATTTAGCTGGGATAATACAGGAATTTGGAGTTAAGGAGGAATGCAGTAGATATCTTTAAGTTTCAAGGTAATTTGAGGAGTAGGTAATTTTTTCCGTTCTTCAATTCTCCCCACTATTTTCAGAGTTTCATCTGTATATTGTAAGATAGTGTGTTTCCTTATATTAGTACTATTTCTTTAATTCTTTAAGTTAAAACAAACTTAGATTACAAATTCTGAATGCTGAAAGTCTGACATCTTTCAGAATTTTGCGGCATTTTTTTTTTTTGGTATCTCTCACCATATATGAAAGAATTACATAACTTTTTACTTTAATGGTTGGCCAGTATTTGAGCTCCTCTAGTTTATTTCTGTCTAAAATGTTGATATAAAGTGATATATCTTTGTGTACATTCTTTGTAATCAAAGTGGGATTAAACTGAGGTCCTGTTTCCTTGAATGTAGCAGGAAAAAAGACAATAGGAACCAGCTCCTTTGGCTGTAACCCAAGCCTCTCTTTTCAATCAGTGCTGCATTCGGAAAACTCTCTTTTTCTCTCTTTGTGGTAATTCAGGATCATTCTACAAAGTGTTTCGCTGTTTTGGGGGGCCTTTTTTTGCCTGCATATGTAACATTTCTGACTGGATCACTTACACCATTTTGCTAAAATTATGTACACATCTTTGTGTTCACATCCACATGGCTCAGATGGTTTCTATTTGCCTTGTGGCTGGTGCTTGGGAGGTGATACCTATTTGCCTGCATCTTCTGGTTTACCACAGTTCTAATTCAAACCCATTTTCCTCTCTAGGACTACAAGCTGATTTCATTCCATTCTGTTTCCGGTCGGCTTTTTCTGTAGCCATTAAGGAACACAGTCAGGGAAAGTATGCCTCACGCTTCTTTGTAAAAGGTGGGTTTATGAACCAATCTGTTACCGTATTTTGAAAGGTGCTATTATCAAGTCTTTTGAGCTTCACTTCTTTTTAAAGGACCTAAACAGCATTCGGTCATCCAAGAAGTTTTACTCTCTCTTGTCTTAGACAGTTAAATTTTAAGAATATCAGAAGTGTTGTTTAACAGTCTAAACTAAGCCTCAAACAGGGGCTGTGCTCATTGCCATATTCTTAAAGTCTAGGGCAGACAAACCTACATTTTGCTATACTGAATATTTTAGGGCCTCTACTCCTTCTGGATTTTTCCAGGTTAATATTGGGAAAGATCTTTGCCTAATCCTGACTATGTATAAAAACGATAATCAGAAGTGGTTATTTAGTGCAAGAGCCAGATTTTATGGTTGTTATTTTAGACTGGCAGTGAAACCCCTGGAGAGTTATTTAATTTTGTAAATTAGGGTGCAATTAGAAAAAGATTTTTGCTTTGAGTTTTCTGGGGGGTGTTTGGAGTTTTTTTCCCCTGCAAAATCAAGAATAAGTATCATCATAATGTATGGTTTCTTTCTACAGCTTTCAGCTAGATTTAGTGATTGCTTCAGAATTCATCATTAATTATTCTATACTGTATCTTCCAACAATATTTATCCTAGTGTTATCAGAACTCCCTGTACTGTGGATCTATTAAAACTCTGCAAAAGATGACATGAAGGGAAAGGGATAACAGTGTACGCAGATGAGTGCAGTACAAAGCTCTGAAGTATTTTTAGTCAAAAGCAAACATCTAATTCAAGAATTATGGAAGAAAAGTGGATCTGTAATTATTATGTTCATAGTTAAAGAAGTTCTTTTTTGGTGCTTAATCTAAATAATGTAAAATATGTATGTCTCTGAGCACCATACAAAGCATCAAAGCTGATAATGTAGGAGGTTATTGTGGTCCAGGGAAAAGGGGGGGGGCTGGATTCTAAAATAGTGAAAATCAGCTCAGTTGGAGCTCTTCATTTCTATTGATGTACACTAGTTGAAAATTGGTTTATGACTTCAAATTGCATAGAAACAAAGCAAACCAAAGATACTGTTATGAAAGCATCCATCTAGGAAACAGTGGGGGAAGAAAAATACAGTGAAAACAGAACTCTCTCTAAATTACATTTACTATTAAATTTAATAAAGTTTCCTAGTGGGGAGTTCCTGGAAAATGTGGACTGAAATGCGAAGCAAACTTTGATTGCTCTTTTAGCTGCCTTGATGGTATATTTAAAAATTAAATTTTTTTTTTTTTTTTTTTTTTTTTCATTACTTCTTTGGAAGCTTTCTAGAGAAAATTACCCATGCTTCATAACTATCTTAAGAAGCATTTGCTATGGTTGTTTCCGAAGGAACAGCTTAATAGTTTCATAAATACCAGAGTTAATAGGCTCCTGAAAACAAGGAGAATTGCCTGTAGGTGATTTCTGCTCATACAGAAATAGCTACTCTCTGAACTGATACTTTCTCTAAACTTTCTCTCTAGGCCTGTTACCTATTACTGCATACTTTGCTGTGCTTTTCCTACTTCCTTTAGCTGTTTTGAATCAACAGTGGGTAGAGCAATACTTAAATGAAATGTACCTGAGGGTAAAACATGATATAACAAATTAGAGAAAGTAAAGAATATTAAGCATAGCTTGTGACTATAAGGAGATCAGAAACAGTCTAATGGGGATGCACTTTTTTTTTTTTAAATGCAACAGCTATGCCACATCATCATAAAGCCATACTTATGGCTGGCTTTGAAGAGAAGATAAAATCTTTCAAAAAGAGGCTTCCAGAAATGAGTCTGAGAAAAATGTGTTGTTGGGGTATTTTTGTATTGAGTTGCTATTTGGTGTGCAGTAGGAGCAGCTTCTGCTTTATTTTTGCTGTCTTTTTTCCTTGATTTTAATTTTCATGCTGTTAAGGCACCTAACAGTCTTGATAAGCAGCTTTTACTAAAGATATAAAATAATTATTTTCTGCCTAAACTTGGTAATGTGTATAAGCCTCGTAACAGTCATACTTAGAGAAAGCAGGAGGTCTTTCTGCCCTGTAGAGGTGCAGGAAAACCCAGCTGCTGGCAAATCAACTTACATTGTGCTTTGCTCTTTTTCCATTTAATATTTGTGTTGTACTGAGCGGGGGGGAGGGTATCACTGTTAGCTCACAGGATTGTGCTTAGGAAAGGACATGTGAAGTATGAAAAGAGATGCTAGGAAATCGAGTCTTCCTGTTAGGATTTCGTAACAGGCTTTGAGTCCTGGTGGACTTTCCACTGCTAGAGCCTTAAACGAGTCTAAATGCAGTAGCGCTGATTTTACAGAAGGCAGCAGGAGACTGAAACAAGACTGAACAGTGCTGGTTTGTGGCATGGGAACAGACTGGTAAAAGCTGCTGGTACTCTCCTTGTCACGTCTGAGCTGGTTCCACCCAGAAAGTGCAGGTGAACTGTGATTTAGTTCAGGATATCTGTATCCCCATTTGCGGTGCCCATTAGATAGAGACTAAGAGGCCCTTGCCCTACTCTTCTTTACTGTTCTTGGTTTTGGTAATTTCATTTTATGTGTGGACAGCTGTGTCATCGTGTTACATATTTGTATTTCACTTTCCTCAAGTCTCCTAAATTCTTTGTCAGTGGGGAAGAAACATTCATAAAATTGCTTATCCACTGGCAAGTTTTAGAAATCTGTTATTTAGTGGGAGCTTTTATCAAAATCTTTATTTTTAAAAGGTAATTCTAGAAGTACACTGTTACTAGTAACACCCCTGGGAGACTGGTTCCCTCTGGAAAATGTATGCCGCCTTAGAAAAGATGATGAGATGTCATAGTCCTGACTTAAGAGTGAGCTCTTAATTCCCTCCACTGCTGTTTTTTGACAAATCCATCCCTGATGCTCCATTGCAGGGTGTAGTGTACAATAAGGAAAAACATTTTTTCTCCTTCAGGCAACAAGTAAGCCTCTCCCCCTTTCCCTCCGTTGAACTGCAGTTGAACAAAAACCATCATAGAAACATAGAGAGAGAAATAGAATTCAACATATATATCTTCTAATCACTAGGTACAATATAAAAAAACCCTTAATCCCCAACAGTCCTTTCTTTAAAATGTGTGTATCTTCTTTCCCCACTATGCTGGTCAGAAATAATGAGGCAGGAACCAACCACGCAGTTAGGCTGGCCCTGGTTTTCTCTTACTCTGCTGTGGCTGTCAGCATCAAAATTTCTGTTGCCTCTCTCTTGCTTAATTTTGGGGGTTCTTCTCTCCTCTCATTCTCCTTCTTCCACTGATCGTTCCCTCCTCCTTGTGTCACTCTGCTTTTCCTGATTCACTGGCAGCTTCTCGGTTTGCTCCACATTGGCAGGACTGGATCTACTGTATATTTTGTTCTGTCTGATTGGGGAAGCTGAAACTTAGCATCCCTTGGATTTCTCAGGGTGTTGTGTAATTGAATTGTCTAGAGTATTAATCATCATTTGATTATTCTGGCATTCTTGATGAAAAAATATGTACATTAAAATCATAATGTAATTACAGAATTTGCTTTTAGCATGAATATATTTCTTCTCAGTGACATTGAAATTATTTACTACTCCCGATATTTCTGTATTATTTTGACAGATATGCAGTGGGCTATGAGTAATTTTAAGGTGGCGCAGTTTACTCCATGCAGCTTAAAAGCAAGGATATTCCCCCTCCCCTTTTGCCCCATCACATTTTATTATCAATGGACACATTTGAATTGTCAGCTTTCCCAAAGCCTTGGTGTATGGGCTGGAATGATCAAATTAATTTAATTGCTTAACCATGTCATTGCTAACTAGGAGTACTGAACCGCCTCTTGTTCTTGCTTTATCTTTTTCCTAGCAGTTTGGGGGTGGTTTTTTTGATTCATCCTGTTAGTTTAAACATAAGAATTCCAAGCTGAAATAGCCTGTGATGTGGAAATGTAGGCTTCCAGGAGCTGTGTGGGCTAGGAATAAACTTTTGACTTTGTCTGGAGGCAGGATGCTAAGACGGCTCAGCTGGCAGGTTTAATGATGATTGTCATGAATATTAAATGATAGAACCAAAACAAAACTCCCGGAGAGACACTTAGGCACAAATCTTACATAGCAGCACGACCAGCTCAGACAGCTGGCTGGCTCTCTGTAGACTTTCTTGAAAGAAAACAGTGCTGAGGCATATTAGGATGATTTTTATAAACCGGAAAGCCAATTTGTGATGCACTGTTTGAAATTTAGAGGTCTTAATGATTTATAGCTTGAAGCAGAAATCTGTCTTCTGAAGTAGATAAATAACAGGTAAATTATCTCTCTGCTATTCTCCCTTGTATTAAGTGTTTCAGAATATTTTTGAGCTTTGTGCTCGCTAAAAATGTGTACAAGGAGTAAGCTTACTGTTGAAGTGCATACCAGCTCTCTGGTGTGCTGCTATCATCCCACTTCGTCCTCTGAAGTTCCTCTAATCCCTTTTTTGGTTTCTTTGTTCTCTAAAAAGACAACATTGCAGGGCACAGAATAATAAGCTACAGTTGATTTTGTTTCTTTCTTCTGATTTGTCCCAGATGGGAGAAGAGCTTGCTATTCACAGAGTTCTTCCCTCAGCGCCAGTGATGTCAAGCTACCTCCTGCTACATGGAAAAAATTAAAATTCAAGAAGCTGGGATGTATTTGAAGTAACACCATCGTAGATCTGGGATGATTCCATTGACAGCACTGCAGTCATGCTGTGTTTCTAAAAGGATATCTAGAGGCGAGACATTCTCTGTGGCCTAAATGGTAATCTGTGTTACACTTCATAAGTTGGGGTCAGATTCTTGCTCATAACTTCCTTGACTTTTACGGTTATGTAAATTTATATTGACTTAACATGTGGTTCGGTGATTTTCAGACACCAAAAGGAATAAGCTGAAATAACAGAGTAGGTTTTCTCAGACGACTGCATGTAGGCACGATCCATTTTGTGGTGGTATTCTGAGTATAAGAAGATAAAATAAATCTAAACTATTTTTAGGTGCGATGAGTCAGTCTAAATGAGTTGATGGAAAAAGATATAAATGAGAGGACAGTCCAGTTAGAGGAAGTTATGGAGAGTAATGTTTTTATATAAACATTCTGCAGAATTCATTTGGCTTTCCAAACCCTGTCGGTAAATCAAGAAGTGCTTTCCAGTGGCTCATGGAGACCTCTTTAGTCATATGGTGCTAGCTGTCTTTGTTTTCAGTTCAATTGCATTAAAAACAGACTATATTTTTAAAAGTAGAATTTTAAAAGTATTTACGTAAATGATTGATGCAGTTATTTCAGTGATATGACATGACTCTGAACAGTGTGCGCAATCAGAAATAGAAGTGGCCAGCAGGTTCCCAGCGGTGAACAAAACACATTCAGTGAGATAATTTTTCAGCTAGTATCAGGACAACCCCTGATTTATTTCTGCTGTTGTTATATCAAACCGCCTAGTAGAACGGGAGTGATTTTTTTAAGGGTAACATAAACCAGATGCATTTAAAAGACTTAGTTAAACTATGTTGTATTTGTGTTTTCACAGTACCATGAAGAACTTACACACATACCCTCTGCCAGGGCTTGCAATAAGGTGAGCTACAGTATTGTGGAATAATAGTTTGTAACTATTTCCATATGTATTAAAGTTTCCCATAAATATATATTACTTCATGAAGCAGATACAACTAACATAATTATTCAGATAAAATCTTGCTTAAGATTTTACTTTTTTTCAAGCTGAAAAGCTCCTTGACATACTTAGGGAAGTTCAGGTTAATGTGTCTTAGTCTGCAAAGGCTACAAATAATTGTTTGGGATTAGACGCCCATTTCTTTCTTACTTACTTGAAGTATCTAGTCTATTTTATCATTAGCTAGCAAAGCCTAGTGGATGAAAAGTTTACCTCTAGCTTCCAGCTGCACCTTCATTTTGCACATTTTGAATGTATCGTTAAAACTCTTGACAGTGTTGTTAAACACCTTTTATACAATGTCTTTAGGTGGCTGAGCCAGAAATGCTGTTGGGGTCATCATGGTTTCTACCAGTATTTCAACAAATGAGCAGTGAACATATAGGCAAATTCCAAGTGATGACAGACATGGATGAACATGGGTAAAATATACTCAATTCAGCTGAAAGATGAAGCTCCACAAAGTAATACCTCTTTGGAGTGAGGAAATTAAAGATAGAGCTTCAGAACGTAGCTTTCTTGATATTACAGCTATCTTAGGGTCCCACCAGCCCAAAAGTCCAACCAACATTACCTTCTTCAAATGGCTGAAAGTCCCAATAGAGATGAAAGACAAAGGAAATTCAAGGGAAGCACCAGCTCATTTAACAGCCAGGAAACCTAGCATTAAGGACTGCAAAGTTGTAGTGAAGCTGAGAATTGCACCTTCATCTCTGTGTCCCAGGTCACCCCTTCAGCAGCAAAACTCCAGCCTTCTTTCTTATACTAGAATGGGCATCATTTAAAGACAAAATGAGAAAAATTGCTAAGTTACGGACTGAATAGCAGCAGCATAATTTTCTATGAATCCAGGCACCTGCAAGGTATCAAAGCAAAAAGTATCAGTATTTTTGGAAAATGAGACTGAGGATGTCAAGCAAGGAGCCAGCAGTCACAAAGTGTTTAATTCATGCTGATTTTCCCAGAACTGTATCCAAGGAGGATGTCACACTTTTCCGTTGTCAAGTTCAACCTTTTCTCTGAGTGCATCAGCAAGTTTCACCTCTTCTGAAACTGTACTCTCCTGTGAGTTATTTATAATCTCCTGCTGCTTCCCATAAGCAGAATTTCACTCACCTTCCTTCTCTCTGCCTCAGATTGTTATATTCCACTGATTCGCTTCTGCTTCACATATAAACCTTTCAGCAGCCTGTTTTCTTCCAGCTCCAAGACTTGCTAAACCCAAAGGAGACCATTCAGAGAATGGAAGGAAGTATTTACCCTCGGCAGCAGCAATTTAGGGACATATGTAGTATTTAATTTGTAGAATCATAGAGGCTCAGCACATACTCAAACATCCCTCCTAAGCATGTGTTCTTGAAACCTTTTCAGGTTCACTATAATTGATAGATTGGTCTTTTGCACACTAACACTGAGAGCTTTTCCAATAAGCTATAAGCTGCCATCATCATTTCATTTCTGTCTACCGTTTTTGTTGTGTCAGAGACAAAACTGCACGGTGTTATTTCTGACCTGTTCAGTTTAAGAAATACATGGAATAGAACGTGTTTTAGAAAGACTGTAAGACCGTTGCTTTTGTCTAAATTGCTAGATCTGTCTGTTGTGTATCTCAGATATATGTGTACGTTTGTCTTTCTGTAACACGAAAATATATCGCAAATGCCTTGAAAGTTCTACTGTCCTATTCTTAAAAAGTATTGCATAACTATTTTAAAGTACAGAGCATGGTTAAACAATGAATAAGGAAAAATCAGTGATATTCTTGACACGCTTCCAAGCACAATGTAGGACACAGACATGTTACCTAAGAATATAATCTCAATTTAAATGTGTAATCCCTTCAATTAACACTTTTGCTGTAAGTATACTTAGGTCTGATGCATGGCTGCACAGTTCTCCAGTTCTGAATGAACACTTTGCTTTTTGTGGAGCAATATTTATTCTTTTTAATGAGACTATGTTTTTAAGAGCTTTGCTCAAACATAAAAATTAATAAAGGGTTAAACGTAATAAATAAGTTTGAGTTACCTAGCCCTTATCTGTGATCATTACCAAACCAGCAAACTAGGATACTCTTGATCTGCCACAGCTATTTTGAACCAGTTATCACTTTATTCTATAAAGTTATCCTCCAGGCAGTTAATTGCTTGGTAACTAAGCTCTGCATATCCAACACAACTGATTTTAGTGTCTCTGCAGAGGAGAACTGAGCTACGCACGGGGAAGTTTTCACTTTAGTCATCTAATTCTATCTGCCCAAGTGCCAGAAAAGGAAATTCCCTTTCCTCTATTGGCTGAAACAAACGCTACCTGTAAAGGTTTTTTTCATTCAAAGATTCTGTTGTCTACGAAAGAAGAGTGCAGCGTTTTAAGTTCAACTCTACATTCAAACATTCCTACAAGTTTAGGCCTGTTTGGATTCAGTTCATGTATTTGACTCTCTGTCATCAGTCTATTATCTGTGTTGTAATCTCTAAAGCCCAAGTAGATGTGCCAAGAAGAGGGTTCAAATTTTCACAGTGCAAAGGTTAGATCCAAGTCTCTGCTTTATCTGCTGCCTTTGCACAATATTGAGAAAACTTTCAGCAAAATCTGGAAGGTAAAATATGGACATCAGGACATCGATTTCTTTTCCTTTTTCAGAGAGGTTTCTTTAAGTTGAGGGAAAATGATGTCATATTTTGATTTTTCTCGGATGGCTTGCACCCAGATGCTTCTAAACTTTTCACTTCTCAGAAAAATAATGTCTCATTTCAAGAAGCACTGCAGAACACAGTAATCTGAACATTCATTAACAGTGCAGAATTGCTGATTGCAACAGCTACAAATAACCTATGGAAACAGTAATAGGAATTGTTTATTCAAGAATACTTCCTGTGGCTCTGCAGTTCATCCAGGTGCATAAGCTCTTTTTCACAGAACATTAATCTCAGTTTCTATCTGTTCTGTTATTTTTGATTTCTTGTCAACAGATAACCCAAGCCAAGAAGATCTAAGCATAAGTTTTGTAAACAAGTAAATTAGGACTCATACCTTCTACTGAACAGGAAGAAAAAAGCCAAAAACAGAAGGTGTTACGTAAAGACCAACAGATGGGTAAGGGTACAAGTTTATATTGTTATCATTGACCATATTTGACAGAAGCAAAACTAGGAAGCGCTGTCTGTTATCAGACCTGCATGTAGTGCTCTGGCAAATCTACCTTACCCGTATAAACTGTCCCAATAGCACACTAAGATACATTCTCATTTTCCCCCTATTCTGTTTCCTGGGTTAGGGTTTGTTTTGGTCATGCCAAGATCAAAATCATGCCTATGTTATTAGAGTACTTCTAGCAGTGATGTCCACCTATCATACATTTAGTTCTTTGAGACTCTGATTGAATAGAGTGAAAAAAAATCAGCTTTTGATATAGCACTGATTTTTCTGTCAAAGCAGACAGATACATTCTATATTATAACTATCTGAATCAGCATTCACAGATAGGGCTCTGGGTGAAGTAATTATTACAAATCTGAAAGTTAAGGGTTTTTTTGTTTGTTTTAATGAAAGCATTCACAGACAAGGACTGATTTTCTTTGAAAACAGCCATTCTGTATACCATGTAAGTAGCTTTCAGGTTATAGGTTCATGTGTAATTTTATTTATCTGAAGATTACTCATGGTGTATGGATTTGTCATATAAGTTGCATGGCTTGTATACTGTTTCCTGTATGGGCAGAAAAACATTAAGCAAAAGCACAAATGGATGGTGGATAACAGAGTGTATGACTGTCATCACGTCAGTTCTGGGGATTTCAAGATATCCCTGAGAATATCCAGTGTTCATCTGAAAATATGCAAATACTAATCAGAGCTACTTAGCACATCTTACTGATGTGCAGCTGAATCCTACTGAATGGCAGCTTTTTCACTCCCAGTAGCAGTCAGAAGGTTTTTTTGACTTTTTTCCTCTCAGTTTAACCAGATGAGCTGAAAAAAATAGCATTGGACTTCCTGTATGAAACTTTTCACATCTATTCTGTTTTCTCTTGAGCAGATGCAAATTACATTGAACACGTTTCAGATAAATATATTTATCTATAAAAGAGACAGAATACACTTGTAAAAGTCGGCTAAACCATTTTTTTTTCTTGTTTTCTCTCCTGCACCATCAATTGAGTTCTACGTGTTCTTGGGAGTCTTGCAGGGGAAAACCAGCAGCAATTAAATGCCTTTCCAAACTATCATTTGTTTAATATGTAGCCTGATGGTGCTTTGGAAACAAAAGTTAGAGGAGGTGATCTACCAACTGTGTTGAGGCTTCTCCCATTCCAAAGCACTGTACTTAAACAGAGAAGCATCCTCTTCTAACTTTTACTGAAATGTGGAAGTCTGGCAGGTCTCACAAGTGCAGTCTGAAACATGATCCTACACTGATTCCTATGTTATTATGAATTCACAGCTGATATCATCAGACCACAAAGAATACGGCTGCAGTTTTCAAAGAAATGCAAGACCTTTTCTGCATAAGAAAACTAATACAGAAACTGATTCAGTTAAAGCAACGAAACGCTCATATTTTGGCAAAGAGACACAAAAAGAATGATGTCCATATACACATTACAGTTAGGAAAGAAATAACTTTGGTTTATATCTAATTCCAAATTCTTGGAAAAACCTCAGCCACTCAATCTGCAGGATTCGGAGTACCTGCATTCTGGCAAGTGGTCTTGTTCAGATTAGGATGCAGTAACTAATAACCGAGACTAACAGCTTCTAACGCACCTTACATGTTCTTAGTATGATTTCACTTAACTGCAGTCTCTACAACTGCAAAAATAAACATAATACTTTCATCTGCATTTCATAACCCCTTTAATTGAATTTTGGCTGCTTATATTACTCGTCCTGTTGCTCCAGTTATTAATCAGAGAAGTCCTTCTTAAAGAACGAAGGACAGAATCTAGCCTGTCACAACAGTTAGTCAAATGTATTAGGATCAAAGTGAGGCACTACTGAAAAGAGTGCCCGGTGGGAAACAGCATCCTCTAAGCAATGAACCCACCTGTTAATTCTTAACATTCCAAAGAGTAAACTAGTATTTAATATTAAAATAAGACATTTCTTGGCGCAGCAATTCCTTAAAACCTCAGACCGTTCAAACACCCGTGTTAAATTAGAAAGATGCAGATTAGAAGCAGCACAGCAAAACCAGTGACATTTGCGATGTTATCTGGAAGCAGCAAGTAAATTGAAAAGAAATTCTTCACTCCCCAAAGGAGGTGTGGAGTAGTAGGAGGGCTACAATAGGGCTTTACATAGCTTGGCTTGTTTTGATTGCAATTTATAGATAGTGAGGGCACCTGTTCTACTGGAATAATAACAGAGGTCAGGGAAATGCAGCTGACTGAAAAAACAAGGATAGCATACAATTTACTTGTTTTGAGTGCAATGTATACATATAGTGAGGACACGTGTCTTACTGGAATAATACAGAGGTCAGGGAAATGCAATTTACTGAACAAAACAACCATAGCGGGCAGTTTGCTTTTAAGCAAAATAAATTTCAGGCTGTTGGCAAGAACAACCTTAGACATAAAATAGTGTCATTAAATTAACACTGAAAGAAATACTGTGGTACTCTGAATTAATTTTTAAAAAGTAGTCAGTGAAAACACATTAAGGATGTATGCCCACTTAAAACCTCATTATCGTAACACTTTTCTATTGAGTGAGTGGGAACCTCAAGTGAAATAGCCTTAGGAAGTGATCAGATGCAAGTCGTTCAGTTCCCAAACTGAAATAAAACCAAAAAGGAAGTGTTTTGCATTCTAAAATGCATTCAGTTGTGATAACGTTGTCTTTAATAACAGAAAGGAAGGACTAGAGCATCTCCCTCTGTTCGCAGACGTGAGTGAGGGCGGGCTGGATTCGCAAGGATCTCACACTACAAGAAAGGGGTTTATATCACCATTTCCTGTTGTGACAGGAGGGTTTCTTCACTGAAATGAAGCTGAAATTTTGTACAAATAGAAGCAGAGTTACCTGCTTTGAGATCAGCAAAGGTGACCTTCATAGCATGAATAGGAAAAGCAGGGAGAGGATAGTAACCCTAAGCCACTCAGTGGTGATGAGTTACAATCTAGCTACAACATCTTTGAAATGCAGCTGCATATGCTGATCCCAGATGAAGCCAAGACTATGACAGTAATCACGGGAGCACAGTTACTGAAGCTGCCCTGTAAGGAAGCATGCAAGGAAGGGAAGAGAAGGGGAAAAAACAGTAGGCATTGGAAAATTATTTGTGAAATCACTGGCAAAAGAACAACCACTGTTACCACCAAACCCACATGCGTTCCCATAAAGATGGTGGGTATACAGCCATACCTGTGGGCAGGCATCATGAAGGGGCCAACTCCCAGCTGCTGTTGGTATCTCATCAAAAGGTCAGCAGTAATAATAATACAACAAAAATAATTCTCTGAAGCAATAGTATTTTCTTAAGAGGCTAAATTTATTCCACCCCAGGGCACCATCCAACAGCCGGGGGCATGGGGCCTGGAGTCCCTCCTGCAAATTAAGTGGTCTCATGGCAAGACACAAAACAAGTTTAGAGTAACTCTGCAACATTGTGAAAGGACGGACAAATAAATAGAAACAGCTTTTCTAGTTATTGAACTGACAGGCAGCTGTCCCCTGCAGAGCATAAAGTGGAGAATCATCTAATAAAATCTTTCCTTCAAAGAAAATGGACAAAATGCTAAAGAAATAGAACAAAACATAGAACTGTATTTTTATTATATCTGTATTATTAATACAGAATTGGGAGCAGCTGCTCAGTTTTTCCATGTCAGTTCAACCTGTCACAGTGGCAGATAAAGCCACATACATGAAAATTTACATTTTATTTGTTAGAGGAAGTCAGTGGTTAGCAGCAATTTATACAGCATGTTGTTGTCGTTTAGGCTGGGCTGGCCATTAAATGAGCGACAGATGCTCTCTTTTAACCTCTCTTCCCTCTCAGAAAAGAAGAGAGAGAGAATAAGGGAGAGAGATTTATGGGTTGAAAAAGAAACAAAAACTACTTTGATGAAATATTAATAATGAAAAGATAATACTAACAAGAAAATAATGAGTTATATACAATATATAAAAAACCAATATCGAGCTCCCAGGATGACAATCACATCGCTGGCAGGCACTGGGAAAGTCCCAGACTAGACTCAGTGATGGACGGGAACAGGATTCAGGAATACAAGGCTCGGGATCAAAGGCAGATGGACAGAGTCCTCCTCAGACACTGGCCACTGAAGAGAGAGTTGACCCCTTTGATCCCTGAGCTTTTATACTGAGCATGAGGCAGATGGGATGGAATACCCCATTGGTCAGTTTTGGGTCTCCTGTCCTGTCTGCTCCTCCCTGTAGGTGCAACCCCTTTATGCTCTTCTGCTTCCAACCCTCCAACAGCGCACACAACAAAGTTGGCTGACCTTGGTTGTTATAGCAATGAGTATAAGCAAGAGCCTCTCCGCATCCCATCCCTTGGTAGATGATCAGACATTATCACTCTGGAAGCAGAAACTGTCTGAAAAATATGCCATTCATTTCATAAAGTGCAGTTAGTTAGAAGAGACTTAACTGAAAAGTAAAATTACTGAAAAGAAAATTGGTTCTGTTCTATCTCAAACCCAAACATTCCACTCCTTATTCCATACCGTTTACATCATGCTCAGGTCACTACTGCTTGTTGTAGTCAAGTATATACATAGAGAAAGACAGAACAAGATTACTAATTTATGATTTATCTTTCTACACAAGTTTGTTAAGTTCATTTAGTCCATGATTGCAGGTTTCAATCTATCATAGCGCCCTAGTGGTGGAAGACACAGAGAAGGTGGAGTTACTGAAAGCCGCCTTTTCTTTGGTCTTCACTGCTAAAGCTGTCCCTCATGAATCCCAGACCCTGGAGGCAAGGGGGGAAGGTCTGGAGAGAGGAAGACTTTCCCTCAGTTGAGGAGGACTGGGTTAGAGACCACTGGGCCAAGCTGGACATCCATAAGTCCATGGGCCCTGACGGGATGCACCTGCAAGTGCTGAGAGAGCTGGCAGATGTTATTGCTAGACCACTCTCCATTATCTTTGGAAGGTCATGGGGAACAGGAGAGGTGCCTGAGGACTGGAAGAAGGCCAACATCACTCCAATCTTCAAGAAGGGCAAGAAGGAAGACCCAGGGAACTACAGGCCGGTTAGTCTCACCTCTGTCCCTGGGAAGGTAATGGAGCGACTTGTTCTGGATGTCATCTCCAAACACGTTGATGAACAGGAAGTTATTGGAAGTGATCAACATGGATTTACCAAGGGTAAATCATGCTTGACCAATCTGATATCCTTCTATGATGTTATAACTGGTTGGCTGGATGAGGGGAGAGCAGTAGATGTCATCTACCTTGACTTCAGCAAGGCTTTTGACACTGTCTCCCATAACATCCTCATTAGGAAGCTGGGGAAGTGTGGGCTAGATGAGGAGACAGTGAGGTGGATCGAGAGCCGGCTGTGTGACAGAACTCAGAGGGTTGTGATTAATGGAGCAGTGTCAAGTTGGAGGCCTGTAACCAGTGGTGTCCCCCAGGGGTCAATACTCAGTCCAATCTTGTTCAATATATTCATCAATGACCTGGATGAGGGGACAGAGTGTATCCTCAGCAAGTTCGCTGATGACACTAAACTGGGAGGGGTGGCTGACACTCCAGAGGGCTGTGCTGCCATCCAGCATGACCTGGACAGGCTGGAGTGCTAGGCAGAGAAGAACCTAATGAGGTTCAACAAGAGCAAGTGTAGGGTCCTGCACCTGGGGAGGAAGAATGCTAGGCATCAGTATAGGTTAGGGACGGACCTGTTGCAAAGCAGTTCTGAGGAGAAGGATCTGGGGGTCCTGGTAGATAGTAAATTATGCGTGAGCCAGCAATGTGCCCTTGTCGCCAGGAAGGCCAATGGAATACTGGGCTGCATAGGGAAGAGTGTGGCCAGTAGGTCGAGGGAGGTCATTCTCCCCCTCTACTCGGCACTGGTGAGGCCACAACTGGAATACTGTGTCCAGTTCTGGGCTCCCCAGCTCAAGCGGGACAGGGAACTACTGGAGAGAGTCCAGCGTAGGGCAACAAGGATGATTGGGGGACTGGAGCATCTCCCTTATGAGGAAAGGCTGAGAGAGCTGGGACCCTTTAGCCTGGAGAAGAGAAGGCTGAGGGGAGACCTTATTCTTGCTTAAAAGTATCTAAAGGGTGGGCTGAAGGAGGATGGAGGCAGACTCTTTTCAGTGGTTCCCAGTGACAGGACGAGGGGCAGTGGGCACAAGCTGGAACACGGGAAGTTCCATTCAAACGTAAGAAAAAACTTCTTTACAGTGAGGGTGACAGAGCAGTGGACCAGGCTGCCCAGGGAGGTTGTGGAGTCCCCTTCTCTGGAGATTTTCAAGACCCTCCTGGATGCAGTCCTGAGTAATGTCCTCTAGGCATTCCTGCGTCAGCAGGGGAGTTGGACTAGATGATCTCTAGAGGTCCCTTCCAACTCTAAAAATTCCATGATTCCATGATAGCAGTCTCTAAGGGCAGGAGAGATGGTATGAAATTCATCGTGGTTCGTGCCCACAGATAGCTTGTCCACCTCAAAGAAGTTACTGGACGCCACTTGATGAAGTTGGCTCTGGTTTCATCATCACTATGCTATCCAGAAAAACACTTACTGAACACTATTAGTATTATGTAGCAACTAACATCACACAGCTCAAAATTGAGTATTCTCACCCAGGGTTAAATTTCCTTGAGGTACACATTGGCCTTCTCCATTCTGCAGCATCACCCACTAAGTGCATCCAGATCCTTGAGCAAAAACAGTCCCATGAATGGGTTTGCCTTTGCCCGAAGTAGGAAAAACCCAGTTTTCCCCAACATATTCCTTTCACACACCACAGGGACTTATCCCCTTCTACAATATGTGAAAGGTCTGACTGAGCAGGACCAGCTCGACTGATGGATCCCCTGGTGTTAACTAACCAGGTAGCTTGTGCTAAATGCTTGTCCCAGTTTTTAAAGGTTCCACCCCTCATTGCTTTCAGGGTAGTTTTTAAAAGTCCATTGTATCGTTCAGTTTTCCCAGCAGCTGATGCATGATAGGGGATATGATATACACACAGACTCAATGCCATGTTCTTTGGCCCAATTACTTATAAGATTGTTTTTAAAATGAGTCCCATTGTCTGACTCAATTCTTTCTGGGCTGCCATGTTGCCACAAGACTTGCTTTTCAAGGCCCAGAATAGTATTCTGGGTGGTGGCATGGGGCACAACGTAGGTTTCCAGCCATCTGGTGCTTGCTTCCACCATTGTCACCACATAGCACTTACCCTGACGAGTTTGAGGGAGTGTGATATTGTCAATTTGCCAGGCCTCCCCATACTTATATTTCAACCATTGTCCCCCACACCACAAAGGTTTTAACTGTTTAGCTTGCTTGATTTTGGCACATTTCACAGTCGTGGATAACCTGCACAATAGCGTCCATGGATAAATCCACCTGTCGGTCACGAGCCCATCGATATGTTGCTTCCCTTCCTTGATGATCTGAAATGTCATGGGCCTACCAAGTTAAAAATAGTTCACCCTTATGTTCCCAGTCCAAATCTATTTGGAAAATTTTAGCAGCCTGATCCACTTGTTGATTGTTTTGATGTTCCTCAGTGGTCCGACTCTTGGGTATGAGGGCATCTACATGATGTACCTTTATGACTGGTTTCCCTAGCTGGTCAGCAATATCTTGCCACAATTCAGCAGCTCAGATAGGTTTACCTCTGTGCTGCCAGTTGCTCTGCTTCCACTGCTTTAACCACCCCCACAGAGCATTTGCCACCATCCATGAGTCAGTACAGAGGTAGAGTACTGGCCATTTTTCTCGTTCAGCAATGTCTAAAGCCAGCTGGATGGCTTTCACCTCTGCAAATTGACTTGATTCACCTTCTTCAACCGCTTCTGTGACTTGTCATGTAGGTCAAGCAGCTTTTTACCTTCAATGTTTTCCTACAATACGACAAGATCCATCAGTGAACAGAGCATACCACTTCTCATTACCTGAGAGCTCATTATATGGTGGAGCTTCTTCAGTGCATGTCACCACCTCGTCTGGTGGCATTCCAAAGTCTTTGCCTTCTGGCCAGTTTGTGATCACTTCTACAATTCCTGGATGATTGGGGTTTCCTATCAGAGGCTGCTGTGTTTTTAATGCAACCCATTTACTCCATGTAGCATCGGTGGCATGATGAGTAGAAGGAACTTTACCACTGAACATGCAGCCCAGTACTGGTAATCAGGGTGCCAGGAGGAGCTGTGCTTCAGTACCAACCACTTCCGAAGCAGCTCTAACTTGTTCATATGCTGCCAATATGTCTTTCTCAGTTGGAGTATAGTTAGCCTCGGAGCCTTTGTATCCTCGACTCCAAAATCTTAGGGGTCGACCTCGAGTCTCCCCTGGAGCTTTCTGCCATAGACTCCAGGTAGGACCATTATCGCCAACTGCAGTATAGAGCACATTTTTAATGTCCTGTCCTGTTCAGTCTGGCCAAAGGGCTACTGCATACACAATCTCGTTTAATTTGTTCAAAGGCTTGTCATTGCTCAGGGCCCCACATGAAATCATTCTTCTTTCGAGTCACTTCATAGAGAGTTTTCACAATCTGACTATAACCTGGAATATGCATTCTCCAGAAACCCACAATGCCTATGGCAGCTTGTGTTTCCTTTTTGTTAGTAGGTGGGGATATAGCTGTTATTTTGTTAGTCATGTCCATTGGGATCTGGCAATGCCCATCTTGCCACTTAATTCCCAAGAACTGGATCTCTCTTGCAGCTCCCTTGACCTTACCTCTCTTTATAGAAAAACCAGCTGTCAAAAGAATTTTGATTATTTTCTTACCTTTCTTAAAAGCTTCTCCTGCTGTGTTACCCCATACAATGATGTTGTCAATGTATTGTAGGTGTTCTGGAGCTCCACCATTCTCCAGTGCAGTCTGGATCAGTCCATGGCAAATAGTAGGGCTGTGTTTCCACCCCTGGGGCAGTCAATTCTAGATGTACTGGACACCTCTCCAGGTGAAAGCAAACTGTGGCCTGCACTCTGCTGCCAAAGGAATAGAGAAAAACACATTAGCAATGTCAATTGTAACATACCATTTGGCTGCTTTTGACTCCAGTTCATACGGAAGTTCTAGCATGCCCAGCACGGCAGCACTCAGTGGTGGTGTGACTTCATTCCAGCCATGACAGTCTACTGTTAATCTCCAGTCTCCATCAGACTTTTGCACTGGCCATATAGGGCTGTTAAAGGGTGAGCGAGTCTTGCTGATCACTCCTTGGCTTTCTAGCTGATGAATTAGGTTATGGATGGGAATCAGGGCATCTCAGTTGGTGCAATATTGTCGTTGATGCATGGTGGTGGTAGCAATTGGCACCTGCTGCTCTTTAACGCTCAGCAGTCCTACAACAGAAGGGTCCTCTGAAAGATCAGGCAAGGTAGACAGCTGTGTAACATCTTCAGTCTCTACACCTGCTATACCAAAAGCCCACTAATACCCTTTTGGGTCTTTAAAATATGCTCTCCTGAGTCAGTCTATGCCAAAGATGCACAGAGCATCTGGGCCAGTCAAAATGGGGTGCTTCTCCCATTTATTCCCAGTTAGGCTCACTTCAGCCTCCAATACAGACAGTTCTTGATATTCCTCATCACTCCAGAAATAGTGATGGATTCTGCCCCTCTATGATTCAATGGCATTAGGGTGCACTATGCACCGGTGTCCACCAGGGCTTTATACGTCCGTGGTTCTAACGTACCAGGCCATTGAATCCACACAGTCCAATAAACTCAGTTGTCCCTCTCCTCCACCTGGCTGGAGGCAAGGCCTCTCTAATATTGAGCATAGTACCTGCTATTAACAGATGGGTTCACACGACTTGTGTAGCTATCAACAAATGGGTTTGTACTTGGATCAGAGAACTGGTCACTGTAGACCGGGGCAGCCATCCTCCCAAAAAACCTCTTTCTTCTCTTTGTTTTACCTTGCAACTTGCATATTCATGCCTGTAGGATTGAGGTAGGTTGTCCTTCCCACCTTCTCATGTCCTCTCTGTATTCACAGAGAGTAGACCACAGGGCACTTTGTGGCATGCTCCATCTGTCTTGAGCCAGTCTTGTAGGAGGGCGTCTTCTGTCAACGGCTGCAACACAGGTCCATGCAGGGGAAGGGTGGAATCTTGTCTCCAACCCGGACAGTTTATCAAACAGTTTTTCAAATAATTCCTCAGTTTTCTCAGCCATTTTCTCAATTATTTTCTACATGGCCGCAACAGTGAGGGGAAAATGGAGATTGTCATCATACTGTTGTACTGTGTTACACCAACTGTAAATCAAGTGGCTATCAGCATCAGATCCTCCCCAGA
Source organism: Burhinus oedicnemus (assembly GCA_008921705.1). Classification (NCBI taxonomy): domain Eukaryota; kingdom Metazoa; phylum Chordata; class Aves; order Charadriiformes; family Burhinidae; genus Burhinus; species Burhinus oedicnemus. The sequence goes on from VFFE01007208.1 coordinate 1,294,230, forward strand.
TCATTGCTGACAATTTGTGGGAATACATTGGTGGTGCACTCTGCACAAACTTCCGCAGCATAGGTTGTTGGCATGGCATTTCATTGAGGTCTATAATCACTCGCCAGTCACTACAAATCGCCTCTCGCGCAGCCAGTTCTCTCAGGTACTTAATACCTTTCTCCATGGTCGTCTGTTTGCTCGGGCAGCATTCAGTATTGTCCTTAAAGGGACGTCATCCTTGAAGAAAGAGACTGACCTCTTTGATCCCTCAGCTTTTATACTGAGCATGAGGCAGATGGGATGGAATACCCCATTGGGCAGCTTTGGGTCACCTGTCCTGTCCGCTCCTCCTCGCAGGTGCAACCCCTCTCCACTCTTCTGCTTCCGACCCTCCAATGGGGCACACAACAAAGTTAGCTGACCTTGGCTGTTATAGCAGTAAGTATAAGCAGGAGCCTCTCTGCATCCCATTCCATAGTATTAACTATAAACATCAGACCTTATCACTCTGGAAGCAGACACTGTCTGAAAAATATGCTGTAGTTAGTCAGCAGAGACTTAACTGAAAAGTAAAATTACTGAAAAGTTGTTCCGTTCTGTCTCAAACCAGGACACACATGCTTTTATGGTCCTCCTGTTGCTGAAAGACTGCCAGAGAACCCTGATAAAGGGGGTCTGCTTTCATCCTACAGGATCTGCAGTTTTATATTAGGTTAAAGGGAAGAGGAACATATGAATGCACACTTCATTGCAACAGCAATGATGAAGCAAGAACAAAGAAAAACTAACAGAATTAAAAACGAGAGCTGAAATCATCAATATAAAGACGCTAACAATATCCACAGGATACTGAACTACTATAATAAACTTGTGCTGTAAGAGTACATGGTAAACAGGGGCCTATCATTTCCGGTTTTTGTCAGAGTGGAGGAAGCTAGAAGGAAATCATCATAATCTGATATAGATGACATCTTTTATAATTATTTAAAAAAATTAAAGTGTCATTTATTCAAAACTAACATAATAATAGTCTTACTTAAAATGTCACAGTAGTTCTCATGGGGAAAAAAGATTTATTTTTCTTGGTTTACAGCTGCAGGCTTTGCATAAATATTCCGCAGTAACTGCATTTTAAGAGACTGAGTGGTTTTATATCCAGTATTCTCAAACATATCAACTATTAAATCCCACAATGCTTTTTAAAATGTAAGCCTCTATTAGACCTGTTTATACATGATACCTACACTCACTTGAAGCACAGAGAATTTATGTAAGCTCATCCCGATAACGCATTCACAATTTCCCAGGGAGTGGGAAACAACCTGGGATTTACAAAAGGACCAGTCATGTTTCAACTATTAGAAACTTCCTTATCTCTAAGGAATGTACTTTTACATTACACACTTGTAAACAGAGAAATCCAGGCAGAAAGAACTTTCATATGAAATAATTCCCATAATTCAGAGCAAACAGCCCAAGTGTATGACACTAATACAGATCTGTTTGTTTCCTGGAAGGAAGAATGCTATGTTAACTATGTGTGTACACACATATATATTTTCTAAACAGAAAACTGACTCAGGATAGCTAATTTTTGTAACAAACTCCAGAAAACATGGAATCAATCTAATATTCTATCTCCAGGCATTCTCTAGGTACAAAAAAGTTCCTCAAAACTCATCCTTAATGTTGAAATGTGGCTGATCTTCAGGTTTAAAGTCTAGATTGGGGCTGCCATCCTCATTCAGAATTCTTCGAGAAGTATAGCCAACAATTGGATATTTGGCCTTATAAACATTATTGAAGATATCATCCAGGGACTTCAGTTCCTCTTCTGTGAGTCCTGTCTAAATGAAATATGGAAATGAAAGTCCTGTCTCAAAGAAATAAAAATACAGATATTTACATGCATTTTTCTTTTTCATTCATTACTATAAAGCTTAGGATCAGCTTTTGGGTTTACTTGGCAGAGCATGCTTAACAAAATTGATAGTTTAACCTGTAATTGTATTCTTTTCTTTCAAATTCAACCTTGACAAAACTTTAATATATTCAGGTCAAACAAACTGTTAATCTCCCCTCATTTTCCCTGTATAAGTAAATCACACCTCAAACAAGCAACAACCCACTGCCAGAGATAGCATCCACCACCATGTCAGTGACACAGGATACACTAAATCGATTGACAAAGAAAGCGGTTTACTCTCTTTGGAAGCATCTCTTTAAACAGCAGGTAATTTCCCCTTTATGTGCTTACATAAGTTATATTGATTCCACAGATTAGAAAATTGCCTCTAAGTCTGTTAACACTGCACCTTTCATGAGCAGTAAATACATATCAATTTTATGTATTTAAAGAATATTAATGCATTGTTTTTAAAGATGTGAATCAACTTAAATACAAATATTTTAATACTATCATTCATCATCTTTCAGAAGAATAAAACTTTGCAAAGTGGAATTAAACTAACAGTCCATTTTCTTACTATGTCATGTGTAAGATCTGCTGGATCCAGAGACATCTTTGCAACTCCTCTTGTTGAGTCTTTTCCAGCCAAAGCATTGTATGGGGCTCCTTTTCCATAAAATTCTGTCATATTAAAAAAAAAAAATTAAAAAAAAATCCAGCAATGATCTGACAATGGACAGGGTATGGTAAGCCTCTACTTTTCACCAGCCTGTTACACTTCTCAGTGAACTGAAAGCAATAACTCAAGTTTGAGACTCTTCTTTCCAAAACTGACTTTTGATTTGCTACTTTTTGATAATATATCCCAGTACTTAAAAAACAAAACAGAGGGTGGGGTTATACAATACAACTGTTGAACTCCTATACTGCAGTCTTAAAATTTACCTACTATTTAGGGAGCTGCGCTTTACTTTCTCATGAGAGGTTTGTATACTCCAGACTTTGACTCATCTAACTTAGGATTTGAAGATCAGCCAACGTGTATGTCCAGACAAGCTGCATTAACAAGCTTAGTACAACCAAAGCAACAAGCCATTAGCTTGCTTATGATGACAGTAAGTGTCCAGGACCCCCATGGTCCCTTCAAACATTTTACAGGAAATCTGGATTAAGTAGCAGGAGTTCAAATTAAAACATCTGTAGTTCTTAGGGAAGGCACAAACAGCAAATACAGAAATAAATGGTTTAGGTGTAAATGATCACAGAAGCACAGAATCACCTAGGTTGGAAGGGACCTTTAAGATCATGGAGTCCAACCATCAACCTAACACTGCCAAAACCACCACTAAACCATGTCCCTAAGCACCACGTCTACCCATCTTTTAAAAGCCTCCAGGGATGGCGATTCCACCACTTCCCTGGGCAGCCTGTTCCAATGCTTGACAACCCTTTCTGGGAAGAAATTTTTCCTAATATCCAATCTAAACCACCCCTGGCGCAACTTAAGGCCATTTCCTCTTGTCCTATCGCTTGTTACTTAGGAGAAGAGACCAACCCCCACCTGGCTACACCCTCGTTTCAGGTAGTTGTGCAGAGTGCTAAGGTCTCCCCTCAGCTTCCTTTTCTCCAGACTAAACAACCCCAGTTCCCTCAGCCGCTCCTCGTCAGACTTGTGCTCTAGACCCCTCACCAGCTTTGTTGCCCTTCTCTGGACACACCCCAGAATCTGTCTTTCTTGTAGTGAGGGGCCCAAAAGTGAACACAGTACTCAAGGTGGGGCCTCACCAGTGCTGAGTACAGGGGGACGATCACTTCCCTAAGTCCTACTCACCACCCTATTCCTGATACAGGCCAGGATACTGTTGGGCTTCTTGGCCACCTGGGCACACTGCTGGCTTATATTCAGCTGGGTGTCAACCAACACCCCCAGGTCTTTTTTTTTGATGAGACAAGAAGCCTCATGAAATAAGAAAATTTTAAAGGAGAAAAAAATTGCTCAGCCCCCCGCCCTCCTTTCAGAATCACAGTTAACTCTTCCAAGAATTTTGACCAGGCCACTGGACAGCACGGGTAGGCAGACATCAGCACAAAAGGAAAAGATGAAGCTGCAGCAATGCTGATATTCTGTAGTGCGGTACACATACATCCAAGTTAGCTTTGATCTGGTCAGTTCATGTACCCAGTGCAATAAAATGCTGTAGCACTGGCTTCTGTGTGGCTTGACCCCACATCTGGTGAGGACTCAGGGGTCTGGGCAGGCATCTTCAGTGTTTCTGTCGTCAGCGCCCAAGCTAACTGGACTACGCTGGCTCATCTGTCTGCGTGTACTGTAATCTCAAACCAGTGTACATTCTAGACAAAACCTTAGTGGGGAAGGTGTCACAGGAGGAAAATTGAGGCTTCTAATACATTGGGAATATTTAAAAACAAATGACTGAGTAATAGCATGAAAACAAAGCAGACAGCAGAGGAGAAGCAAGCTCACCTTTTCCAGAAGTGACATCAAATACTACTCCCTTCACTGCCAGGTAAATGGGCTGTCCTTCCTGGAAAGCAAGCCATCAATATATCCTCAACACATAAGCATAGGCAAAAGGCAATTAGTTTTAGCTATGAAATCCATAAGCACTGAGGACACAAAGAAGATAATTAAATTCTCTGTTGTATGTTTTCTCTTGTTTGTGCGTGTATACAAGCATACACATTCTCTCTCTTGAAATTTCTTGCTTGTGCTTTAAACTGTCCCTGAGATTTTTTTTTTTATTTTTTAGGATTTAAGCAATATCAGCATATGGAATGAGAGAATCTTTTTAATCTAAACATCACAATCATAGAAGACATATCTCTCTTGCAAATCACATCATCTGCACACTTGTCTGCTAGATGATCAACTGCATCTTTCCATTCCTAATGCCCAAGATAAAAGGGTGTATGGCCAACGGCATTCTTTATTCGATTAAGACAACAACAGATAAATACATAAACACACATCTGATCTGCTGACATCTGTTTTACTTAATAAGCCAGTGCTTCTGCTTTGTCTTTTATGCGTAAGATATATTTTTAGTCAGATGCTGGTTAGTTTCTTGAAAGTGTCTAGAGAAGACCCTAAGAAGGTCAGCCAGCAAGTTTTTCAAAAGAAAGACAGATGTGTACCAATATAGGATCTTATCATTATGAATGTGAAGTTCTGCTGACATTTCTGCATCACAGCTAAAAACTGTTAAGCTGAAATTGCTTTGTTATTTCTATAATCCTGTCGGGGGGAAAAAAGGGTCTAAATACATGGTTTAATGAATTATTGAGAGGTAATTACTTTGGCTCCAATTTATGGTAATGTGAAATTCACTGGCATGAGTATCTTGTCAAGCAGGCAAGGAATAAAATTGGAACATGCCATCTAATAGTCTGTACGCAACTTAACAGACCAAAATCAGCAGCTGCCAGCAGGACAAATGAATAGCAGGCTAGCAACACACAAATGCCAACAAACTCCTCACGAATGCCTAAACAGCAAGTTATCCCATAATTACTGGGAGGAAGGGAGGGAATAGCACAGCAGCAGAGCACGAGAAACCCAAATTTTAACGTGGTTTCAGGGCACCGAGCAGCAGGGAAGCAGGCGAACGCCGGGGGCTGTGCGGTGCGACGCCAGGACGCCCCACCGGCCCTGGTGTACCGGCCCCGGCCCAGCCCGGCGCCGCGGCTGTAAAGACCCGGCGGGGGAACCTCGGGGGCCCCGAGGCCCCGCCGCGGCTCTGCCTCCCCGCCGCCCCTACCTGCTGCCCGTCGTATTTGGCCAGCTCGGGCTCGGTGAAGAGCCGGACGGGCGCCTCGGCCGGCGGCCTGAAGCGCAGCTCCCGCTCGGCCGCGGCCGGCAGAGCGCCCAGCAGGGCGGCCAGCAGCAGCCGCGCCGCGCTACCCGCCATGCCGCCCAGGGGAGGACGGGACAGGGCCCGGCCCCGGCCCCGCCTCCAGCCCCCGCAGGGGCAGCTCCGGGCCCCGCTCGGCCCCTCGCCCCGGGCAACAGGGCCCGCGGCGGGGTACGAGTTCCTCACCCGGCGCCTCGGTGGTTTGGTTAAATGCAAGTACGTGGGAAGAGTTTAAGGCAAGGCGCACATGCACTGAAATTAAATAACTGCCTGTAAAGTGCCCGGCGCTACTCCGAGGAAGAGCCATGAGAGGCTCAGGGCGGCAGCTGGGGAGCCGTCTTACAGCTGCTGGTAAAAAATGCCTCCATTTCCTTCTTTTCCCCTTCTGGAGTTTCTTCGCTTGCTGTTTTAAATGTTTATTCACAAAATCAGCATACGTAGGGCAGGCTTTCTCCTTCTGACTTAAAAAAAAAAAAGACATTTTTAGCCTAAGGAAGGAGAGAATAAATAGGAAATTTTTAAATGACGTGATTTCCCCATGCAATAAATATAGCATGCAGAAACATTCTGGGCTGGCAGAAGAATAAGCAGTTTGTGGTTCTATATAGAATTAAGAAAATTAGAAACTCACTACAATTTAGATACATAGATCACATCCCTCACTGTAGTGCTGGCAAGTGAGGACTTGAAGGATTTAGAGCCTGGATGTTCTGTGCCGCAGCACCCGGTCTTCCTGACTACCATGCTGTAATTCAAATCCCTGTTTGGTATCTCCACTCCTTGTGCAGTGTTTTGTGAAGGCTGAACAGTTCAGAGAAGGATCTGCACGGTAAATAGGAGATGGAAATGGGTTTGATCTTTGTTTTAAGGATTATTTATAAACTTCTTGTGTAAAATCCATACATCCACCTTGGAGGACACCTGTTATGTTGCCTGAGGTGACACCCTTTTCCACAGGCTGTCCAAAGACAGTTCTGTACATCGGTGTAAGCAGAGCTGAAGCAGCTAATCCAAAGCACCATCTCCATAGTCCTCTTCTGGATGGCAAAAGCAGCACAGGATGAGAAGCACAGGGGAGTGAGGGCATGTCCCCACAGTATGGGGGTGACGAACCATGGGCCGCATCCCCGTGTGAGGAGCCGGGCCGAGCTGGCAGAGCCGGGGCGTGGGGAAGGTGAGTTGCTGTGGCCGTCCGGGAGCCGACTGCCGCAGGCTGCTATCTGGTGTGGCAAGCTGAGTATTGGTCCTGTTGGGCTGAAGGGTTACAAGGTTGTTACTGCAATTCTCCTTAAGGAGGGAAGTTTGCCTGCACTGCCTAAACAACAGCTGGGCTTCAGAACGGGCTTCCCATCCTGGCAGTCCATCACATCCATTTGCCAACTCCATATGCCACAAGACAGGTATGAAATGTCAAGCAGAAAAGAGACCTTTAGTAATGCTTTGGACAAAACAGCTCCTGAACGCTCCCGTTACGTGTGAGAAAGAGCTCTGGCATTTGTGTGGTTGTTCTGCCTGCAAATACCCCCCACATGGCTTGCTGCAGAGATGCACGCTGCTAGGAAATATGCAAAAGTCTAATTTGTCAGTTTGGTTCGATCACATTATAGATTTACCTTTTATTCTGAAATAATTATTTATTAGTGCTCCCCAGGGGAGGGCTGCAAGTGCTGAATCCTAGGCAACGTCTGTCTGGAGTGTTACTGGTTTGGGGGTGAGTTAGAGCCTGGCTTTGAACGACAGACATCTGAAAATGAATAACAAGAACTAAAATATTTTCTTTCTGAAAGGAGTATATTAGTATATTAGGACTGTTGTTGTCAAAGGACTTCAAACCTTGGTTATTAACTTGCTAGGTGTGGGTCTCAGGCATAGGGAAATGATCTGCTGAGCAGGGACTCCACTACACTGTTGCGTCCCAATACAAAAAATGTTGTGCATGCTTTTTCTTGATGATGAAACATTAACAATTACTTCCGTGCTGGGGAGGAAAAATAGCTGTGTAGGTATTTGTGGACAAATGGCTCGTGAGTCAGCTCTTACGTGGTTTTGGCTTTTATCTTCCCGGAGCGCCCCATTGCTGCCGCTCCTCTGCCGGCGCAGCGCGGGTGGATCTTCTTCGTAGGAGCCCTGCAGTGCAGAGGTTTTGTCTGGCTGCCAGGCGAGTCTGTTGGGTTGGTGTTCTGCTAGCAGCCTTGAGCAGCAAAAAATAAAAATAACTAAAAAAAAAAAAAGTAATACGGCGTGCGTCTTGGGGAGAGCTGGCAAAATTGTTTTACATTGCTTTTGCAATCTAGTTCAGTCTCCCAAAGGGGAGTTTGTGTTTATGAAGTCTGTGGTGTAGAAAAGACTCGTTTTTCTGTCACTACACAGCACACTTGTGTTTTCAGAAGAGTGAAACATTCTTATCAACCTTGTAAAAAACCCGCTTACGCGTGCGACAAGCACTGCATTGGACGGCTTCGTGCTGCCTAGAGCATGAGAGCTCGGCAGAAATTGCTAAGCCAGCTCTGGAAGCTGAAACAAGGCCCGACTCTCGATGCCGCTGCAAGACGCGCAGCATCGGGCACGTTTTAAAGCTCCGTCCCCCACAGCCTGGATGTGGAAAACGAGGGTGGTTACCGCCGGGGCGGCTGCCGGCGACCCCCGGCACGCCGAGGGCTTCCTCGCTGCCTGCCGCTGAGGTGAGCCCCGAGCTCCGCAGCCGGGAGCTCCCCACAGCCCGGCACCAACGGTCGCCCGGCGGCCGTTACGGCGGCTGGCGCCGGACTACGCCTCCCAGCAGCCCCCGCGCCGCTGTGGCGAGGCCGCGGCGGCGGGGCGGGAAGCAGCCGGCGGGCGAGCGGGGGGTCCCGGCGCCTGCGTGGCCCTGCCCGGGCAGGGCGGCTCGGCTCCGCAGCGGTGTCGCCGTCCCGTGCGGTGCGGCTGGGCTGCCTCCCGGCCCCCGCGGCGGCCGCTCCCCGCCGCCGATGCCATGCTAAGACCAGAGGTCTCCGCATCCTACCAAGAGGTACGGGGGGGCCGGGGCAGGGCTGGTGGGCGGCGGGCCCCAGCTCGCCGGGAGGGGCCGGGGCAGCCGCCCGGGCAGCGATGCGCGACCCGGGGACTTGCCGCTTGCCGAGCGGTTACACTCGACGCTGTCGCCGTGAGCTCAGTTCGGCTCCGATCTCTGGCTCTGCGGCTCGGCAGGGCTGGCCGCGTCGCTGCCGGGGGCGAGGAGCCCTGGCGAAGCGGGTCGCCGGCCGCCCGGAGCCCTCCGCAGCATCGCTTGCCCCTTCTGGCCTGTCCGCGTCTGCTGAGGCGCGGCCGAGCCGGGTGGGTCCCGCCGTGCGGCCGTGTGCCTCCACCTGCCTGCTGCTGCCCCTAGCCCTCCTTCTCACTGCTGGGTAGCTGGGATGTCGGGTTGCATCTATGCTCGCCGGAAAGAAACGGGTGGTTTGGGTGCGCTTAATTTAATGTTTTACCTTCAAAGGTGATTAAAACAATCGGCAGGAGTACTTTTAAAGTGTATGAGCTAGGTAGAGCTGGCCAGTGAGCTCTGGAACTGGGGCTTTCCTAACAAGGAGTTGGTCTGTCGGGCATGGGAAGCGACTTTGGTACCAGAGCTCTCACATATGAAACTGAAGGCAGCATTATCATCCTGCCAAGAGCGCCTAGTTTGCATATCAATGTACAGGCTGCAGCAACCGGAATTCCTTGCTCTTCCTATCTCGCATACTAGAGATACAAGCTATTTGTGCCAAGTGCAGCAGCGGTAGAGGCTTGCAGCAGGTCACTTTTGTTTGCATCTTGCAGGCAAAAGGAATGCAGGTGTTTGCCTTCCTCTGCATGCAATGGGTAGTTTGGGGCTCTGTTTTAATACATTCTAATTTAGTTTAGTACTGTCTATTTAGTTTCAGCTTCTGTATGCACAAGTTCTCTTTTTATTTAAGAGGGTTTTATCCAGTAGGAAGGCTTTATCCTGTGATTGTCAGGATGAAATTAACTCGTGTAAGAGCTTGTGTGTAAGGGAGGTACTTGAAAGAGTTAATGAAGTCACATTGATGCCTGAAGTACGGACTGGACTCTGCATGTTACGTTTCCACCTTCTGTATCAGCCACCACTGGCACTGCTCCGTATGTTTGGGATTGTCTCAAACTCCGTGGTACAAGTCTAGATGGCGTGTAAGTGCAGCAGCTGTGTTTCCATCCCTTCTCCAGCACCTGGGGCAGTCTGCGATGCTCCTGCCTTGAGTAGGGATGCTCAAGTGTTTTGAATTGCCTTTTCTGAGCTTCTATTTGTCCAGTGCTTTTCTGTGCACAGGACTGAAAAGGAACTGCTGGGTCATGGGCAGGCGTCTGCGGTTGTTTCTCACTCAGCTGTATGCGCTGAGCCCACAGGAATGCCGAACAAAGGTCTGTTTCATGCCCTTCCTGCTCTTGACATCTTATCCTATCTCTGCGTCCTACTGCAAGCTTAACTGCCCTGCAAATTTGTGTTCCTTCTGCATTAGCACCATACTTCACCTCTTTGAATAACATAAATAATAAAATAAGATGTAGGAAGAGCTGGCCTGTGAGGATGAACATGGTTGGCATATGCCAGGTTCATTGTTGTCATTTGCCTTGATTTGGGGATTCTGTCAAGTATGCAGAAACTTGAGTCAGCTGTCACGCAGTAATGCTGTGCTGGTTTCTCAGTTGTTAGGAGACTGTAGCTCAATATGTCTGTGAGTTGTTGGGTTTGTAGGTCTGTGCCTCATAGAGTCAGTGTGCTGTACGCTCAGAATGTGGTGTCTGAGCCATGGACGGCGCTAGGCTTTTGGTGGTCTCAGTGGGTTTATGCAACTTCACGCCTTGTAAAGCCAAGTGTTCAGGATTTGCAGTGAAAGTAGTTGTTTTAGGGGGTCTTACACATCAGCTCAACCTACGCACTGCACCTGAGGCAACGTTAGCACTCCTACTTTTGACTAGCTGTCCTTCAATGGTTTTATGTGTGAAAAGTTTATGACAGTACGTCTGACTTGTGAGCAGAGATAAGAAAACACAGTTGCATATTGTTTGGTTTTTTGTTTTGTTTCTAAGGAATGCTGAAAGGTTACATCTTCTGAGTTTTTCTTCTATGTGTTGAAGAGTCGCTGTAGGTCCTCTTGAGAGGGTAAGAAATGTTGCATATTGTGTTCTTGTTTAAACTTGTGTTGGGATCTTCTTGCTATCAGGAATAGGATTTGCTTACCCTCTACATAACCTCAGTTGTTGGGGTGCCTGTATGTGGGGAACTGTGGCTGAACCAGAGTGGTGTGGGAGTCAGCTGAGAAACTGCAGTGACTTTGTAACTTACGTTAAACTTTCTGGATCAGCTCTGGTATAAGGAATTTGCATGAGTATCATTTGAACTGACTTCTTAGCTGGTTTAGCTTAACCAGTACAAGAGGTTCAGTGAATATTCTTTCTGTGTCAGAATAGCTTATTTTGGGTCAGATAAACAAATAGAACTGGTGTGTTTCTACAAAAAAAAGGAGCAGAGTGTTAATTTTCCCTTATGTTATGAAGATAATTGAAAAAAAGTATCTTTGGTTGGACCCTGGTAAGTCTCCTGCAAATGAGCTGAGTTTAGCCTGTTACCTGTTCACTCCATGCCTCACACCATAGGAAATCATGCTTTATTTATGTGCAAAGCATTTAAAAACAACTGGGTAACTGCTTTCAACTTGCTTTGCATGGTGGAAATGAATACAGAAATACAGCAGGAGATGATGAAGACTTTACGTCAGACTTCGAAGACATAAAATGGGTGGACTCTTTCCTAATAAGTGCAAATGATGATCTGTTAATGGTATAATGATGATTTCAATACTGAATTAAAGTTGGGTGAAATAAAACCACTTCCTTATGGATACATGCACGTTACTGTTGAGTAAGTGGGGGATGTAAGGTTTAGTAGCATTTGGTATGGCTGCTGCATTAACTGTGCCCCCGTTTTACTTGAAATGGGAACAAAGCTAGTCTTTCTTACTTAATTAGATAGGTGATACTGAGTGTTTAGCCTGGACAGTTACTGTGTGACACAGGATGTGCGGCAAGCTTATGGCCTGGTTTGCCTTGTTGTCATTTGTATGTCAGTCCCTACCACGAAAGAAATTTGGAAAACATACAGCAGATACTTTATATATATATAAAGTCTAATGCTTCACAATTGCATGATACCTGTCTGATGTGTCAAGCTTCTGACTTTGACAGGAGTGTCGTGGCAGTTTGGGCCCAAAGCTCTAAATAACAAAACAAGAAAACATCTGGTCTCTGTTGCAGTTTTAGAAACACTGGAAGACTAATTAGTTGCATAACCACTAATATATGATAATATGTACAGTGAGCTCAAATAAGTACCAGAAATGTAGGGATGTTTGACTGGTGTCTTGTAATGACCCACCTACCTACATGGCTGAGACTGTATTTGAGTTACTTGCCCTAATACCTGTCAAAATGCAACTCGCTTTTTATGTATCTCTTTACTAAGACGTGCTAATGCTCTGTTTGCTGGTATGTGCTGTGGTTTGTTTATGCCTAAAAATACTTTCCTGAGTGACAGAACGAAGCTCTTGCTTATTTCAGAGGGCATTGCTCTAATTGGGGGTTTAAAGTGAGCTGAAGCTGCCAGGGAAACAATTACTTTGATCTTGAAAGAAAAGGTGATGTTATTGTTGAAGCAACAGGGTAGAAGTAGGTTAAATTTAATGTGCCATCTCTCTCTTTTTGCAGCATGCAAATCACTTAATTTTTAGCTGTTGGTCTACATAAATGTGGCTTTTGTCTTGTGAACAAATGGAACAGATGTTGGGTGCTCTTGGACTGGGGGCATGTTTTTGTGTGTTTGGTTAGTTGGAGCCTCTTTTATTTGTACCATAGAAATTCCATCAATTGCAAGTTGAGAGCATGTTTGGAAATTGAACCACTGTTTTAACTACACAGCTGAGTGAAGATGTGGAGCGAGTATCTGAAAACCCAACAGATGAGAGAGAAGGAGAGATGGAAGTTCATGAAGATGCCAGCTCTGTTATTTTACCAGGTGAGAACTATTGACCTAGAAATTAGCAATTTTAAGTGCCTGATAAGCTGCTTCTGTGTGTGGGTTTGGGTGGGTTTTTTTTATTGCACTTCTGAAAGCAAACAAAACACTGAATTACTTATATGCTTATTTTGGGGAATAAGTGCTCATGGAAAGCCAAGGAGTTTCTCCAGGGATTGAGATAAGCACATTTCTTTGTCATGAACTGTGCTCAATCAAAGAAGATTCAGCACATCTGGTTCTGAGGTAGCATAGTATGTCATCTTCCTTTACGTTGTATCTTAGCTGAGTTGCAATGTCTGTGATGGCAGTGGATTGCAAGCAAAGTTTGTGCCAGATTTATGCGAGTAAGATGCAATATTCAACAGATGTGCTTTTAAACAGATTTTAGTTAGTGTTTGGACTTGCTTTTGGAAGGTGCGGAGCAGTGTTAAATGGGCTTATTGCAGCTCAGATGTAAGCATTAAGGTAAACCAACCTGAAATGAGTATCCCCTAACTGCTTTCCAGCTGGTCAAGACATACTTGTTCCAATAGTGCAATTTTATGTATATTAATGTCCTAATTTCCTTGGCTGCCATCTCCTGGCAATGAACCTGGGAACATGTGTGTGACCATGGACTTTTGTAAGAAGTTATGTGTTCAATAGGATTTACTAAAAGGCTAGTGTTTGCTGTGGTAAGGAACAAACGCCAAACCATGCTATTATAGTTGAAGGGCAGAGTGTGGCATGGCCTGAGAGGGCCTGACTCGTTAGACTACATTGCACAGAAAAGTCAGCGTAAAATATGCCTACTTATCTCCTTTCATACGTTGGGTTTTAATGCTCCTTCTGCATGTTCAGCTGTATATTGCTCACTATCAAAACATGACATGTAACTCAAGAGAACATGAACTTTTTCCTTAGAAGTATTGCCAAAAGAAATGGCGAATGCAAGGAGTATGGGGAAAGCAGTGTCTGTGTACAAGTGAGACTAGTGTGAAGATCTTCAGAGAATAAGCTTTGAAGGCAAGGAGACTGTGAGAGAATTGGGTCAGTCTTTTTCTAGCTGTATTTGGAAGAATCCTTTTGTGAAACTTTATGTAGTATGCACAAGGAGTTACAAACTAGAGTCCAGAAATGAGAGGGTAACAAATATCTAGTAACTTCTACCATGATGGAGATGCAATGCAGAAAGCTGTGTAAGAGCATTAGAATATTAAATCTCTCTGCTGATGCATATGCTGAGTGTGTAAGAATCACTTCAGATTGGGAGGGGGGAAAGGAGTTGTTTTTTCCAGGAGAAAGGATTGACCATCAACAGACTTTTTTTCTTATGAACTTTGAACTTCGTTTCTGAGTTGTCCTTCTTGGAAATAAACCTTGTTTCCTGCCTGCCATATCCTTAAGCAGAGTGCCAAATTCAATGTGTGATAAAGCGGCACGGTCTTTGGATGATTATGCCTCGTGACTGAGAAGGAAGCATCTGTCTGACTGATCATTAAAACCAGCAATAGTTGTGTTTTTTTAAATCAAGCTGAGTTTGAGGTTTACTATCCTCTCAAGGGATTCATCTTTAAATGAATACTACATAAATTCAGCCCAAATATCTCTGTTTTAAAAGTCCTAACCCGTATTCTGTTTGGTTCCAGATAGTGACCTGGGTACCACTGCCCCTTCTTTGCGTTTCAGCAAGACCTGCCTAAAGAATGTTTTTTCAGTAATTCTCCTGTTTATTTATCTGCTGCTCATGGCTGTAGCTGTGTTCCTTGTCTACCAAACCATCAGTGACTTCAGGGAGAAGCTCAAGCACCCAGTGATGTCTGTCTCTTACAAGGAAGTGTCCTTGTATGATGCACCTGGTAAGACTGGTAACAAACAAATGGGTTGTTATTCACGTTTATCTTGGATTGTTTTACATTTTCGGTGTTGATTCTCCAGAGTCCAGAGTGCATATAATGCTTTGAACCAGGTCTTTCACTTCCTCTTTTCTAATCTATGTTGTGTTAACTTTCCATGGAAATGTTAATATTGTAGGACAAATTTTGGGGGTTTTCATGTCAATAACATGAATGTCAGTAGCTGCGGAGCACCATACAACATTTGGTGGACTCTAGAATGAGTCCTCTTATAGGGAAAGAAGATAATTCCTTATGGAAGTATTCCCAAAACAGTATTGTTCAAACAGAGTAGCGCACAGGATGTGTATCAGGACCTCAGTGCTGCACTAGACAGTGAGATGCTGTTGACAGTAAAGAAGGTGAACTTCTCAAACCAACCACAAAATAACCACAATGCCACTTTCTGCTTCTGTTCTGCATTGTTTACAACTTGGTATTACATCAGTAGGCAATGAAAATGTGATGTGACTGCAGGGAACAATGTTGGCATAAAAATGCAGTGTGGCATCAGAAAACTGTTGCAGATTGCAGGAGGGATTATGCCACAGAAGCATTTTTGAATAGTGAGTTCTATCGTTTTTGGGTTTTTTTAATTGTCCAGTAACCATTCATAAATAGAGCTGCGGGAGCAAATGCAACTCACAGTCATATGTCAGTTTCCAATTTAAAAATAACACTTTCGTTTAAAGTGTTACCACATTTTTACAAGTAACAACTCCAGTAATTGTGGCTGAAAGGTGAGTGTTTCAAGTTGTTGCCATATTCCTGTCCTTGTTTTTCTGTATGGTCAGTTAGGGTCAGCTCTGTAAGTAGGTCCTTGCATTTGGACTGTATGGACATGACTGTAAGAGCAAGCTTCCCCCCTGGACTTTTTCCCCCCACCCCCCTGTGAGCTTTTCATACAGCAATAGGAAGAAAATGTCATTTAAAGAAGCAGAGCAACATACATATAAATCCACAAGTATTGTCAGGGATCCGTGCCAGATCAGAGAACGTAAATTAATGTAGCCTTTTACTTCATTGCTCTATTAAAGTGATGAGATGGCAAGTTGCAAGCATGGAGCACTGAAGAAAGGGATTAAGCATTTTTGGATTGATACATGCTGACTGCTTTGATGTCTCTCATTTTGGTGGACAGGTCATCATAGTTGTGTGAGTTAATCATATCTAATAAATAGTACTTTTTTTGGTAGTTGGTTTAGATTATCTTCAAGCAAGCTTGTTTCCAGTACTGAATGTGGCATATGGGGCATAACAGGATTTTGGGCCTTTTATTTTTCTATCTTTCCACAGCTGAGGTGACTATAGGGGGTTTTTTTTTTAATGCATGCTGTTGGTCTGAAACCATAGATTTATGGTATATATGAATTTCTGTACAGGCGAAGTAGTAGCCTGACTGCCTATTGATACAAATGTTAAGGGATGGTAACAGTTAGTACTTGTTTGATGGCTTTGATTTTTCGTGACATTGTATTTAGTGAACAGAAGATGCTAGATGTTCTGAAGAGCATCTTTTCACTTTTATTAGATCAGCCAATGATCTTTGATCTGTCATGTATAGTACAAACATTATTTCCAATAAAAATTTGACATGTTAAATGATAATATCTGAAAACACGTCCCATTTGACTTCAATAGTCTCCTGACTTACTTTACACATTCATTTCATTTGGGGCCAAAGGGACTTATGTATTAGGTGCTGGCTTGTGGGAAGACTAGGGAAACTTAGTAGCTTCTGTGAATCTTAAATTGTTGTAACAATGTGAACCCTGATTTTTTCTGGCGCGTTGCAGGGGTTCTCTCCTGATGCAGCTGGCACTGTTGTTCTGCTCCAGAAAAATGCTGAAGCATGTGGTTTAATTTGATTGTTTTGCTGCATCTTGAGGATAGCTCAGTATCCTCTAGGATTAAATCCCAGAATGAAAACCTCTGTACTTGGGAAAGAAATCATCTCTCTTCAATGTTTTTCTCCCAAAACAGGCATTGCCTTTTACCCAGGCAAGGCTCGGCTGCTTAGCTGCAAGCATCATTACTACGATCACATTCCGCCTCTGATAAATCCAGGTCAGCCAGGAGACATCGAATGCACCACTCAGAGAATCAACTACACAGATCCTTTTACTAATCAAACTATGGTAATAATAATATAATAGAACAAAGCTTATTCAATGGGGGTTTTCTGCTCGTAATGGTATTTGAAAGTAAAAATATTTATTAGTGCTGAAAAAATCCTTGCTTCTAGCTTTTTTCAAGCCATCTGTCCTTTTGCTTTCAGAAATGTAAAAGACCCCGGTCAGTGTGTATATGTGTTATGGATGATCAGCTGTCATGTGGGTGTGTGCAGCATGAAAACTTGAATGGGACAAAATAAGTCATTTTTTACAGTGAAACTCTTGCTTCATTCCTCTTCTAAATGAACTGGCAAGCATACTCCTTGATACAGTAAATCTAGCTTTGATTGAAAGCAGTAGCAGTTATTCCATTAAAGCAGGATAGCTTATCTCTTTTTATATGTTTGCTGGGAATGACATACTATTTTTGTCACACTTAGAAAAATCTCAACTGGGCACCAAGTGTTTCATTACACTGCAATGCTGTGAGCCAGTAAGCTGGGCACGTTGAATGATAGTCTGTCTTAAATTGCCCTTAAAAATGCTGGGAATCTAGCTTCTGTATAAATAAACATTCAAAAAATAAAGTATTAAGTACGGTCATTTGTGTCTAAAGTGATTGCTCGGATTTTTTTTAAGGAAACTAAATGTGAACAAGCGAGCAGTCTAGGTACCTGTCTGGTCAACTTTTTTCCTCTTCATGTTTTGCCTTTTGTCTAGTTACCATTTCTTTCTGGGAAGGAGAATATATTTGAGCGTAATATCCTAGGTGCAAGTCTAATTTAATTTCTGCCACTAATAGGCTGGTTTTGCATGTTTTGACAAACTAAGAACCTGCATTTTATGCTGCGTGGTGGATGCATTTAGAAGCTTGCTGATCCAGTAGGCTCTAGTCCCACAGCTGAATGGAGAGGCACTGAGGCAGAGACCTCTGAACCATGGAGAGCCCCGTTCAATATAATGCCTGCAGTACTTTAGGTTGTATTCTGCCTGCGAGCATTTCTTGTTGGTTTTTTTGTTTGTTTTTTGTTTTCTCCTTTCAGCAGCTTACTTGAGGTGCTGGGGGCTGTGAAACGTGCTCTTTATCGAGAAGCCTGATGTTCTCTACATCAGACTCCAAATAAACTTGTTTCATGTCAAAAGCTGAAAGTTCCTAGAAAGTTCCTAGCGGAAAGTTTCCTGCTCAAAACAGTTTTGATTGTCCTTCTGCAGAATGCAGGTTCCAGGACCTTTGACTGGTAATTCCACATGAACCCAAAGGGCTACAGTAGAACTAAAACAGGTTTCTTAGAAAAACACTGAATCTTGATGTAAAGATTTCATTTCTAAACTAAAAGGATAGATTCAGTTGGCATTCTTGTTAGATATTATTCTTAGTAGAGGCCAAGAAAATCTCGGTGTGTATTAGATTTCTATAGAGTATTAGTGACAGATGACAAATTCATGAACAGGAAACGAGGATTCCTTTGCTACTCTCACCATCTCTCTGTTTGCTTACAGAAGTATGCTTTGGTTGTTCAAGGCCCTCGTGATGTGAAGAAAAAGGAACTTGTGTTTTTGCAGTTTCATTTAAATGAAACGGACCAAGATTTTAGTGCCATTGACTACCTTCTGTTTTCTTCTTTCCAAGAGTTCATCAACAGGTATGTAAAGGGATGAACCTGTAACTGCACTGAACTTGCTACAACAATACTAGTGAAAGCTGGGCTTTTGTTATGTTGATGCTCTTTAATGTCTTGGGTTACTAATCTTACTTTTTAGAAAATGAATTGAGGACTTTTTCAGTGACAAAACCTGTCCTTCAGCTATGCTTCAGCCATTTGTTGCTGCACTAAACTAAAAGTTTGAAGTTTGTGCAGGCTTACTGCTGTCTGCTGCTGTGGGTGATCAGGAAGTGTGCTGTCCTGGGCAGTGTGCGCAAGAAGTGCACTGCGAACATGACTGTTTCTGTACCTTTTGTTTTTGTTTTTTTTTAAGGCAATTACTGTAAAGACCAGATCCCTAGATTACTTTGTTGTGGTTTTGTTGGAAGATTAACTATGTTTCTTTGTATTACTGTACAATTCTACAGAATTATTTAATTTCATAGGCGGGGTTTTCAAAATTGCGTTGTATTGGTTTGACAGTCGTGCCATTGGATTGACTAATCAACCTTTTAATTTTAACAGGAGTAGAATTAATCCTGTCTTGAACTTTCTTGAAAGCCCCACCCTTTTTCCCACCTTGTGAGAATAAATTCCATACTTACCTGTTTAATTTTCACTTTAATTTAAATTCAGATTCTGTTCTTTTCTCTGTAATCCAGATTAAACGCTAGGCAAGAGAATTAGTCACAGTAAGACCTCACAGAAAGCCTTAATTTGGTAACAGTCAGATGCCAAGTGAAAAAGGGGCAGGGGATAAAGGCCATATGCAGAACAAAATGAGGTGAAGGAGGGGAGGAGAAATAACAGATTTTTATCATAACAAAGCATTCTTGGAGGCTTGGACATGATCGTACTGGTGCTTTTCAGATGGAGCAAAGACGATGTGTTCAGTCACAGCGTCTCTGGGCGGCCAAAGCCCAATTATCTGAATTTGCTTTTTACAAAGCATTTCTACTTCAGTGAAGGAGAGATCTTAAGTCATTAAGTACTTCCTGTAACTGTACTAAAACACCTCATAAAATGCTTATGTTCTGGGTATTTTATGCATTGATATTTTAGGGTAAGAAAATACCAGTTAAGAGTAGTGATGTAGAAGGTGCTACTTTTTCCTTCTGTGTTGTTTTTTCTCAGTTTTTGTGGCTTATGCTGCAGTTAGCAGTATGTACGGTGGGACCAATTCCAGCAAGGTGCACAGCTATTTTGTACTTCAAGACACAAGCACTGACACCATCCCCTGTGAAACAGAGCAGGAGGCACAGTTGTGTTGCATCTGGTTCCTGCCTCTTTGCAGAATGAGCCAACATACCAAGATGCAGCTTGGTCTATGCATACTCAAGTCTTGGAAGCCCCGTTTCTCTGCTCATTGTATCAATTTGCAGATAAGCCATTTTAAAGAGCTGTTTCTTCCCAAGTTAAAACTTTTATGTCCTACTTAAGTTGGCAGTATTTCTGCAAGCAAGCTGCAAGTCTGCACGCTGCTGTCCCAAACACTTGTGCCACATGTTGGGCAAAGGTAGGTTAGATGTGCAAAACAGCAATAAGCAGCATTGCAAAGGTCTTGGCTTCAAGGCTGTGTTTGTGCCAGCATAGGTGAATCGGTAAGAATCACCTGTAAGCTGCCTAGGAGAAACCTGGATCGCAACTTCCTGCCTCCAGATTTGCCAAGTCAAACTGGTTAGATGGCAGAATCTATCCATGAAGAGATGGGGATGTGTCGCTTTGTTCCTAGAGCAGCTGCCTTGTCTCGGTGTTGGAAGGCACCAGAACTGAAGCTGGGAGAGTGAAGGCTGAGCCTGGGGTATGTTTGGAGCAAAGTGAAAAGGTAGGAAACGGTGGTGTCTGTTTGGGGATGCATCCTTTGTGCCCATTTGCAACAGATAGTAGGAATGTGAGTTAAAACTGGTTTTGAACTAACCCAGATAACAGTAAAATTGGCAGAGGTATGTATGCCTTTAAGCTTAGTAAATGATCTGCATGTCTAGGTGAAATACAGTAAGAGAACCAGTTGTGCGCAAGAGGCCAGTAGTGTCTGTTTTACAGCATCCTCCAAAACTTGGTGCAAATAGTATGGCTTGTCTTGCTTAGTATTGTGTATTGCTGTTCTGGTGTCCTGGGGCATGAACTGGACAGGCTCAGGGCATGTTGAAAGTTTATGTTTTCTCCTGACTATAAAGTGCATGTGAAACTGCATGGATATGTGGAATGTACTCGTTCTGTCCAACTTCCAGCAGAAGAGAAAATAGAAATGATTTCCGTTTCATCAGCAGATGCTGAATTTAGTTGGTGGGAAGTCTGGACTAAGATATCCGTAGAAACTGTTGTGTATTGACAATGCAAATTTTGTCCTTCCATGCGGCCTCTAGAAACTTCGATTACTGGCCACTGTTGACTACTTTTCTGGATGAAGTCTCACTTACTGGTTGCGTATTATTAGCGCTGTGTCCAGCAGTTCATGTAAAGTGTTATCAAAGATGCTGAGATCTATGCTAAAACTCATGAGATATCATAATTACCTTTACAGTTTTTTGCCGTGGCTGCAAACATCTTAGGTTGGTCTGGGCAGGCAGACTGCTGTAAAATAGATGTGTAGGGTATTTCATCATTTTAAATCACAATCCAAAACCCCTTGAAATTGGTGAAAAGAATCCTGCTGTATCTGCACCACAGTTTCTATGTAGATGGTATTATGTGCAGCTCACTTTTGCTTTAAATAGCAATAAGGCTGCTGCAAGCATCAGCCATAGGGAATAATGAAAACGGCATCTGGAGACTTGTGTCTTTAAGGGTTTTTTGTGGCATAGCAAGTGGCAAGGACTCAAGTAGGGTTCAGTTCTTTCTGTCAAGGGGTTTATTCTCTGCAGCTCTTCTGTTAAAATTGGATCGACAGACTACGTGAAACTGGCACTGCTTGCTAGTTTTGTTCTGGCCTTCACAGAACACTGCTGAACTGTATGCTATTGTTGGCCTGTAGATTGGAGGGATACTGCTGCTGGCTTTTTTCTTCCTCTTTCTTTCTCCCCCCCCTCCCCGACAGTGGCAGCTGCTGTCTGTACCATATTAATTGGAGGGAAGGAAATAATGAAACCCTTGCAAATTACCAAAGAAGTGTAGCTAAAAATACGTGTTCCTCTCTTGAACTGTCATTCGTATAATACATGGGTTTAAGAAGAAAATCTCCTGAACATATTACTGACAAAACTGTTGTTAACATAGCATGTAAAATAACTTACAGTCATGTGAAATTATAAATATCAATCTGAACAGGTCAGAGATTATTTAAGGGTTTAAGCAGAGCTCCGTGTTCACATCTCTGGTCTGGATTGCTGTGTGCAGAGAAATAAAGTATAACAGAAGGGTTGAGACTTTTGGTTCCATGCCATCTGACCCTTTATTAGATCCCATGGCTGTGTGAGAGTTTTCTAGTCTAGGGAAAAGCAAAAACAATAAACAGGAATTGGGTTTGATCTATCTGTGATTTTGGCTCTTGCTGTTGCATTGGAATCTCCTGGTGGGACGTCCTAAGCTGTCCCGGGCTCTTGTGGGTTGGTCCATAGAGTTTGACGTTAGAAGGATCCACTGCAGAGCTAGAGCCCAGTCCAGAGTTAGCTTCGCAACTCCCACAGTTGCGACAAATCCAATCTCTTGTCGTCTCAGTATGTATGGTTAGGTAACTGTCAATAGTTACCAGAAAGCGTTGGCTGAGGAGAGAGCAGGGCTTTGTAGTTCACCTGAGTGAGACAGTGGCCTCTTGCGCTTCTCTTTCTTTGCTGTGATGTAGGAATTTTTTGCCTGGTATTGAGGTGCCAGCAATATCTTGGGAGAGCCCGGTGCAGAATATTCCAGGAATCTTGCAGTTTAGCTAAAGGAAAGTGTTAAAGGTGAAGAACTTGCTGAACAACAAACCAAAAAAGTGTCCAGCCTTTGCAGGTTGTCTGTCATTGTGCTGAAGAGGGAACTAAAAGAAACTGTCTGGAGAACTGTTCTTCAAATTAAAATCCCTTGCCTGTCTTGTGTTCACTTAGTTGTGTGTGGGTTTTAAGCTGCGTTATTTGCCCTCTGCTATCATTTGTGCAAAGCTTGTGCCTCTGCTCTGCTCCCCACCCTTTTTCCCTGACTGTGGCAGTGGGTTGTGGGCACAAGCAAGGAGATGTCTTCTCAGTTCACTTGTCCACAGCTTCTCCTAAGATATTATTAATCTTTCTTTTTCAAGCCTGCAATTACTGTCTAAGGCAAAGTATACTACTGCTCTCTGCTTACCATCTAAGTTGTGGCTGTAACGTTCAGCTGTGTCATAGCTTCCTGCCTCAATTTTCCATGTGGGTTTGGAAAACTTTTCTGGGATGCTGTGTTTAGTCGTGCATTAGGCATATGACTGGCTGGCAGAGTACTAATTATGTATGTTCCTCTGAGTGGCAAAACACCATGCTCTTCCATACTGTCCCATCAGCTGCTGCTTTACCCACATACTGAAGGGGGAAGAAATCATTGTCAGATTAGGTCTCCCTATGTCATTAGTTTGTATGGTGAGGAGCAGTCAGGCAGGGGGCTTCGTTCTTATGCTTTGCTCATATCTTCCTTTTGGGGCCTAAAGAGGTGCACTGCCATCCTTTTGGGATCCCTAAACAAGCAGCTAATGTCACAAATCCATAAAGATATTCCTAAGCTAAAACACTCTTGGAATACCATCTGTCTTGATGGGTAGCAAAGCGTATTAGCTTTTCTTTCCAGAAATGCTCCTCCTTTCTGTTTGTATGCACAATGGAGTGCTGTGTTTGAGCCCATCACCTGAAGCCCTGACTTGAGAGCTATGGCTTTGCTAGGTTTTGCCTTCCTACGAACGTGTATATATTCATCTATTAGGCCTGAGCACGCACTGTAGTACAGAGTAGTTGTCAGTATAATGTTCTTTTTATCAGTCCATGGTCTTGCTGCCTTGTAGATAAGACATCTTGGTTTGCAGGAAGAAATGGAGCCCTGATTCTGAAAACTAAGGAAAACGACAGGAAAAGTGGAAATCCAGTCAGTGCTGGTACAGGACAAATCTTCCTGATTTGTCTGTTCTCCAGGGCCAGAGCTTGCTTCTTCAGTGCTGCTTTTCTTCTTTACTTCTTTGCATCTTTTCCTGAAAGACAAAAATAACTTAATCTCCCAACAGACCTAGCGGTGTGCTCCCTCTGCCATATGAGCAAAGTATACTCTTTCCCTTCACCTTGGAAAATGGATTTAATCTGAGTGAAAAACCCTTTCCCTTGTCTCAAGGACCAGCATACCCTGACATATCTCTGCAACCTGAAATCTATCTTTAGTAAAAACCAGCAGTCTGTGCTTTAATGATTCTGACTCATCACAGTGGTTTACCCCTTCATTTCAAATGAAACCTTGTTGAAAAAGCAGCTGCAGGGCCAGGCTTATTTCATAGAGATGACATTAAAGTGGCTAAAATCACAGTACTGAGGAGCTCCAAGTAAATAGTGTGGTTAATTCACTATGTCCTGTGTAGCTGGGAGAGATAGGATGGAGACCACATATGCCTTAGAGCTGCCTCTTTACCACTTGCAGTGTGAGGGGTATTGGAAGCCCTAAAATGGGTGAAGTTCCATTCTGGGGCTACAAACATCTGGGATTGTATAATGGGAAAACAGCCATGTTATTGCAGATGGGAGCCTTACATCAAAGATATAGTGTTCCCAAAATAATAGGAATATGCTGAATGTAAATTTCAAAGCATTTTAACTATGTCTGCATTGCAGCCAGTTTATTTGCATCCCAGAAATGGGGTGAAGCAGCCTGCCCTGCCTCTAGGCTGTTGTTTCCGTCTCTTGCTTCTGAACCTTGTTGCACACTGTTTCCTGGGGTCCTGGCTCTGTTCCTTTCTGTCCCAGAGGTGACAGATGAGCAGAACGAAGCTCCCCTAGAAGGCAGAACAATCCTTAGGGGCAGGCAGAACTCTAGAGTGGCAGGGCACCAGGTAAGTTTTCGGTAGTTAAGAACACATGATGGTAGTAAGTGCTACCATTAATCAAAATGTCACTACTAACAATGGTTTAGGTATGCTGACTTTTAACAGTTGAAACATAAAAGGAATTGTGAACACATTTTGAAGTGCCTGTAGGTCTGACATTCTCCTGCCTACAGCACTCAGATACCACTCTGAGTTTGGTCAGTAATGTAATGTTTGGGTTTTTTTTCTTTTAGTCCAGAAAAAGCAGAATTCATGAAGGACTGTGAAAGTTCATACTCCAGCTGGAAGTTTTCCGGAGGCTTTCGAACTTGGGTCAAGATGTCCTTGGTGAAAACAAAAGAAGAAGATGGTAGTGAGACTGTTGAATTCAAACAAGAGGTAAAAATAAAATAATAATCCTCACAAAGAGTTTTTTGGGACCTCTTAGTTTATTAAGAACTAGTTACTGCCATGGTTTTAATGATAACTGGCCAACAGAACCAGTTCTTGGGGCAAATAGCAATATGAGTTGGAAGAAGGGTGGGTGGGTTGGCTGGTTAAGTAAGTGAAACACCAGAAGCTTGTTTTTTGTTTCATTGCATCCATTACGCTACTTGCCACTGAGCAGTTTTGGCTGTACAGTTGTTACTCGCATTGTTTCTTAACATGGGGAGGTTCTGTAAAAGCATAGATGTCTTGATGTGCCTGGCTGTTGGTATGGCCTGGTGACACATGTCAGGAAAATGTCTCCTAATGGGGAGGCTGGAAAATCCAGGCCTCAAATGTGTTATAAGTGACAGCTGTAGTCTGAGGTAAGGGTCCGAAGAGACTGACATAGAAATACTAACACAGCTACCTCTAGTTCAAGGTGGGGAACAATTGCCAAAGGAATTGTCTAAATAATAGCTAGTATTGGGAAGAGGTATTGTTTAGGCTGATGTTAAGATGAAGAGCTAAACGTAAGCCTTGTATCCTTTGTAGCATTCTCATGTCTGCTTTTTGTTTGGGCTTGGGATTTTTATCTGTTGAGTATCCTTAGAAACAAGGAGTAACTTAACTTCTTGCATCATTTAAAACTAGAAAATATGCAGGTGGAATATGCGAACTTAGCTAGAGATGAAATGAGTTTGACTTTTGTTCCTGTTCTGTTCATACTAATGGACAGGAGGATAATTGTGTTTTGAGTTTGTTATCTTGCTCCCAGTGTTGGTTTGGGAGAGCGAGTCTCATTGGTGATGAGAAATGAGAATTTTTAAGAGCAGTGCTTTTCCGAGAATATGTGTTTCAGAGACAACACTGTCTCTTAGTCTATGGTACACTTGGAAAGAATACTTCGTGGAGATTAAAATGAAGGAGAATCTTCAGTACTCCTACCTTTAGTTCTCACAGTTGGGGCCTTATGTGGCAAAGCCTTAAGGGAAGAGCAGAGCTGTGTCTGTGAGGTGGGTACCCTCCTGGTCCACGGGAGGAGGACAGGAGGCAAATCCCAAAGTCATGCAAGTCCCAAACTAATGCCTTAGTTTGGAGAGGAAAGGATGCATCAGTCAGCTGCTGCCATGTAAGGACTAATAGCAGTTGTCTGTGTGTCCTTCATCACCTACAGCTCTGTATCGCTTGCCATTTGGTACTTACCTAGTGTAGGATTTTTGGAAGTCCTCCTTTGTGTGCGCAGGTCCAACATGTCACAAAGTGGAAACAAAAGGCTTACTCAAACTCAGAAAAAGCTGAGCTCTTTGTGGCCATAAACATCCAGTTAGTCCAGTAGTTATGGACTCTGATCATCTATCTGGGTAGGTGAACGCTGTGGGGGTTTTTTGTTTGGCGGGGTGTTCTTCTAAAAACCAAACAAACTAGGAAATAGGAATCAGTACAAATGTGAATTTTGGGTTTCAGATCCCTATTAATAATACAGTAGAAGTTAAAATAGCTCAGACATAAATTGCACTTGCTTTGTTTGACAGTGCAACGTCTGCTCAAATTGCACAAGGAAGTCCATTAGCCATTCAAATCTAAAAGTGGGAGATGGCATACCAGAAAGATGGATACAAATATTAGGTCAAATAGCACAGTCAGTTAGTCTGCTAACTAGCCCAGTAGTCATTACTTTGTCTTTTCTTCCTTTCCCATTGCCTTCCTTTAGCTTTGTGTACTGTTTGTTTCCTGGTGTGTGGTTTTCTTGAATGAGTGTAGTTGGGGTGATGGTACACGGCAATAATTAAATGAGCCGTAGAAGTATAGGGTAAGTCTGCAGCAAAGCTGTTTGACCGGAAAACATGAGGTGGTGAAGCTCCCATATGCTTTGAATAGACACATACAGTGTTCTAGCTCCCGCTTCTACGTGTTCGCAGCCTGGTCAGGGCAGGGTGTGTAGGTGTGTGGAGAAGGCTGATAGAAATCTTGATGTTTTTGTAAAGGAACTAAGCCATGGTGGATGGGAAGTTTTTGTAGTAGGTCATCCCTCATGTAATGTATGCTGAATGGCTGTTTTCATATCTATAATAGTTCCTGTCACAACCCTGAAATGAAGTTACAGTACTGCTGGATTCGTTGTTTCCAGTACAGTATTAAACTAATGTAGGAAGAGAGCAGTACTCCCGCTTGTGCACACACCAAGATGTAACTATTCCTTTGAGGGTTGGAGACGGGAGCAGTCCTTCCAGCGTTTGTTCAGCTGTCACTCCCGGGTGCTTGCCTCTTAGGTAACTGCCTGGCTCTCGAGCGGTTTATATTGTCTGCTAGCGGCAGGGGGTTAGTGCAAACTCTGTTGTTACTGCCTGTGTACAAACTCCCGGTAGTTCCCTGTGTAGTTCCCCTCTGGGCCATGGGCTGTATTACAAGACAAGATAAAGGTTTTCTGAGGCTTGATGTCTTAACACTCTCCTGATTGTGGTTCTTAAGACTGTGGTTTCATGTGCCTGTAACATCTGTCTGGTATCTTTAACTGTACCCTGGCTATCCCAGCTCTGTGGAGTGCTAGTTTCAAACGGTAACCTAGTTAATCGGCAATACTGGGAAGTAGGAGTTTAATTGTTAACATCTAGGCTTTTCCCTTCCACTTTCATTCTGCACTTGCTGGCATCTTCTAGTTTATTCTACAACTGATTTTTTTTTTTTTAAAAAAAAAAAGGTCTTCCTGCCACCATTGTGTAGTTCTCTAGTAAATAAAAGTATTTTATCATTCATTCATGAGAACTTTCCAAACGCTGTATTATTCCAAGTAAATGAATCTTGTAAATGAAATTCTCCCTCTTGAAAGGGAAAAACTATGTAATAAAATAAAGGCCCTGGCTACCAGTTTAAAAATGGTATTGCAGTGTTTTACTAAGTGAGAAATAGGAAAAGAATATGAACATGAGACAGTTGGAGGAAACTGCCCTTTCCGTGTTCTGGGAGCCTGTTGTTCCAGGTAGAGGAACGCTGAATTGGAAGTCCCTAAACAGTCTGCTGTTCTCACCTTCTTACAAGCCTTTTCTGTTGCACAGAAGACTCATTATATGACTGAAGAAAGTAACCTGCCCTTTTTTTTTTTTTTTTGCCCTTCTCTCCAGACTAGTGTGGTTAACTATATTGACAAGAGAACTGAACCAAGAAGTGACCAGCTGTTTTTTGTGGTATTTGAATGGAAAGATCCTTTTATACAGACTGTTCAAGATGTGAGTAACACGCCAGTCCCTTTTTGAATTGTTGTCTGACTGTACATGCTCATGGTTTGCATGTGTGTGTCTGTGTGCGCGCATGCCTCTACCTCACTCCAAGTAAAAATTCAGAGGAAGAGTGAGGTTACTTCTGAAATTCAGTCTAGGCTCTTCCTTATATCCAGTAATGCACGTTCTGTGGAGGTCAAGACCACCTGATGCCTGTCCTTGGCTTGGTGACACTCGGCATTCTGTTTGCAGCTAGAGGTACATGTAGCTAAGAAAAAGCATCGGTCCCCTTGTGCTCTAGCAAAGTGTAGCTTCACGTCAAGTCCGAACTTTTTGCTTAAATAAGGTACATGGATAAACCAATTTAATGACTTTTTTTATTAATTGACAAGCAAGAAACCTAGACTTAAATCAGAATAATAAAAATAGACTAGTATATTTTTTTATCTCTTATTTGAATAGAATTTGGTACTACACTGAAATGTAGAAAAAGCACTTTAAATTTTAGCTTAATATGCTGCAGCTAGAGGTGTATGATGTGCCAGACGACCACTGTCAGTCACTGGAGTGCTTAAAAGGTGTGCAGGTGTGTGCTGCGGGTACACGCGCTTTAAGCATGGGAGCTAGATCTCGGTTTCCTGGTGCTCTAGGGGAGAAGGTCAGATACATTTGCCCTCCCCAGAAAGATGCAGAACAGCACAGCATACAATCTGTTTAAAATTTTGCATTTAAAATGGCCCTATCTGACAATCAAAGTCCACCATCAGCAAAATCCACAGAATTCTTGTTTTCCTGTCCAAAAGCAGAGTGTGAATGTAGACAGCGTGGGGCAGGATTGGGTAGTTGGTCCTTTGCACTCTTGCTGTCCTGTCTGTGCTGGGCCTGGGCACCTTCCTCAGTGCAGGCACCTCCCTGGCCTCAAGAGCCCAGTCCTGTTGCTGGCACCTCTTACTCCTCTCAGCCAGATGAGGTTCACACCTCCACCTTCTTTGCGCTGAAAGCTGCCCTTGATTCAGTGGATTAGGGGTGCTTGTTTCCTCCCGCTGAAGAGGCCACAGTTCACCAGCAACCGGCAGCCAGCGCTGCTGCTTTTAGGAGGATTAACAAATACAGAAAGCCTGTTAAAGACCTTCTGGCTCTGGTGGTGACTAGCAACACTGTGCTCACGCAGACCGTCAGAGCTGCAGACTCCATGGCGAGTCCCAAAACTGTGTGCTACCTTATTGCTGCCTAAGCCTAGCTCTGCTTGCTTCATCTGAGATCCTAGAAGTCATCCTTGTGCCTAGAGGTGTGAGGGGAATTACAAACTATAAATAAACTTAACTACTCTTGAACCAAATGTTGTTAAAAATAGAAACATAAAATACTTGCTGTAGGTCTGCAGCAACAGTTGCCGCTGTCAAAACCTGGTTTAGCCTTACAATGCTCTAGTAAAGCCTTCCAGTAGTTGCTTCTTTCAGCTTTGTCTTCTGGAAGATCTGTTTCAATGTGACCGCTTATTTTTGTAAATCTTTAAATGATACAGTGAGTTTAATCCTTAATCATAAAATTTGCAATTTAACTGTATCTCTAAATTTTTAAACAATTCCCTATCTAAAAGGGATTTGGCAGCTAGTACAGCATGGTTTTTTTCCTGATGGCAGGAGGTGGAAAAACCATGGTGTGAGGCAGATGTGTGGAGAAGGCACCACAGGCCACCTTTGCAGTGTAAAGGAATATGCTGCAAAACACCTCACTTTGAAAAATGGAATTGTTATTGAATAGGTATAATACATGCCGAGTCAGATGAGTGGAATAATATTTTTAATCTCTTCCAGATAATCACAGCAAATCCCTGGAACATGATTGCTCTTCTTTGTGGTATCTTTTTGGCTCTGTTTAAGGCAGCAGACTTTGCTAAGTTAAGTGTTAAGTGGATGATCAAAATCCGAAAGAGACATCTGAAGAGGAGGAGTCAAGTAATGAACCACATAAACTGAGACTAAGACTGCCTTTTAACTATTCATAGCAGAAGGGATAGAAAATAACTGGAATAAACCTTGATCAGCAATACAGTGATTAAAGATGCAAAACAGGTATGTTTTCTTCAGGAAGAACGACGGCCGAAGGAACAGCCTAGTAAACTGGCCTTTAACCTTCAGAAAAGAGCTAACTCTAGGACAAGTCTAACAAACTCATGCTTTTCTATTCCAAATTTAACAAGCTTACCTCAATATACGGGGGGACCAAGGGAGAAGGTGAGAATTCACTGATGTTCAGAAAGTCAATACTGTAGTGGTTAAGCTCTAAAAAAAATGGACAGTGTTTGAATGCTTCTTAGAACAGGAGACCGTTTAGCTTCTGCATGAGCTGTGACCTGCACCTGCTACCTTAACGCAGTTACTTCCTTGACTGCATTTAGTGAAAGGTAAAGCGCTCAACAAAACACTCTGGCCTCCCCTCTCCAAAGTATGTGTTAAAACAAAATACACTGGAATTTTATTACGTGTCATTTTTGATTTAAAGTATATTGACTGTAATATTAAAAAAAACAAAACCAACTACTTCAAATAAGAAATTGTGTATGATGTTCTCTGAAACTACCTGCTCTCAGATTCAGCTGGAGTTTTACAGGCCCTAGTCCACGCAGAGGTATTACAACAAGATTAAGTAAAAAATGAAAACTTATTCCTGACCAGTCCAACTCAAAGTAAACTCAAGCAACTCAATACCTGGGCATCTGAGCTGATGGTAGATTTCAAAGTCTAAGTCTCAGGCTGTTGCTCTTCCCTCTTCCTCCCAGTCTTTGCGAAGGAAGTGAAAAACAGCCTTTCATCAGCCTGGCATTTAAATGGGATTCTCTATTATATAGAGAACGCGTGCTAACTAGCTGCTGTGGTGGTGCAGTCTTTTTCTTCCTTATAAGTCGCTTGTTAGTCTAGATGCCTAACTCAGGGTTGTGGAGGCTACAGGGCAGCAGTGCACCACTCTGTGTTTGCTCTGAAGGCTTTGTTGCAAGGAAAGGAGCATGCCAAGTCATATTTTGCTTCTTCCATCCTCTGAGGTGTTAATATAGTAGTAAGCTTATGAAAAGTACCCCCCCTTCTTTTTTTTGCCTTCTAAGGAAGCATTTTGGAACAAAATCCATTACTTTCAGCTTATTTCCAGAGCAAATCAAGGCATTGCATTGAACAAACATAGCCTTAAACAAGAGAGCAATAGACTGTAGTAAGAAAAACAAAACATGATGTTCTCTGTCCAGACAGGTGAGGGCAGGAGGAGGTTACAGCCTACTAGTCACTTGCAATCACTGCTCTTCCCTCTTCCCCAGGTCCTGTGTTGGTTCATAATTTGAATGGTTCAGTCTGACCTAACTTGATCACACTCTTCTGGCCCCCACCTTTGGATGCAAGAACAGGTGGTGTTCAGTCAGTGCTTCATCTTCAGTATCTTGCAATGATGGCTCTTAAGCAGGTCCAATATGGTACCTGCCCCAGGTGAGGTAGATTAGCATAGTGCGCAGCAAGTGACTGAGGCTGGACAAGAGGGGAGGAGCAAAGGCCAAACACAGCACTGCTGAAGCAAACTGTTGGAGAGCTACTTCATCCCTAGGTGCTGGTGTGGTGGGGAAACTTGGCAGGGGGGAATGGGGAAGAGGAAGAAAAATGATGAAAACCAGCTGTATCAAGAAAACCCCCTGTTGATTTTGCTACATAACAGCCTATGCTGGTAGGAAAGCATTCCACTGACTGCTCCGGGCAGCTTATAGCCCTTTGCTTTCCCACTGCTGAGGTCCATTCTACAGGTAAGACAGACAAGCGAGCCTTTTTAACTCCTCACTGTCAAACACCCAGGTGTTCCTTTAACAAATGATACTGCAGCAGCTATTTCTTGGATTTTACAAAAACGTTTAGAAACAATGGTTTCATCAGGTACTGATGCATCCTACTGCATTTTTTTGTTCTTTTTTTGCTAATGAGGTCAGCTCTGGGGGTAAGTAGGAAGTGTGGTTAAATAAAGGATGCACTCTTTTCTGCAATATTTAATGTACTTTTTCTAATTAAATTCCCAGAGTAGCTGGCTTCAGTCACTACATCTCAGCTATCAAGATCTTTTGTTTTATAAGGAAATGTTGTTACTAGAGCAGGCCAGCTGATTCCAGCCAAGAAATCTTTCTTTCATGCGTCTATTTATAGGAGTGATTCTAATAGGAAGTGTTGCATAATTTGTTTGAAATGGCCTCTTATAGCTACTGCATTGGTTTTCTAATACTTACTCTTGATGTCCATATTTGTGAATTTTTGAACAACTTGTAACAATTACAAATGCCAGTAATTTGTTCTTCGTACCACTGCAAGGTAAGTGTGAGATATAATTTAGACTGTAGGACAGTGAAAATATTTTATATCTCAAATTGAGGTTTTTATTCTTCCATGGGAAAATGTACTAAAGAACTTAACTGAGGTAAACCACAGTAAACAGTGTCTCCTTCCAGAGCTGGCAGAGCGCACGCATGCAGGCCCCACAGCATTTAATGTTCGAGAAGCACTGTGAAAAGTAAAGGATTTCCCCCCTGCCCAGCCCAGATTTTGGGCAGCCATCTACCATGGCAGAGTCTAATTTGGTCAGCTGATTATGTAGTCTTGTTATAAAACTGACATGTAGGAAGTAGCAACTAACTGGTTTTCATCAGACAGAGCTATTACAAGTGTATACCGCTTCAGGCAGCATGCTATTCCCATTTCCTCTGTGAAACACAACTTCTTGGAGACAAAAATGAAGTAACAGTGTAATAAAGTCAACTTTAACAGTGTAGTAGAAACTTTTTCCCCGTGGAAGCTGCTTGAAAATGAAGTCAGTAAAGCAGCCAAGCAATAGGTAAGACAAGCCCAGGACACCTGCCTCAGCTGTTCTGACCGCCCTGGAGCAGAACAGAGCCTTCCACCCTACCCTACCCTACCCATACAAATGAAAGCCCAGCAGCCTGCGCCTCCAACACTTTTGCCGCTCAGTGAAAAGCCCCAGGTTAAAAGTGCAGTTAAAAGGTTGTTCGTAAAAACCATTCTAATTCTCCTGGTTTTTACAAACACAAAGATGTGATATACAGCACTAAATACAAACATAAAGACTTTATTGAATGCTGCTCAATTCCCCAAAGATCTTTCATTACAAAAGTTTTCCACACAACTGCAATTTAAGAGATTGGAATGGTACTCTGATAAAAGATGTGAAAAATACTTGATCAAGTAAACAGACAAGACTTCTATTGTCAGCTTTCCACCTTTAAGAAACAGACTGCATTTTCTTTAAATAAAACAAGGAACGAACTATTGACATCCTTCCCTCCTTACTTAAAAAAAAAAAAAGTAATCCCAATTTTGGTCTCGTTCTTCAGTCCATGAGATGCTAAAACTAATGCAGAAACACACAAGATGGTCTCTAGGAGACCCGCACTACTCTGCAGGGAGTCCTTGGGCTGATGAGGAGCATCATTGATGGGCTCTCTGGCAGAAGCTCCATCCTCAGCTGTAGCAGGAGGAAATCGCTAAGTAGCCCAGGACCAAGAGGCAGCAAGAAAGGGGTACAGGCAATCACCAAGTGGCAGGGCAGACACACAGACCACCCCAACCTGTTCAAGCTGACTTTCTCTCCCTGCTTTGCCTCCTTCTAGTGTGAGCGTTATATAAATCTAAATCCGAATCCAATCAGGAATTCAAGGACAGCACCACATCCGAGTTCCTTTCAATGCTGTAAGGGGTACATACCGAATATCTCAAGTTACTGGTAACGTACCTTGGTTTTATTTGAGAAAATACAGCACAACTAGAAGCCTTTTCTATCATCTTAACCAAAGTATGCAGCCATGTGAAAAGCACATATAAAACAAGGAAAAAAAAATGTACATAGCAAACTATACCACCTATGTGCAACACAATCAAAAATTCAAGTCATAATTCCCACCACTCCCATAATTATTTCACTCATTAAGGATGATAATTCAGTTCTATGAAACATTGGAAGTGACAGTATATCAATAATTAGACAAATTTACAATATGCTGTGGTAATGACATCACTTAACTGCTGTATTTAAATTCAAATCTTTATATTTGCCAGAGAAAAAATTGGCTGTTTATATTATACTGATGAGGTTTCTTTTGCAAATCCTTATATATTTCAAAAGGGTACAAAAAAGTATGTCTGCCGAGTGGAGGTGGTCATTTCTTTTATTTGGCACTTGTATTGTGTGCATTTAGCACATTGTGAGTGCTGTTCTGCTTTTCTGCCATGGCCTTCTTAAGCTTTAACTCCTCTAGCTTTCTCCACAACTCTTCACGTTCCAATTCTTTCTTTTTCTCTCTGTAGAAAAAGAGTGAAGTATCAGTTTCAGATGTGTTTTAATTGCAAGTTAGAGATGCAGTTACTTAACTACTGTGATTTACATCTAGAAATTCCTCTTGTAAGTTTTTCTCCAAAGCTATTTTTGGAGGCAATTACAGTTTCCTCTATTAAAAAGTGAGCGTACAAATTGGTAACGGTTAGTGGTAAAACTGTACCTTTGCTCCAACAAACTCAGACAATTGCTGCAGTGTGGCTCTGCACAGACAGCTGCAGTTCTAAGGAGGTTCTTTTTCACGTGCAAACAAATCAAGGGACTAAGCATCTTTGGGGGAGAAAAGCACAACTATTGTAAAGAGACTTCGCATGTGCTCTCAGCTGGCCCGGGATAACGTACACCCTGCCTCCCTGACTCCAACAGTACCTCTTAGTAGGTTAGCAAGATAAGGGAGGTTTTAGCTGAGCTTCAGACAACACCCCTGAAGCAGCAGAGCCAGCACCTGGCAGCCCCTCGCAGCAGCGGCTGAGCCCAGTTTTACCCCACAGGAGAGAGCACTCCCTGCCCAGGCAGGGCAGGGCGCTGGGGCCTTCCTGCCACCTCCCCGGGCTTCGGCTCCCACCACACCACTGACGCACACCTGCGAGGGTGCTGCTTACTCAAGTGACACCCAGCAGCACGTGTCTGATGAGCAGTTTCACTACAGAGCAATTCCGCTACAGAACTCCACAGCCGCAACGGTTAAGTTTTGTTTCTTTTCAGCTGGTACATTTTAGATATGTATTGATCAACACACATTTGGAAGAAAAATCAGTACCTTTGCCTTTCTGCTTTATACGAGCTTGTAAGTTCATCAAAAAGCTTGCCATTCATTTCCATCAGGGTTTTCAGCACATTATATACCAGTGCCACAATAGTTCTAGAACAGAAGGAACACAACCATTAGAATTACTCAACACAAAATTAATTTCAGTAAACAAGCGTTCAGTTTCTTTTTTGGACTCTGAACTTCTTATTTAAGATACTAATGTAAGGTCAGTGAGTTTCTGAAACAAAATCCTTTACTATAATTTCCTCTAAATTAAACTGCATATTTAAACATTTTTTGAAATAGCTGTTTAACCTTGAATTCTTGACTCTAGCAATTGCTCAGGATATAATTATTAGTACTGTGGCTGTACTATAAAGGCATTCAATTATGTTAATGTTTAATAAACCAAGTTTTAACAACAATTTTGTAGCATTTGAGTAATGAAATACAAGAGTCTAGAAAAATAAACTTCTGGCTAATAGCTTCAAGACTGAGCAAGAGAATGTGGCAGAGGAACCACAGGCACATGGTTTAATACAGCAACTGAAAGCTCTACCAGAAGCGTTTCTGGGCAGCAGATAGTTTTGCTGCACGTGCCCCATTAGAGAACTGAACTGAGAACATCATCAGGTAATGGCTTCCGGTACCTTAGTACCTTTCTGAAACTGAACAGCTTGAGCAATACTGGCTGTGTCTTACACGGCTGTCCAAATACAGACACATTAGCTATTACTCTTCTTTTTGTGAAGGCATTCATGCTTCACTAAGTTATCTTAAATATTATACTGTTTATCTCCCTTAAGCCCACTCTTAACTATACAAAAAAAAAGCATAAATAGCAATAAAACTAAACATTAAGAAGGTGCCTATCATTAAGTTTATCACTAATCAAAAAAGTAGGTAAACTGTCGTCCCCATCTTTCCCCTCACTAGCAGTTCACCTTCACACAGCAGTATTGATTGTAAGGTTGCAGAGCAGGGGTGCCGTACAGTCTTGTGACCTTGAAAAATGAGTGAAAGGAAAATCTAAGGAAGTAACCAAAGGACCAGGTTTGCCTTTTCAGTACACTCTGTCCGTTGTGGCACTAGGCATCAGAGGCCTTTACGCACACTCCAAATGCACAGTACACTTAGCCTGTCCACGCACTTTTTTGTCTGTTTGGGTTTTTTTTTTTGGGGGGTTTTTTTTTGTTTGTTTGTTTTTGTTTGAAC
The DNA here is from genome assembly GCA_008921705.1 of Burhinus oedicnemus. Taxonomy (NCBI): domain Eukaryota; kingdom Metazoa; phylum Chordata; class Aves; order Charadriiformes; family Burhinidae; genus Burhinus; species Burhinus oedicnemus. Next base: position 1,330,595 of record VFFE01007208.1, read on the forward strand.
ACTGGCTTTCACATGGTTTGAAGACAAAAAACCTTATTCAGGGTTTTGGTTTTCCGAGAGGAAAAGCTCAGTTTTGAGTGAGTAGTTAAGTCCATATCACGCAGCTAGATGGGTATAAGCATATTTCTCTGCCCTCAAAAACAGATTAAAACCAAGACTTTCTTCCCCAGACTTCCTGGTCCTCAAGGTATGTGGTTATCGCCTGTGTCTTTCACTTCCCTCATAAAGAGCAACTTCTGTCTGCAGCTAGGGAAAAAGGGACATCCTTCAAATTTGTTGAGCTCCCAAGTAATTGCTAATGCTCCAAGAACTAGTTCTCCAAAATTTATATGCAGTCTCAGCTGACACATTTGCAACTAGACATACCATCTAGATAAATTCAGAATAATTTCAGAGCCTCTAAGGGCTTAAAACAGGGCATCTGATTTACTTCAAAGTTGCGGAAGGCTCCTGCCTACCCCAGCTTTTGCCTGTAGGAGCTTTACACTCTGCAGACTGACGTGCAACTCAGTTCAGGGTGCTGGACATGAGCAAACTTTGCTTTTTAGTATTTCAATGTAATTACTGTTTCTTTCAAACGTGATATAAAAATACTAACATTTAACTTGCAGCATTAAATAGAAAGATGCAGTCATCACTCATTTCTCATTCCTACCATCCTTTATAGTGGTGGGTATTGCTTTTCTCTGATAGTATCTTTCGCCTTCTTATCTCACTGGGCAGCAATAACTACTTATGAGGACACTGACAGAATTTTGTTCATCTAAAGTAGTAAAGGACAGCAAAGCATAAATATAGCAGAAGCATCCATTGGAAATTGGTCTAAGTATTAATTTGCATTTTTAACACATACATAAGATCAAATGTGATTACAGTATCAAGACCATCATCCAATTTCCTCATACTTTTTCAGTAAATTCCAGTTCTCCATCATAGCAATGCAGAACAGTGAAAGCATGATATACCTGAAAATGACCATCCATTTTAGCACCCGTAATCTCATTGATTTAATCTGATTTAAGTAAAAATGAAGTCACATATACAAGCTTACAATCCAAACCTGAAACAGTGGACAATTTATTTATGGTACTATAGATAAAGTCAAACATTACATACGGATTCCAGTGTTCTTTGGAGATCTTGTATAAACTGCCAAACATAATTGGTAGAATTTTATCAATGTTCTCCTCTATCAGGCTAAGAATGTATTCATTATTCCAGAAGTACAAAGCTCTTTCTGCAACCTGAAACACAAAGTTTAGGGGTCAACAACCACAAAATAAATTGTTACAAGGTGGGTTTTTTAATGCGCTTTTTTTTTTTTACCTGAAAATGTGAACTTGACACAGATTTGGATATTTGCTTAAATAAAGGCTCTTCTATTTTTTTGAATTGTGTCGGTTCTATTACATCTAAGATTTCTTCAATTTCACCTAAAAACATTACCTGTTTGTGTAAAAGAAATATATCAAAAAGTATGAGAATGTTTTATATTGCCATTGTAAACAGAAACAAACAAAATACAGCTTATACATTAGTCATGAATCCTGCAAAGAACGCTGTATGTAATTACAATGCATTAGACATCCACAGGTTTTTTGCAGCCTGAAAGTCGCCAATCATCAGTTTCAGCTACCAGCTTACAGCTCTCATCTTGGATTTCTTCTTTTGTGTAACTGCTCTGAACACTTCACAGAACTGCTTCTGCAGAATATGTTTTTTCACAGTTAAAAAACCACTAGAACATTTTATTTCTTCAAGAATGGCTGCAGAGGTTACCATTATCTGAGATCTCTAAAGTAGCTTTTGAAGTGATAAATAGTTAATTCCCGTTTTAAATTACAGCCAGCAGAACACAAGGTAGGTGGCACAGAAAAATTTAACACCACTCACACAACCGGGACAACCATGTTAAGGGACTCCCCTTTTAAAGAGCTGTTGGGGAGTGGGATGTGGCATAAATCAAACTCCTGATTTTTATACTCATTTTCACTACATAGAAACCAGAAAAAAAAAAATTTCCCAAGACCATTTAGTTATTTTTATACTACAGAAAAAGAATGTGTATGTGCTTTACTAGACACTTGCTCCGTATCTCAATTGCTATGTCTGTATCGCGTTGCAGATGACTACCCCCAACCTAGTCTGTATCTACTGAAATACTTCTCACCTCAGAAAATTGTTTCTCTATACGATATTTTAATTAGAACGCAACTTTTAATAGCGTTTTAACATAGTAACACCATAGTAAGAACAGACGTATAAAGCAATTCCATTGAGTTGCGTGACAGAGATGAGCAACTCAAGAAACTTCAAGAACGGCAAGTTTTCTGCAAGATCTCTTGAAAAGCCCGGCAGAGGTAAGGTATATGAAGTGCCACACTATGTTTTACATCACAGCAGACACAAGAAGCAAGAGACAAAACCAACCTCTTTCTGACTGCAAGTTTTTGGCCAAAATTTGAGCAGTCCTCTGATTACCTGTATTAAAAATACAAACAAGTTAAAGCAGAACAAGTTTCTGTTACATATTTTATAAGATTAAAAAAAAAAAAAAAGTACTCATTGCTTTTCCTTATCCAGAGGTTCAATGAAGACTGAATACAGCTAAATGTAATTCCACTGAAAATAAATGCTGCTTTCTCTCATTTAAATATTTATCTTGTTTAGGTTATCAAAGTAATTTAGACCCTCATCGCTTCACGAGTCTTTGATTATCTATTCACACTCCACTCCCATCCCAGCACATACATTAACTGATAGGATGCTGATAACATCAAAGCATCACAAAATGAAGTTAACTCCCCTGTAGCTAGATTTCCCAGAATATTTTTTGTCTTCTAACTCATCCGTACTTTGGGGAGCACCTGTCTCGGTGACAAGGTTTGAAGCCTTAGAGCAAGCAGTATATGCTGACTGCACAATCAGGGCTATAGAGAGGAGTCACGGCCTCTGCCACTTCCTTTTTTCTTCTAGAATTTGAAATGTTAGAGACTGGAAACTAAAAAAAAAAAAAAAGCCAAAATCAAAAAACAAACCACTCTAAAAATCACAGATGTGAACTTACAGAGAAAAATATATTCCAGTGTCTACACTGGAAACTATCTTACACAAGACTGGAAAAAACCTTCGGGAAACCTAATTAGAAAGTACAGCCCCCAAGAGGAAGGGGGAGGGGGGACGTACATAACAAACAGAGGCTGGAGGCCTGTTTCCTAGAAACAAACATCTGACATGGCACCTAAATTACAAAAATCAATGCTGGCAAAAAAACCCAAAAACCAAAAAACTGTAACTGTACGTTTTGGAAGCAGAAACATTCTCTGACCCTTATAAACTTCAATTCTGAGGAAAGGACCTCTATTTTTTTTAATGGTACAACAGTACCTCATTGATCATATCCAACTAAAACTTACTCAACTATTTGCATACCTTCCGTATTTTATTTTTGCCATGTTAATTTTTTTTTTTTTTCCCAGCCTCCCAGCTGGCTGTTTTATTCACAACTATGTGTACTATCAAAAGTGACTTTCCAGAGAAAAAGTGAATATGATTTTAAGTGCCCACAAGTCTTTATCCTAGGATACATACATATCCTGCCACTACAAAACTGAACGTCACTTCAAATGACACCGAGCAAATGCAGAAACCTCAGGCAGCTGGTAGAGTCCTATGCTCAAATCCACAAGAAGAAAGCAAGAACAGATCCCTTACAGACCCTCGACCATACAGTTCTACCTAGCTGGCTGAAAGCTACAGACAACCATCATCTGCCACCTGATGAAGGAGCAGGAGGCCTGGGTCAGCCCACCCAGGTGACAATTTTGCAGCCTGGCCCACAGAGGCAGAGCTGCCTCCCTGACCTGGCCTCCTTCCTGCCTCCAAGCACAGAGCAGAAGAGCCGGGGCAGACAGCACAGTGACGGGGGAAAGAAATTTTGCGCTCCCCCATTTCACTGCAGTTACCTCATCTGGCAGTCCTTCACTCACCGGCTTCTCCTCCACCCTTGGGGAGTCAGACTTGCATGAATTAATTACACTTGTTTCTCTAGATTCACAGTTTAAAGGACACTATGTAAATACACTTTAAATTAATTAGCTTGTAACTGAGTGACTCAGTTATATACTACTGAGATTTTGTATCATTGAAGAACAAACCCAAACCTTTACAGGTATAATAGCTCATTCTACCGACAGCTTCCCTTCCCCCGGAACAATGCAAGTAAGCCAAAAAACTTCCGACAAGCACGTTTGCTAAAGAGCTGTGAAAGCTTACTGTACACCCCTAACTGGAGCATGAACTTACTGGTCCCTAAAGCATAAAACTGAGTTAGCTGGAAGAGTCCAGTTTCCCGCACTTGTTATTATAAGGGTGTTGAATATACTTTGCTACACAGACTCATATTCTCAACTTGATAAAGAAATAACACATTCCGAGTATAACAGTGCAGACCTCAACAAAGATACCCATTCCTTGCTCCTCTGAGGGAGTGTCAGTTTCCACCTTGACTATGCTTTCCCATTAAAAAGCCGATACATACACATTTATGTTCAAAGATTTTATTCAAAGAAATATTCAACATGAATGCAGATCTGAAATCCTGCTGCTCTGACTACACAAAACTCTTAAGATCACTAATTCTCCCTGAGCTACAAAATTCCCATAAAGTTGACTTACAACAGCAGGCACCTGCTAGAAAACACGTCTTGCATACAAGGACTGCATGTTTAGCCTGATTTCTTCAATGTAAAGGCCACTGCCCTTAGCAGGGTTAGGTAACAAACTCTTCTTGTCAGCTCTGCAAACATCAGGACTGACCTAAGGCAGACTACCATAGTTACAAGAGCTTGGATTGAATGTCCTCTAAATTGACCCTGAGTGACAATTCCTGCCAGAAAAATAACAGTAAGGTACTCGTGAAGACAGCCTTCTGATGGAGTTCTTAAAATACTACTTGACCTAAAGCCAAAAAAAATTTCCAAATTCTATCTCATCAGTTGCCCCAAATTTTAACATTTACTTTTCAAGCATTTCAGAAAGTTGATTAAAGCTTCACTTCTTACCATCTTACTATTACTCCTTGATAAAGCCAATTTTACTATATGCTCAGAATAATGACCAAAACAAGCACAGGCAGTGACTCTGCAGTGAGTTCTTGTATCTTCTCCAGTCTGAATTAATCTTTACTGATTAAGTGGCAACCAGAATTGTATATACTATAGTCCAGATGAAGTCTCAAAATTCAACTACGGCACTCCTACTTCAAAAGCCCTGCCTTTTTCACTTCAAAGTTTGGGCTTTGATCCTGCATCACAGTTTTGTAAATTTGTATCAGGAAGTTCGGACTGTGTCACGTTGTTACTTCAATCTTGCAAAGTTTTATGTAATACTACACATTTTCTGCTCACGTCAACTTTAACTGCCAAAATGCCTGGGTTGTTTTATCGCTTAGTTTAAGGAATAAGGCTTATGCAATTCCTTTCTCTCACCCTATCCAACAAAACGAGCTTAACAACCAGTGTAGCTGGCAACACTGCAGTACAGGGAGAAAGAAGATGCTTCAAGCAGACAAGGCAAATGTATAGACACTCAGGTCGACCACCTTCCACCACCTACAGAATAACTTATCTTCTGACGAGGAACATCAATACTTAAGTGGCTGTGCAGAAAACAAGCTTCCACTGAAAGACTGGTGAAGATCTATGTTGTTTCCACAAAGCTGTTTACCTTTTTTCTTTACAGAAAAATTTAGATTTTGCATAAGCTCTTCAGTTTTCTGTCACAAAAAGGGATAAAGTATTTAAATATCAACATAACCCTAACACAAAGATTTCTGCTACAAACTAAACTAAAACCAGTTTCTGTTCTAGCTGGTCTGACATCTGTCTGTGTCCCCAAGAGCTGCTGCGCTGCCCTGAGCCTACGTTCTTCTTTATGGGCATTGCCAAAGCCCTTGCATGAAGCACCGCAAACCCCTTTTTAGCCAAGCTGTCAATACGTATCATGGGAGATTCGGTCTGGCAAGAGCCACTGATGCCTGAAGCACCTGTATTATAACGGCCGAGGGGCACCCCAGTAACTGATTAGACAGCACAGAAACATCACATTTGGAATTTCAGAGTTCTTTCTGTCTAAATAAAGAGGTGTTATTCCCTCTAACTTTTATTTTGGGATTTTTTATTCCCTGAAATGTTTCAGCTTTACGCAGTGGCGAGACACAAGCCATCAGCACCAAAAACACTGACACTAGTTTTACAGGACATACAGTTGTTACAGGCTTTCTCATATGAGGTAGTTTGCATATCAGTGGTTCAAACTTTTATTTAAATTTGTGCTCTATCTTGGTCACAGGTTAGAGATAACTGCACTTTCAAACCCAGAATTTTCTTAACAACTGTCCTAGATTTAATCCCCGCCCCCCCCCATGCCTATGGATCATTAATCAAAATAGCACAGATAGCTCTGCTATATAATTCTAACAAGTTACACTGAAATATTTAGTTGAAATTAAAAATAGAAAAACATTTAACTGAAAAACACTTACAGGCTCTGTTAAAGTTGTATCTTTTTCCAGGAACTGTACAACACAATAGGCGAGCTAGAATGTAAGTCATATGATTATTTAGGTTAAACAGACAGTGTTTAGACATTGCAGCATAACTAACTATCATAACTTATAATGGAAGTACTTCAGATCAGGGAGGGGGACAACAACATATGGACGGATGAACAATGACCCAACCCAAAACACCCCTAACACAGCCATTTTAATTTCTTCCAAACTAAACAAAACAGCTATTAAAGCAGCAAGATATACAGGCCTGCTCTATCTTACAAAAACTTCCTGCATACCAAAAATCTTTATTTTTTTTTTTCATCCTAGAAGAAAACTACTTTTAAGCTTGACGTATTTCCCTAACTCAGATCCACTACCCAGACCGATTTTTCTTAACATCAGTTCTTGTATTAACATTACAAAGCTATCATTTTCAGACATCTATACTGGGGTAAAAAAAGGTGATACTTTCAGTCAAAAAAAGAAAAGTTTTAAAACAGGATTGACTGAGCACACCTTGCTCAAGTACTAGATATCTGCAGCACGCAACATTCAGTGATAAGATTATAGGTGAAAGAATTTTAGCATATTACACGGCCACAAGGGACCAAGCAGCATCTGTCCAGCCGAGTATCCTGTCCCCAGCAGAGCCCAACAACAAATGCCAGTGGAAGAGTGTATGAAGTGGGGGAAGCATAAGGTGATGAAGTCACCAGCATGTTCTCCTGGCCTCTAGTGACTTCTGTCCAGGGGTCTTCTCAGGCCAAAGTGTGTTGTTATGTGTTATATAATTACTTATTGTTTAGTTACTTAGCGCATATAAGTAAACAAACTACCATACCTCTCCCCAGCACAGAGACCATACAATAACCCTATGACAAGTAGTTACAATCCTAGATTCCATTAAGATTGATTTTAAGAAGTTACAGTATTTTTCATCTCACAATATAAAGCAAAAAAAATAACCAAACCACTTACATGTAACACACATACATTTCAATACTTAGGATGCTTGAATTCAAGCATTACCTTCCTTTTTTTTTTTTTTTTAAAAATCTGTTATCCCAAAGCAGATAATTACAATGCTGTAATTACAACGTCTAATTTATTTCTTCTACCCTTAGGCTAAGGATGCATATGTGTAGATTCAAAAAATAATGAATGTCACATTAATCTCATAAAATCCCATTACATATATATTGTACAGTAATGCTTTATTGTTTAAAGACACAAAGGCTCAAACTTAATTCAGCTTTAAGGCTTTAACTTTTAAGGGTAGGCTAAACTCATACTTTAGGAACAAAGCAACCAGGCCACTCCTGATGGCAAATGAGATTTAATACTGGTTTACACCTTCGGGGTAATACGAAACCAGAAACACAGTGCTGAAACTGCGCATGGCACTAGTGGTTTATGAAGGGATAGACCAGCAGCCTGGTCAAACAACCAAATTCTACTTTCAGGTACACAGTACACCTAAATTAATAGGACCCTTCTACATATTGATGAACCAGATTAAACATATCAGAGAAAAAAGGATAGCTTGCTGTTCTGAGCTACCAGTGAGAATACCTTGGGCAACAGACTAGTCCCTTTCATATCACTGACTCATTCCATGGAGCAGCCTATTGCACAGCAATAAACCACAAAGACAAGAGATTTAATGAAATGAAAACTTTATATGACAATTAGGAATTAACAGAGGCTCTTGACTTGATCCTGTTTGTAGGCTATATAGTCATAATGATTTCACTTTAATTAGAAACTCATTTCCTTGTGTCTTTAGTCTATAAGGAGCTGTATTAGTGAGCTGACTAAGTTACCAAAGCAAGTTTTTAATTAGCAACAGCAGAATTACTTGCAAGTTTGCATCAAATGTATTCAACACTCAAGTGCCATATGTCTGGAAAGGATATACACTATTCCTCAAATAAAATGCTGAACGTCTGTGCAAAGTATAACAACGGAAGTCAAATGAAGAACACTAAAGCATTCTGACAGTGTGCCATGGATCTACATAATTTCTAGCTGATCCAGCAAGCTACTATACATTTCCTCCACTTATATCCAACATTATCCTCCCCTCCCCATCACTAGAATGGCTTTAGAAATAAAAAAAGCACTTCTGAAACAAGTACCTGGCCATACTCAAGGTTACATAAAGGAAGTGATAACAAAACAAGGTCCTGGGATTAAATGAAGCTTGAAGTGTGACAAGACCAGCAAGCAAAAAAGCTTCCAAGTTCAATTGACATGACTCTGACTCGCTGTTTCATTCTTTCACTTTTAATATATGCTAAATATTATCTCAAAATTAACATTTAGACATAACATCTTACAGATCTTTTTGAATTAACAAATATTTTGGAATATTGATATTATAACACATACTGCTTTAAATTTCATTAGTTTCAAATACAAATAAACCCACAACTCAAATATAGACAAAAGCTTACCTGTGCATGAAACAAAGCTAATCCCTTTGCAGTATGCATGGGAATCAGAACTTTCATAAGGAACTGTTTGTGTTCTGCTTTCAGTGGCAGTGCAAAACCATTGATAATACTGAAAACATGAATAAGCAGGATTTATTATTAAAAAAATTTTTTTTTCTAGCAAGTCTAGAATTTCTGTAAATTCAAGAGATACTCCATTCCTGATTCAATTTCTAAACTTTATTATTTTGAAGCCATAAAATAGCTCTACATATGCACAACTGTTAAAGTGTTGGTATCATACAAGTTTAGACTCTTGGCAGGAATACCAGAAAACCATAGTAGAAGTCAAATAATACTCATTAGACAAGCTGAATTATTTTTATTGTGACCTCCATTAAGTGAAATCATCTACAGTAAGTCTTGCTGTCTAATTGTAAAGCTTAGGCAGATGCATCAGGAAGCTGATCCATTTCACCCACAATCACTAGCAACTTGCAGAGAATAAAAAAATGGATGGCATAAAATTCTGAACTATTTTAACAGTGCAGTTTGAACATTTGTTTTGAGATTGTTGAACAACCTTTCCCACCAAAAACAAAGTTAAAAAGTTGTCTCATTGATTCAATAGTCTTATTTCTAAGACTTGATGAGTAGTAGAACAGACAAAAGTCCTTCAGGAAGAGGTTAGGTGTCCCCCCACCCCACATTTTAGATAAATCTGAGAAAATAGTGGTATCGCTTTCACTCGGATCTTCATGAAAATTTGTTCCACAATAGTTCCACAATGTTTGGATTTTCAGTTAGACCAGTAATATTTATAAATTTTTTTACTGCGAAACATATGTGACAGTTTTGGAAAAACAGTAAAACACTACCACAAAAAACTTCAAAATTAAAAATCAAATTAGCAAAATAATGTCAAAAAAGATAACTACAAAACCCATAGCACTTACAAGGCTTTCCTGCATAGAATTTAAAGAAAACCAGCCTGCTGGAGATTAAAGCATTTCATTCAGCATAAAGGCAAAAGTTAACATTCATTTTCTGAATCAAAAAACAAGTCATCTATCAGACATAAAAGATAAGCAAGAGTAGATATTCCTAACAAACAAGGACCCTTGAGAAATAATTTGCCAGTCATCTTTAAACCTTGCACTGAAAAAGAATAATTTATACTCTATATCCTAATTTGATATTCACATGGTAACCCAGACAGTATTAGATTATATCTGTGACTGCACTTCATCACTCATTACTGTAATAATTCTCTTTCCCTCCCTCCATTCTCAAAGCAAGAAAGCTAAAGCAAACACCCACAATAACATTTTATATTTTTTCTGTGTCAGATCAAACTTACCTTCCTAATATCTCAAGAAGTTCAGCAACACCATTGAAGTGCTCCGTTTCATATATAAACCTGTTGTAACAAAGACAACCATCAAAAATCGAAACAAAGGATCAGATTCCAAAGAAATAACCTTTAATAAGCTTCAAATATTTGAAAGCCAGATCACAGACCCAAACAACGTCTTTTACTTCAAGAATAAATCACCGCAGACCCCAGGACACAAAGGCAATATAAAATATTTTACAACTGAGTCACACACACATATATATACACAGCATACCTGAGGAAAATGTTGTTAATCTGTTTCCTGATGAATGCTCTTAAACCCAGGAATTTTCCATAAATTCGATGAAGAACTGTCTTCAGGAAATCACGTTCTCTTGGGTCTTCACTATCAAAGAGCTCCAACAACTTTAAAAATTAAATTTAAATGTATTACTTTTGAAAGACTTAAATTTTGTTACGTTACTAACCGATTTGAGTTTTATCTTTAATTTACAAGTTTACATTAGAAAAATTAAAATCAGTTTAACCTAAAAATTTTGTTTGGATGTCAATATTATATTTTCAAAATTACATTTTTAATAAAGCTGTTTTGTTGTTTTTTTTTTTAAATAAACCCAGTAGCTTCATTCCCTTCAAAAGTCTGTATACAACAGACATCAAAGCCATTCCAACAACTGTTACACTATCAAAATAAAAATGAAATTGTAAGAATGAGATTATGAAACTTCAGGTAAGTGGTTTACACGTGGTCTTTAAGAAATCAGAATGAATCAGATCTGTGTCAATTATTTATAATTTCTTAATTAAAATCCTGTACTACTCGTCTCAAAAAGCTACTTGTGTCTTGAAGGTTAAGCAAAAGCATAATTCTTCGCAGAATTATAAGTGGATGATAAGACTCATGCACATTTCCTCAGGGGGAGAAGAGGGATAGACACGTTTAACAGAATGATAATGTATTAAAAAATGAGCCGGGGCAGGGGGAAGTCACTGCAAGTAGAAGTTGGTTCATTTCTGTTCATCTACTATCAATACTCCCTGCCCCCGCCCCCTCCTTTAAAAAAAACAAACAAACAAAAAAAACCAACCAAAAAAACCCAAACCACACGTTTCACACACTCTCACCCCCATTTCCCTCACATATTCTGAGTGATGAACATGTTTGGTTTTGTTCCTATACAAGAAACTTCACAATTAATGATTAAATGACTTGGGGGTGTTGTGTATAAAATAAGCATAAGATATGCCATTATTAACTGATTCTCTACTAATACAGACTAAATGCTGCAATAAGCTAGCAAGATTTTCCACACATTTTTTTTCTTGTATAAAATTTTCCAAGGATACAGAAAAGACCATACTCACTCGAAGACATCAAAAGATATTCTAATCCCATTACAGACCATTATTTTAGGGTTGTTTTTTTTTCCTGCATGCCCAAGTGAGAGCATATTTAGAAATGCTAATTGCGCTAAACAAATTAGTAACCTAGCTCAAGCAGTCACTGCAGTCTCCTGCTCGGCCCAGGTCTGCAAGCTTAGGTATGTCTACACCAAGCAGCATAAGGGACTGGAAACAGCTGTTCAGGAACTCTGTTCAGGCTCATTTCATTTTTATATTTAGAAGGAATTTCTCAGGGTCACTACTCTACTTTTTTCCATATATAGCTAGTTGTTCATTGCATTGTCTTTATTGTACTCAGATCAAGAAAGATCAAGTGAAATGTCAGGAATTGAAACTCTGCAACATGGCTCTTAAGAGCCACTGGCCAATTAGTAAATTGGATACCCACGGCCAATAGCTCAGCAACAGTTTCAGGCCTAAATTTTGTGGGAAAATCAAATAAAACAGAGAAGAAGGAAACACCTACAAACAAGAACTGTACAACCAAACAAGTGGAAATTAAATGTAGTCACTGAAGGTGGGGAGGGAGCGTCCATCTATGTTTTTACTTTTCGTTGCTGTACTGTGACAGCCTGCCAGCACTCACTCTTCAGATACTGAGCTTTTCCTTTGACAAACAAGTATTTTGACGTGGTTAAAAAAATCCCCACTGAGTTAACCTTGGACAAAAATTGTTATGGTATTCTACAGCCTAATTCCTTGAGAAGTTATATTTAAAGTGAAATCTCACTTCACTTTCTTGCTCATAGTTACTTTGCATGGTGAAGCATGATTTTCCCATGTACCTTCTTACTTGATCCTGTTCCTGTGGTTAACACCCGATAGTAAAGAGGATGAAGCTACCTAGTCACAAGTTAGCAGATGTTGGAACACATTTCATGTACAATAAGTACATGAGCTTTTTACAAGAAAAAAGTTTGCTTTTAAGTTTTCCTATGATAAATCCATGAAGAAAAAAACAAACATAAAAGCACTACAGTTTAATCAGCACATTGTTGATATGACTGGAAGTAAGGTACAAATCATTAAAAACACAACTTGTATTTACAAATGTGTTTGGGAGAAACCACTGTTGGAACAACTAAAATTTAACCCTCTGTTAACATGAAAGCTTTCGAATCTCCTTAGCTGTACAGTCATCTGATAAGTTTGAGAGGTGATCTTTAAATCTGGGGGTGGGAAAACTCTCTACTTACCTGCTGTACAAATTTCTGGTCGATATATCGTTTTGCAATGCTAGGCTGAAAATCCGGGCTCTCCAAAAACCTCAGGAAAAACTCATACACCAACTACAAACATTGAAATGAAAATTTTGAAGTTAGTAAGTACACCATAACACAGATCTCAGCTCCGCCACCACCAAAGTCAGTGGGACTGTTCACAGGCTTAAAAGATACAAAAGGAAACCAAAGCCTAACACATCACTGCTTAATCACAGCCTCTACCGGAATTTACTGAAAGAATTACAGTATCAAGAACACTTTAATTCCCAGAAGAGCCAAAGGTTAATAAATAATCTACCGAGAATATCACTATTAGACAAAAAAACAAGCTCTAAGTATTACATATATTCACATTTCCTACTAGATTAAGAATTTATTATGTAGAAATAAGTTACCAAACACTCATCAGCACTGAGGGTAGAATTAAGTGCTCTAACATCACATAATTCCTTAAACAGATGAAGAAAAGTCTGCTAAGTGTTCTTGAAATTCAGTTTCAGTGGCAAACTCCAAAAATGAAAAGCCAGATTAAAAAGCTGAATGAATACACAGAAACTTAAGAGTTCAGCTTAACATTAGGTTTCTATATCCTGGACATTCAAATTCAAACAACAGGACCCTCTGCAGATTTATCTTCAGCATCCTTTATATTTTGTAGTATATTATTTCTATTGAGTTCAAGTCCCCATTTGCTATGATCCCACAACACCCACAAATGGAAAAACAGACAGGAGATAGAACTAGCAAGGGCCTGAGGTAGCAGAGAGAGGCATGAAGAAGCCAGAGCTCAAGTCCCATAGTTCGGGGTTCATCAGAAGTCCAAGACAGAAAATACTGTACTTCCATAACATAGCAGATTTATAAAATGCACATAAAGCATCTCTCAACTAAGACAGAATTGAGAGGAAAGATGTCTTATGTTTACATACATTAAGGGCTGCTTCTGTTCTCAATGCCTATTTCTTAACTCCATGCTAGTTAAACTGATTAGTAATAATACTAAAATGCAATTTAGATACATAAAGATATCACTGACTGGACTTCCAAATGAAACCTACACCGGGCTATGGTCATACTCACAGGCATGTATTTCAACTATTACCATTAAGAGTACTTCCTAAACTCTGAGTAATTTATAACTATAATTATGAAGTTCACTCAAGAGAAATGCTTGACAATAAGTACTTTTTATCTAGAACATTTGAGATGACAGTTACTTACGCATAGACTTAAGAAGGGTATGCTGTATCTGCAAAGGAGAAGCTCAGAAACACAAGTTCCCCTTAACTTACTTTCTCTCTGACAGACTGTAACAAGAGCTTTTCATACCAGCAGTATACAAATTTCATGTAACAGAACTGTATTAGAACCCAGGCTTCCCTGTACAGCCTTAATTTGTCTTCTTGTGCATAAACACAACAGCACATAGTTGCACAACTGACAACACAGGACAGAGTTTTTAAAAGCTTCGTAATAATATAATTTTAAACACTGCCGTACTCCATCCTCTGTCTTAGAAAGAGATGAACCATGGCTGTTTAATATATTCATCAATTACATAGACCTAGGGATTGAGCACACCCTCAGCAAGTTTGCAGATGACACCAAGCTGAGTGGTGCAGCTGACACACTTGAGGGACAGGATGCCATTCAGAGGGACCTGGACAGGCTCAAGAATTGGGCCCATGTGAACCTCATGAGGTTCAACAAGGCCAAGTGCAGGGTCCTGCACACGGGTCAGGGCAAGCCCTGGTATCAAGACAGGCTGGGGGATGAAGGGATTGAAAGCAGCCCTGCCCAGTGGGACCTGGGGGTACTGGTGGATGGCAAGCTGGACATGAGCCGGCAATGTGCACTCACAGCCCAGAAGGCCAACTGCATCCTGGGCTGCAGCAAAAGCAGCGTTGCCAGCAGGGCAAGGGAGGTGATTCTGCCCCTCTACTCTGCTCTCGTGAGACCCCACCTGGAGTACTGCATCCAGCTCTGGGGCACCCAGCATAAGGAGGACATGGACCTGTTGGCGTGAGTCCAGAGGAGGGCCACAGAAATGATCAGAGGGCTGGAGCACCTCTCCTATGAGGACAGACAGAGAGCTGGCGTTATTCAGCCTGCAGAAGAGAAGGCTCCAGGGAAACCTTATCGCGGCTTTCAGTACTTAAAGGGGGCTTATAAGAAAGATGAGGACAGACTTTTTAGCAGGGCCTGCTGCAATTGCACAAGGGGTAATGGTTTTAAACTAAAAAGGGTAGATTTAGACTAGATAGAAGGAAGAAATTTTTTACAATGAGGGTGGTGAAACACTGGAATAGGTTGCCTGGAGAGGTGGTAGATGCCCCATCCCCGGAGATTCAGTGTCAGGTTGGATGGGGCTCTGAGCAAACTGATCAAGTTGAAGATGTCCCTGCTTATTGCACAGAGGTTGGTCTAGCTGATCTTTAAAGGTCTCTTCCAACCCAAAGCATTCTATGACTCCAATGATCTTTTTCAAGCTAGAAACTAGATAAATTCATTTGTGGTTTGTATTGAAAAAGGAAATATATGGCTGGAGGGAGGTTATTCGCACAGCTTCACAGGGATTAATTTTGGAATTAAATTTAAATCAATATTTCTGTAATAAATTCCTATATTAAATATTTCTGTCAGTGACCACAACAAAGAACAGTCACGTGGTAACTGCTTAGATGACGCCACAATATCAGAAGCTACCACCGGGGGGTGCAGGATGGGGAAGTATGTCAGGTTATCAATAAGAAAGGACACATTGATCCTGAAGGCCTGGAGTAATAGATCCAGGACAAAACTCAAGGACTGCAAAGTCAGTTAGAGATCCAAGAAAAAGCTCTGCTAAGCACTTGCAAGCCTTTAAGCTGAGAAAGGAAGGGATACTGGTTCTGAATGCTGGTTAACTGCTGGTTCACCTGCTCTAGGCAAACCTGCTCTGGCAGGGGGGTTGGACTAGATGATCTCCAGAGGTCCCTTCCAACCCCTGTGACTCTGTGATTAACCATAGTATGACTATGGTTAACACAATGAAGCCATGGAGGTGACAGGTGAAATCCTGGGATATTCCAGGAAGATACTGACAGTATAGATACAGATGCACAGTCCTATGCATGCTTGAGGAAGTTTAGTCAAGCCTGCAAGGATACAGAGAAGGAGCCACTACAGCTGTCATTGACAGAGCACCTTTTATGAATGAAGACTAAATTTGCATGCTTTGTTTCCCTTAAAGGACAGGGGGAGAAAGCACAGTTATGGCTTCTTTCCATAAATAGATACGGAGACTGCAATAAACGTCAAGCAGAAGAACTAAGTTAAAGCATAATGCTGAAACATCTTGATACAAGCTGCCCAAGATTAAGTTCAGGATATTGATTAGGGCCAAAACCAAGGTACATCTCATCTATAAAACAGAACAAGTCAATATTAATGTAAGATTCTCAATACACGATAACAAATTAATCAGCTACATGTCTCACTTCTAATATAGGGAGAATATGCATTAGTAACCATTTGAATGCTTCATACAAACACATGCACTTCCAGAACCACAACTGTTGCTATTGTTCTTAAAGAGCTTTCAGAAAAACAACATGTAGTGCTCAAAAATCCAGTTTCTGAGCCGTATCACAGGGAAGTTTTGTGCACTGAAGGAGTATTTATTCAGTTCTGATGCTTACAGAATGGTCTAGCTTCCTGATAATTAGTAACACTACTCCTAGAACATGTACAACTGGTAAAAGTTATCAAATAACTTTGGAAATCCCTGGGAAATCCATGAAGCTTTATCCAAGGCATTTCAGGAAGCAAGATGCAATAGCCATTTCTGGATAGTCAGCCTCTCCCTTCTCCTATGTGCTGACGTTTACAAACTTAGCACCACAACAACTATCGACTAGGGAGACAAGAATGGATTCTACGCACAACAGATGCTGGCTGCTCCTACTTAAAAAAAAAAAAAAAAGACAGGTATGCTCAACTTTCTTAACTGAAGTATTACCATTGTAAATACTAGACTGGGGGAGAACTGTTAGATTTAGTCTTTTTGCTTCTCAAAATTGGTCTGCTTGGGTCAAAGAGGTATGAAATGTAACTCCTATTACTTTGGTGATTCAATCTTCTTTCTTGCAGAGACTAATAGAATATTACTACTTTAAGCTAACAATTCCACCAACTACCCTAAGCAACTGCCTAAGCTCCAAAATACACTGTGGCTTTAATGCCAACCTGTTCAACCTAGTTTGGCTGTTACAAACCATCTTGAGTATTGCTTTAAAGAAATGTCTTTCAAGTGACACTCATTTTACTGAAGGTCTAGAGTCTTTTGCTGTGACTACACACACCTGTAACTTACTAAGCCATTATCTATCATGTTATTTTACAGATAAATACCAAAACATTCAACCAGAGAAGAGTAGAGATTCAGTCTTTTTTTTCTTTTCCCTCCCAGAAAACTGGCTACCTGACTGCCAGATCAGGATAGAATTCTGAATTTGTTTGTAACTGAGCAATCACAAATCATAGCCAGAAAAACACACACCCCCAAGCAGTTCTTTACACCAAAAATAATAATGGGTTTTGATGGGAGGGTGGGGGAGAATAGGTGTGTACACCCCCTTCCTCCATACACAAAATTTGATATTTCCAGCAGCTTTGTGCTCCTGGAGGGCAACTAGTAAGTTATCAAACTCAGCCTTCCATCATCAGCACTTGAACTGTAAAAGAAAGGAGAGGAAAGCACAGACTGTTTCCATTGTGCTGCAGTGAGCAATGTGTTCCAAGGACAGGATGAACAACTGATGCAGGAGAGGGAAATCCACAATCAATGATCAGACAGCCCAGCCAAAACTCATTTAGAAAAGGGCAAAGGAAAAAGCTCTTTCAATTTATCTTAGACAAGCCTAAAGCTCAAGCGAACGGGTCACAGAAACCACAAGTCTTTTATAGAAAAAAACCCTTATAGTTTAGCTATGACCTAAAGTGAATTGAGCAAACATTTACAAATTTTACTCCTGAGAGACAGGGGCATTTTGGAGTCAGATGCCACTACTGACTATAAGAGACATTTGCATAGCCCTTGCACCCTCCCCACCCCTTCAAAATCAAGCCTCTCACCTAGTTCAGTTATAGCCACATCTCCTATGAATTAGAATCAGGCACATATAAGTGAGGTAGTAATCATCACAGCCTTTAGCCTGCAGTTATTTTTTGTGATAAGTTGTTTCTTACTTGGTATAAGTCTCAAATACTATCCTGAACATGTACTTTTTATAGCAAATATTTGAAGTCTTATTTTTAAATAAGAGCATTATTTATTAGAACTGTAATATTATAGGGACAGAGTAGCATTTTAACTCCCTTAAAAGAGGGGAGAGAACAGTATGCAGATGTGGTGTTGTTCAAATTCAGGAACTGTGCTGGTTTTGGCTGGGACAGAGTTAATTTTCTTCATAGTAGCCAGTATGGGGCTATGCTTTGGATTTGTGCTGAAAACAGTGTTGATAATACAGGGACGTTTTTGTCACTGCTGAGCAGCGCTTACACAGAGCCAAGGCTGTTTCTGCTCCTCACACACCACCCTGCCAACAGGCAGGCTGGGGGTGCACAAGAAGCTGGAAGGGGACACAGCTGGGACAGCTGATCCCAACTGACCAAAGGCATATTCCATGCCATGTGATGTCATCCCCAGCACATAAAGCTGGAGGAAGAAGAAGCAAGGGGAAGACGTTTGGAGTTACGGCATTTGTCCTCCCAAGCAACCATTACCCATGATGAAGCCCTGCTTTCCTGGAAATGGCTGAACACCTGCCTGCCAGTGGGAAGCAATAAATTAATTCCTTTTTGTGCTTTGCTTGCATGTGTGGCTTTTGCTTTACCTATTAAACTGTCTTTATCTCGACCCATGAGTTTTCTCACTTTAGCCTTCTGATTCTCTCCCCCATCCCACCGGGGGGATTAAGCAAGCAGCTGTGTGGTGCTTAGTTGCTGGCTGGGGTTAAATCACAACAGGCAAGGAACTACCTGAGATATGAACTTGGATGATTACAAGTGATGTAGCTTTGTTCAACTTTTAACAGTTAATTGGGGGAAAAAAAAAGGAAAAAAGAAAAAAGAAAAATTCAGCAGTATTGCAAGTCAATCACGTGACTGATACAGCAATGCTATAAAAATCACAAGATTGGGACAGGAGTGCAACAATAGAATAACTAACCAACTGTTACCAAACAACAACGCCTATATTGTAAAGTTTTTGCATGGAGGCAGGGAAAAGGGTGGGAAGAATGAGGAGATATCTATTTCTTGCTCAAAAGACAAATAAAGGCTATTGCTCCATTTTTTGTTACTGTCACAACAAACCGAACTGTTAACATTCACTTGTATTTTATTGAAATTGCACAAAAAAAGTTGCTCAAGTGCAGAAAACAAACCTCTTAAGTAAAGAGCATAATTACCTAAAATATCCATATATTTTTAAGACATACATATACCATATTTTAACAGTGCAATCACTCAGTTAAAAAAAAAAAGTGACCAAACCAACTGTTTTTAAGCAATCTGGAAGACTTACATTCTGCCATGTTTATACACGTTAAGAAAATCACCACTGTTTTTCCCTCCCAAGTATAGAAACTCAATGGTATTATAAAAGCAATTTTGACATTCTTACCAAAGGCACAAAATGACTCAAGTATCTATTCACAGTTCTTGCCTTACAAGAGGGCTTGAAAATAAAGGAATCTTATACCTGTATGTGGGGCCATGAGGCTTCAAGAGTTGGTTCATCTTCTTCTGGATCAAAATCTGGATTATCACTAGGTGGAAGTGTTCTGAAAATATTAGAACTAATCTGCAAGAGAAAAAAAAAAAACTGTTTAATTGTATCACTTTTTATTCTTCCACAGACCATAGTCATGAAGGTACTGCTTTTATCTTAAAATTACATGAAACAAAATCAGCTTTAAGAAAAAAAAAATAAAATTATTCTTTATCTTGTCAAAACTGCTAAACCCAAACAGCCAAAAGTCTGAAACAGGCCAATGAAAATAATAAAGTAACTTTTGTCTCAACTGTTTTACAAGTTTAAATATGACATGGTCATATTTAACATTTTTCACTGAAACCATGAAAGTTAAAAGAAAATTCCACTTTCCCCTTATAAAAACCAATTTTTAATTATGTGACACTGAGAGCTGAAGTTTTATATAAGACATCAAATACAGTATGACTAATTAGTTATGACTTAAACAGAGCTCTCTTCACATGTAAGGCATACAATCCCAAAAATATATCTTATTTCCGAGTTCTTCACTTTATTTAATTTCAAGATATTTCTCACTTTCAAGTAAGAACAAGAACTGTTTGTAATTTTTTACCTTTCATAATCTCAAGATGTTTCAAGGTTTTGGGAAGTCAGAAATACATAACAATCGTAACTTTTTGATTTAACAGAATAACTTTGAGAAAAAAAAAAATCAGAAAAACAGCTAACAAGTTACTTTAAGTATGATATAGTCATATCAAATCAATTTCAAAAGGGTGGGTTTAAAAAGATTTCTCCAAGGATTTTTGAAGTATGTAGAAGTCTGGATAGAAGATCAATCTTTCAGATGTCAAAAGAAAAATAAATGCCAGATGTAACATACTGGATTTTTAAATCTCTTTAACATAAACAAAAGAGAACATGAAATTAATTTCATTTCTGCGTTTTCTACTGTTTTCTCAGGAACACATTTAATCCAACTTTTCCAATCATCTTTCAAGCTCTTTAGTCTTTTCGATCAAACCTGTTTCAAATAGCTGCTAACCACAAAAGAAAGAACATTTGACAGTTTGCAGCAAATGCTACTTCCATGGAGTCTCCAAGGTGTTTGAAGAAATGTTGCAAAATGACTTTAAAAGATCCTGAAGTCACCCAGCTGACTCTGCATAGAAGAATCATTTGCCCCATTAAACTAGATACAAAGCTATTGCATAAACTGGCTTTCCATTTCCTCCTACACGCTTAATTCTACGATGTGTCACTGTCTCCTGTTGGTACATGGTAAAGCTGCAGATACTGCTGCTCTAGAGTAGAAGGGCAATGATGTTCTGTATGGATGGGCACTACAGCAGTCTCCTAGTTTAACTGCACAGCAGAAAAAAAATCCCCAAACCCAAACAGTGCCGTTGCCCTTTAAGGTTGTAAACACAAGGGAGCACAAGAGAAACTGGCTGGGGGAAGAAGGGGGGGAAATAGGAGTCTGAGAGAATATGAATTTTAATCAAGCCCCAAAACCAAGACTACAATGTTGGTTCTGTTATTTGATATTGCCTACTCTTATTAGGTATTCAACAAAAACACACAACATACAAATCAGTCCCCTACAGAGACTTCCCTACCTCTGCTTGCAAGTCTTCTAGTAATGTCTCTTGAAAACACATTCTTTTATTTCTAGATGCATCTTGCTGAACTGAACCAGTCAACCCTTTAGCACAGAACCTCAGAGTACAGAATGCAAAAGCTGAGTTCAGAACAAAGGTACTAACTACTAAACGTACTTCTACAGCAGAAACAAATAGCAAGCCTCTCAGACAGATCTTTATGGAACTAATTTTATGACTTTCAGAGTACTCAGGACTTCTATGAGCATTACTGGTCTCCTGAGAACATATGAAACTTAGAACAAACTCTATACCCTTTCTTATGTGTACTAGCACATCTCCCTAAATAACTGCTTCATTTACTTTATGATGTTTTAAATACTTCTCCTTCCTGTCTCATTTGCTTCTTTCTAATGTATTGCTAATAGTATCGATCAAAAATGTGGTTTGGGTTAAACCGTCATTGTTCTTGATACAGGCAAGTTCTTCTCTATATCCTCTTATATTATTTAAAACATCCCTTTTCCTTTGTAAGTACGGTCTTATCCCAAATATAATGAGAAATACAATTCATAAAAGGCTTTTACAGCTGCATAGGTTTCCAGAGAAACCCAGCATTAGCTTCCTAATTTAAATCTCAAAGTTTTTGAAAGTGACACCTGAAAATGTGCCAGTTAAGGTATTAAGATACAGCAATTATATTTTATTAGGAAAAAAAAAGTCCCTTATCACAAAATTACAGGGGTTGGAAGGGACCTCTGGAGATCATCTAGTCCAACCCCCCTGCCAGAGCAGGGACACCTAGAGCAGGTTGCACAGGATGGCGTCCAGGTGGGTTTGGAACGTCTCCAGAGTTGGAGACTCCAACCACCTCTCTGGGCAGCCTGTTCCAGTGCTCTGCCACCCTCAAAGGAAAGAAGTTCCTCCTCATGTTCAGATGGAACTTCCTATGGTCAAATTTGTGCCCGTTACCTCTTGTCCTAACACTGGGCACCACTGAAAAAAGACTGGTCCCATCCTCCTGGCACCCTCCCTTTAAGTGTTTATAAGCATTGATGAGATCCCCTCTTGAGTCTTCTCCAGACTAAAGAGACCAAAGTCCCTCAGCCTTTCCTCATAAGAAAGATGTTCCAGCCCCCTAATCATCTTTGTAGCCCTCCGCTGTACCCCCTCCAGCAATTCCCGGTCCTTCTTGAACTGGGGAGCCCAGAACTGGACACAGTACTCCAGGTGTGGCCTCACCAGGGCAGAGTAGAGGGGGAGGATGACCTCCCATGACCTGCTTGCCACACTCCTCTTGATGCACCCCAGGATGCCACTGGCCTTCTTGGCCACAAGGGTACATTGCTGGCTCATGGTCATCCTGTTGTCCACCAGGACTCCCAGGTCCCTTTCCACTGCCACAGAGCTGCTTTCCAGCAGGTCAACCCCTAACCTGTACTGGTGCATGGTGTTATTCCTCCCTAGGTGCAGGATCCTACACTTGCCCTTGTTGAACTTCATTAGGTTCCTCTCTGCCCAACTCTCCAGCCTGTCCAGGTCTTGCTGAATGGCAGCACAGCCTTCTGGTGTGTCAGCCACCCCTCCCAGTTTTGTGTCATCAGCGAACTTGCTGACCCTTCGTCCAGGTCATTGATGAATATGTTGAACAGGACTGGACCCAGTACTGACCCCTGGGGAACAACTGTATTGTCTGTACAGTTCCCAAGGAGCTAAGCATTTGGAGAGATACTAGATTTAATTCCAATTTCTGAGCATGCAGATAAGGATACCTGACGTTTTTTGAAATTCTGAATTCACAGCTTGTGCAAGCTGCTAGGACAATCTCATTTACATTGGATTTTTATATGCTGGTGGGGAATGAGAGGAGGTTAGCAGGCACAAAGAAATGGAGAAGTAATGCGTACTGGAGGGATATTTCTGTTATGCTCCCTAACCTGATAAAGGATAGAGCTTTCTAACTTCCCAAAAAGTTTTAAAACTTAAATTATTCACAATGCCAAACCCTAATTTGCTGTCAGCCTCAGCGTATTTTCAATTGTGAACTTCCAGACAGAGAAGACACTAAATTTTAGATGACCTAGAAAGGAGGTGCACAGACCACTGTGCTACCCCTTTAAAACTATTTGTAAGCAAAACTCTTCCTCAGTTCTTAAATTCAAAGGCTTTGGCAAAGGATTGATAGGAAAATCAGGTTGTCTGGGACAACAAAAAGCCTGTGTCTTACACATCTGTCTAAACAAGATTTTTTTTATTTTTTTTTTTTTTTTACGATCTTAGTCCATCCTTGGTGGCTTGAAAAGACATTGGTACCATTTCAACTAGTGCTCCCCACCCTCAGGGTCCAAGTAGAGCAGGGACAACTACACAAGCCATTATTGTCTGGTACTGGCCCAGCAGCTATCATGGTAACAGAGACCACGTGAATGGAAGGAATGCTAGGAGACCTCCTCACCTGCACAGATCTTGCCTATGCACTGGTCAGGAAC
>VFFE01007208.1:1354439-1375317 GCA_008921705.1 Burhinus oedicnemus
GCCTTGATATCTGTAGGGGATTATTGACTTTGCCTCCCCAAGACTTGGGTGACTCCAAGGAAACTGGGCTGATTCCTCTGCAAGCTGGAGGAAAGGGATTCCCGGGCCTAGGGAAAGGCAAGGGGCTTTGGAAAGAAATTAGCTCCGCTTCTGCCACTAATGCCACTCCCACGTTATTCAGGGAATTTTTGTAGTCTGTTCATCCTTTACTACCAGTCAGATGATAACTGGGTTTCATTAAGGCTGATTTCTAAGTTTTCATCCCAAAACCAGTATCCCGCAAACTCTGCAAAACGCTCAAATGCTTTTTCTTTTAATGTAGTAACGCTGAACAGTCTTAAAAAAAAATATTTAAATCTCATAGAAGTTTCGCTACAAAGACCTCAAGTCTGACACACATGCTGTTTGGAGGGAGAGACCTATCCAAAGTTCCATCTGAAAGCTGGTACTTAGTCCTAATTCACAGCAAAGACCTTTTCTGCTGCCAGTTGCCAGGGAGACTAGAAATACTATTCAGGCTTGGACAGATCTTTTGTCTCAAGCTCTGAAAAAGCTCTCACTGAGCATTTAAGACCTTCTTCATTTTCTGCCATTTTGGGGGAGAAAAGGAGATGGAAATTTGTTATGGGAAGGAAAACCAAGCATCCACAGAGCCCAAACATTTGCACAACAACAATAATGTCAAAAGAACAGCTCAACAACACCTTATCTCCAAGAAAAGAAAACAACTTCAATATAAAAGAAAATCTCCCTTCAACAAGTATGATAGGCTAGTTAGTATACTCTTTCTTTCTTCTAACAAGAGGCCATAGAGGGCACACAAAGTAAGAAAATACTGCAAGGATTCAGGCCTGCTGCCACTAGCAGAGAAAAAAAAAGCAGCCAAAGAAGAGGTAGACATATTCTGTCCTTTATTTTCTTGTGTAAAAAAAAATCTAGGACAGAAACACAGGTCCTTTAAAAAAACAAAACTATACAAAAAACCCACCAGTGTCCTAGAACTTTTGTAAAACAATAAGCATCTGGTGAAACAGCCAAAATGATTCAAAGGGTTTCAAGAATCCTAGCCCTTCAGTATAATGGCAAATTTTCTTTGCTTATTTATATTAAATATGTGATCTTCCATATCAGCTGCTCACAGAAAAAGGAAAAAACAAGACCAAAAACCACCAAACAAAAAACAAATAAAACCTTAAGAAAAAATAGCATGCACTGTATAGAAGACTACAGAAGTTGTAGGACATGTTTGAACTGGTCTGCTTACGTTCGTGACAGCTACTTTAAAAGTCAGCATTGTGCCTATTTAGACTTAACCAAAGTTTAGAGAACCATTAGCCTAAATGCACAGGAACTAAACACATTCTTTTTACGTTTCAAATGTCTAGAAAAAACAATTTAAAAATATTTCAGATTATTGTCAAGTGTCCTTCAGTAGCATTCCCTGTACATGGAGTATAGGCATATCTAAAATATCACTTATACAGCATTTGAAAATGCATATAAAAAGCTGGGAAAGTCAGCAGATAACAACCACAAATATTTTGTTGCTTATTCAACAAGCCATTTGTAGAAATTGCACAGTACAAGTCATCCTGTGGTTGACAACTCGAGCAAACCACTTAGACTACTCTAGCACAGCTCTCCAAGGCCAAAACAGCAACAAACAGACATAAGAAGTATTTACAAAGTAGAGTTGCTTTCTTACACTGATAAACCTTTCTGTTGACACTAGTACCCGCAAGAATCTTTACCAGAAAACTTTAGCCTGTCACTCCACTGCCATTCTTAAATAAACAAAGACAGGCAGCCCTGAAATATTTGAATTTTCTGAATGAGAACAACTTCAAAGCTCACCCATACTGCAAGCACCTGCAATATACCAGTTCTTTCATTTTAATTAACTTGAACACATCATATTTCAGCTAATAATTAAAACTTACAAGTTGCTTGTTTTCACAAGCCTTTCTAAATAATCTTGTAAGACAAGTTATCATTAACAAATTATATTTTATAAGCAGAATAACCAACAGCAAGTCTGAGTTAGATGCCACCACAGTTGTAAACTGATTAATTTAAGATATTTTATTAAAATTCAAAACGTAACAAGAGCATCTTACTTACCATTTTCACTATGTCAGCATAAGCTGATTCAACAATCACTCCACGATTTGTTGAAACATATTCAACTAGTTCATTCAGTGTTGCTCTCTTAATTTCTTTGCTTTTCAGGTCTGAAACAGAGTCCATGAAGTCAAAGAGTACACAACACTGTTGCAACTTCTGACAAAAAAGATCTTGCTGTTCATTGAAGGTGGCATCTATAAAAGAAAAAAAAAAACAACCACAAAAACAATACAACACTTAAGTCTGTAGAAGCAAACTCAAGATTTCTAAGTCTATTTTGCTGACTAAAGCTTGCATAGCTATCAATTTTTTATTATGGGGAATAATATGCTCTATAGTCAGCAAATTATTAGGCAATATTGTCCAAACTGAAAATATCTGTCTAAGTACATTAGAATGAAAGGCCCAGCACTCACAACTTGTGTTTCATACAAGAAATAATGGATAAATATATGGCAGTAAATATATTTAGGGCAAAACAAGTTCCTGAATTAACTTTATTTGAAATACATGAACATTAATAAGTACTAACTCTCCCTCACCAGAAGTCATATACAGAAGCAGTGCATCATACTAACCTTTCATTCATCCGATTTGTCTCATTTTGTTCCCTAATCCTTTATTATGTAACCTGCTTAAAAGCTGTAAAATCTGCTTTGAAGGAACCTTGTCTTTTTACCCCAATGCAAAATACTTCACATACTTTTGACATCATGTGATGAGTGTTTCTCTTAAGACTCAACTCCAGTATTTCCAAAAGGATTAATCCTGAATTTTCCTGCTTTGGTCTAAATAATTTATTACAATCTTAGTCACGTAAGATTTTTTCCAGCTTTTTTGGCCTAAGACAACACGTTTGGCTATGACTTGGCATTTTCATTTTAGAGTGCAGTTTCTCTATAAGCTGATTAGCAAAATTCCTCCATCAGTATTTCACATTAGCTCTAAAAAAGATGGATTACTAAGTACGGTACACCTCAAAAATTTAATGCATCCTTAAAATATTGTAACTGTTCAGAAGTTGCATGATCACAACAAAAACAGCCATTGTTTTAACCAAGAAATTGGTTTAATGTGCCTTTCGTTCTTGTTTTTAACTGTTTGTTTGGGTTCTAAGCCACTCTGCCAACAAAGCATCACCTTGTCTATCAGTCAGTTGGGATTTCACTTGCTCTGACGAAAAATTTTTACTTCCAATTTTATCTGCGAATATGGAATGCTCTCCCCCTGAAGAATTTAAGACCTGTCTATAGCCAGACTACTAATCAATCCCTTAGCTTCATTCATTCACTGCAGTATTGATACTAGCACTGCTGTTTCATCATAAGGAAATTATCAAGACAAGAAGGCAGCAACTGCCTTGTAACACCGAGTATGGAAAATCTTAAGTCTCACTTTAAAATTTGAACAAATCACAAAAAGATCACATGCTTCTCTTTATTGCTTTAGGATTATTCTAATTAAACAAACTTCATTTTAAGTTTAACAACTCAAACACTCTTTGATAATGCCAGTTTCTCAAGTTTCTTACCAAAACACCTTCCATTTAGTGGCTGGAACAACAACAGTCAACTGTAGTTTTAATATTCAGTAATTATCTGATAGAATTCTTTCGTTTCCATAAGCAAAAAGTAATTGCTAAAATGGACTGAAACGCCTCCACTGTAATCCCAACTGCTTGTTCTGCCCTGAAAGTTCAAACACCAGAATATTATATTGTATTCCCTTTCCCCATCTGACAGTTATGATCCTATTAACTGAGCATAACAACTTCAGTGAGCTTTTGAAAAAGCTAGCAATTAGTACTCCCTCATGAAGAGCAATTCATACTTTTGAATGTTAATTCTGCAATTTCAACCATTTTTCTTTTGAATAAGAATCCTGCAAGATGCTTATTTCGCTCAGATAGCTACAAAGACATGAATTGTTACACCCTGCAAAATAATGAACATCAGCTGTAAAAACATTTGTAAGTTACATAACATTTCAGCTCACATCTTCTAATATTCTACAGCAGATTGCATGAGTAAGTACTGTGTCATAGCAACAAGGCAATAACAGTGACATGCCGAGGAGAAAATCCAAAAAGCCTAATTTCAGGAACCGACACAGGGGGGACAGCTTTTTTTTGACACTAGCCCCAAGCTGATAGCCAGACGCAAACAGGAGTCAAACCTACTCTTATTTTTCCTCACTACAAGCTTAACTATACTCCAAGTTACAAGAGCCCAGCAGCACAGTGCAGCTAATACGGTGTACTTGTTTGATGTTCAATACATTTTACCTAGAAGTTTCAAAAACCAGCAGGCAGCATCTGAATACTCCTAGTAGTGTGAAAACAGACTAAACACCCAAGGTTAAAAGGAATTAACAGGAATTCAGACGAAATAACCAAATCACTTATTACCTTCCCTAGAATATCAAAGAAATCCCTGCATTCGCCACTTTTAGTTAGGCATCTCCTGCCATGCATCACCAGTCCATTTCATTAGCAATCTGATCTCAAGCAGACATGTTTTCTCAAGTGAAAAACCTGCCCATTAATCTGTTTTGTTACTCTTATTTAAAGCAAAACCAAAGGAAGTATTTTCTTCTACGCATACATCCATTTTCCATACTTATAAGGGGAATTATAAAACAAAGACATCTGCAAGAGATGAAGATTATGTGCAACCATGGTAATAAATAAGGTAACAAGAAAGCCAGTTCTGTTGTGTCAGCAGAACCTGTCTTCATGGACTCAATCCCTGCTTGACAGACAGCACATTTATCCCAGGAATGTTGCGAGAGGTAACATGGGAACCATCAAGTGACTTGGAAACATCTGTCTGTCAGATAGCATTCTTAACATTTTAAAGCCTTGTCTTTAACTATCCCAAGTACAACGGAAGCTAGACAACTCCACATCAAAACAAAATCATATTGCAATAGTTTGTTCCAGTTCCATGAATAAACTAAACTGTGCCACTGTAATTGCATGAACACCAGAGCTTCCAGCTTTAGTAGTTTAACAACCTGTGGCAAGATTTTTAAATTAATTACATTTCAATTTAACATCTATGAAGATTTACAACATCCATCTAAAGTTCAAGATAATTGCTTTTCTTCAAATACACTAAATACCATAAGGATCATAGAAGATACCGTAGGTTCAAAGTAGACTGTGGATGCTTCAGTAAAATAACTCTGTTGACAGGCTGTATTTTGAAGTGGCAGAGGGGGAAGAAGAAAAGAAGTGTGAATTCTGTTACTAGCCTGTCCCTGAATTGCTACACATTGTTGGAAAATACACTTTAGAAAAATACAGGAGGGAAGGAAATAAAACATGAGGAAGCCAAAAGCAAGAAAAAAAAAAAGTGCAAAGGCATTTAATCCTATTTGGAAGAGTGTCAAGACACACACATGAAACCACACCCCAGAAAATGGCTACGCACCATCTGATCAAGGTCATCAGAATACAATTGCCTCAATTTTATTTTCTAGAGGCTGCTCAACAGAAGCGTGATTTATGAAATTCTTTAAATCCCCTGTTAACACTCTTTGAAAGGCCGGTTGTCAGTTCATTTGAGATCCTTGGGAAGGTAGTAATGAGATTTTAGGCAGCTACAGAAAGCCGATTCTTAATCAGATATGATGGTAGGAAATCCTAAACACAAAAACTTCCATCCAATACCATAAAAATTATTGTAAATTATGACCTACCATGACTCTTTCTAAGGATATTCATTGCCTCTGGTCATTTCCACGATAGATGGTAAAATGTTTGTAACTAATAAAACCAGTTCATTTGATCCTTGCAATTCATAATACTGAAATTCTCAACAGACTATTTCTATTATTTACAAAAACCTGATCATTACAGATAGTAGCCACAATATCAAAGGATAAGAAGTTACAAAAAAGTTGACTTGGAAGTTCTTCTTGAACAGAAGTTATTAAACATTAAAACTGCATGACTATCCTGATTTGTCTCTAAATCAAACGCTTTCAAATTTATAAGGTCATCAATCCAAGTCTAAGCACGGAATATTGAGTTAAAAGATGATTTTTTTTTCAGGGAGGTCCCAAACAAAATATAGATAGGGAAAGAGAGTTCACAATCACAGAGCTATCTCACTAGTCTGTAACTGGAGAGACAAACACCACCATATCACTAACCAGGGGACTACCATGCCATCTTCCCACAGTACATTTATCTCATATGTTTACAGGCATTTCTTCTAGAAGGAAAAGATAGATACTTCTCCTTTCTCAACAGAATTGTTTACCCAAGACCTTCTGTACAAAGCCAGAGAACCTAACATAACCCTTGCTTCGGTAGCAGGAACTAGAATCTAAGTCCACAAAAACTCCTCTCTCTCCACTACACAAACTGGAAGTTCAAAAAAAAAAAAAAACTTACCCTGCCAATACAAAATAAGCCCTCTCAAATATTTACAACAAGTTTCCAATTTTATTTTTTTTAAGTATCTCTAATTAAACTTTTCTACTTTTTCCTGAAAAAGCTACCCCAGGAATAACCAGAAGCCAGAAATGCAACCATAAAGTCTTCCTCTGGCAGCCTCTCAAAGCAGTTCACGCACAGCCCCTTCCAACACTTAGAGGGCAATGATATTATGGAATAAAGTACTGCATTCCTCCTTAGAGTAAATCAAACCTGCTGGTCAATCCTACACTTCTACATAATTCCCTGACAAACTGAAATACAGACAGAGATAGATACATGACAAGGATTGTGCCATAGTTACATCATATTCCACAGTGTGAAGTTTAGCATTTAGTCTCTGTTGTCTGATTACGTTTACTGTTCTATACGCAGCTGTACTCAATGGTGGCAGGATCTGCTAGAGCAGAATGAAGCCTTAACACTGACATGAAGAGAGAAGGAAGCACATGTACTGTAAGACATTAAGTGTTTGGTTTTGTTTGCTTTTTTATTTATTTCTTCACATCAGTAAATTAACAACACTGTTGTACAACCTGTTCTTTTCAGAGATACCGTTAAGTCTGGAAAGGAGTTAGTCTGGTAAACTCTGCCCTAGCCTACATAAATCAAGCATAGGGAATCCTGTTTAACCTAAATTTAAGATTTATTTTTGTCCTGGGGAGTTCTTGTGTGCTTCATTGTTGCACTCTCTCATAGCATCTGGGCGTCAGTGTTTGTTATAGGCATGGTAAAGCATTGTTAAGAAATGGAGTTTTGATGCAACTGATGTCACAAAAGGGGATAGACAGAACATGTTTCAGAGTTCTCAGAAGTCTACATCTGCAGCTTGACATGCAGCAAAATAGCTGGCTGATGATGAAAAGGAGAGAGGTCTCTCTCCTCACTACCCCCTTGCCATTTATTCCTCCCTTCCCCTCCTCTGCTCCCAGTCACATCCATCCCTCAACACTGGCTCTGGAACTTGTCAGACTTTTCTGCAAGCTGCTTTAACTCAATAACATGGCCATATTAGTGAGGTTAAATGGCTTCTGGAGGGGCCTGATGTGCATCAGCTCTGGCACAAGATTAGTGATGGGAGCAGAAACTCCTCTTTCAGCTGTAGTGAGCTGTTTAGTTAGTTCACTATTTCATTTGGAACTGTATCATCCAACTACAGAGGCATGCGATAACTGAAAAATCCTACCTACACATTAAGTTAACTACTTTTTTTGAATAACACATTTTGGTTTTTTGTTTTGGTTTTTTTTGTTTGTTGTTGTCGGAGTTTTTGGTTGGTGGGGTTTTTTTGTGTTTTTATATCACCTTAAGCTCTTTTTTAAAGAAAAACGTAGCCCCTGTATGAAATCTCACAGTATACTTGGCTACACTGGTAGTCTATAACACTCCCCAGTAGCTCCATACAGCTGTAAGGCAAGTTCCCACAATTCTAGCTTTTGGTAGCTCAATAGCCCAACTGAAACCAGTGGGGCTACTCAGATGAGCACTCATGCAGCTCCTTAGGTATCCAAGGAATCTTGTCATCAGTATTTTCAGGTTTTCCACACAGAAAAACTTTCCCACCCTAAGGAATAAGTACCATTTCTTAATAAACTAGTGTAGGTTTTTCCCCCACCCCCTCCATTCAGAGTTCAACAGCACATATTTTCAAATTACCTGTTACCCCAAAGTCTACAGCTATCGCTGGAACTCTGGAAGGGGCTGAGTAAGTTCCTCTGCGTGTTTTCAGTAAACATAGCTCTGACTTTCCAGGTCAGATAAAGGAGTCAGATAGAACAACATTATGTATCTTAAAAGTTAACCACTTGCCGAAACAGTAGTAGGTTTGTTCACGACAAAAGGAGTTTTGGAAGACAACAAAGTAGAATGGTATTCTCAAACACCATGCTACAAGGAAATTCATACTACATATAGGAGATAACCAAAATAAAAACTTGGCACAGAATTAAAGGCACAGAAGGCACATTGGTCAACCCTGTCTAGGACCCATGTGCTCATGCTAACCACTTAACGTCTTCATTTCAGAAATCAAAAGGACTGCAAAATAGCAATTGAGATATGAGCTGAGCTTCTGCTGTGCTTCCACTTACAGGTAAACTATTCTGCACATGGTCATCAGGCAGGACTTGCACTAAGAGATCCATACAAACAATACTTCAAAAATACACTGTGACACCCTACTTGCTCAACTGTCCCTATAGCACATTTTATCCAAGCTAATATACACCTTTCTCCAACCAGTTGTGCAAAGTCAAATTAAAACTGTCAAAACCAACCAAGCTGCTAAAAATCATACCACCGTCCAAGTAAATCTCCATTTTCTTTTGTAATAGCTAGGAAATCACAAGTTTTGCTTATTAGAATAGTCTGAATTTAAAAGTAATTCTGTGATACGTGCCAGGGAAGAAAGGGAAACGGGGAGGGGGGGCGGAAAAAAAATAATCACAGATTAGAAGTAAAACTACATGAGGATAACAATCAACAATGACTTTTATTGACACGCAGCATTGTGGT
The DNA here is from genome assembly GCA_008921705.1 of Burhinus oedicnemus. Classification (NCBI taxonomy): domain Eukaryota; kingdom Metazoa; phylum Chordata; class Aves; order Charadriiformes; family Burhinidae; genus Burhinus; species Burhinus oedicnemus. The sequence goes on from VFFE01007208.1 coordinate 1,363,522, forward strand.
TTACGAAGTTAGTTACAAAGTCTAGGCTATAGATAATTTTAAAGTCGTTTACTAAAAGTACTCCTGGAAAGCTATCTTCCATCCAAAACCAGATATTGTTTGTTCAGACAGTCTCATCTGCCACTCCACATGGCCAGCAGTTGACCTTAACAAATCAGTTCAGTAAATCTGAAAAGCCTACGCTGATCTAACAACATCTGTCACAAATTCTGTGACATGACTCCTTGCAGTGATGGTAATCTACAAGTGTCTTAGCTAGATTGTTTCTACCACCTCCCAAGCTTTCTTATAATCTCATATAGTTCAAAGTTTCCAGCTACCACCACATTAAATCCCTTGATTTTAATGAAGATTTGAGTCAATCAAGACACTTCAGACAGTAAGGAAGTACCTTGCTGAAGTGTTTTCATATTAATAGCCCTATTTCCTACTGTCTAATTACAGAAGACACATGCACTCAGATGCAAAAAAGTAATAGAAATTATTCTCTTGGTCCTCAAAAAGTTAAACAGCAGGAGTCTAGTAACCAGGTCTGCCACAATTTACCTCATTTCTACCACACTTTCTCAAAAAGGAGAATTAAAGCACCATTGATTCCTTAAACGACCCACCAGACCACTGGAACAGGAACATAAAACACCCTGACAAAATTTAACAAAATGTACAACTTGAACAAGACAAAGGTTTCCTCAAGAGCACACCACCAGTTCAGAACCTAACTGAAATTCAGCTACATGCAGCAACAACACCAACAAAAAAATCCAGAAAAAAAATATTATCCAATGACCTGACATAGCTGAATCAATGCTGCTTTTGAAAGTACTGAGAAGTTGAGCGATTTGCATATGGTTAACCGTACACAAGTTTTATAGTAAACATAATATCACTCTGAACAAAAGGCAATGAAGTTTCACTTCTTATACAGCTGAAGTGCATGCTTTCAAAAAACAATCATGCTACTCCTCTTGTATTTGAAACAAGCTTTCTCCCACCAATAAGCCAACTAGTATGTTCCCCAGTGCATTCATTTATGTTTTTGGCATATGCTGCAACTGTATTTGCTGTCTTCACTTAAAAACCATCAAGCAGTTTTAATGACTGATCACATGCCAGAATGGGCTTATCTTTCATATACCCAGAGGCTGTCAGAGTTTAGTATTCTCTCCTGCATGCAAGACATTAGCCCAAATAATGGTTTCACTGGCTTGACAAAGGTGTAACAGCTCCAGATTATTAAGTAATAGTGACCTTAAAATAACTTAAAATAGGAACTCTACCTCTTTAAGGAATATAGTGCTAAATTTAAGGGTGATAAATCCTATCACAGAATTAACATGCACAGCCAGGTCATTAAACTAGGAAAGAGGGGAGAGTAATTGATTTCTGGAATGGGAAATTGTTTCTCAGAAGATGTGAATATGGAATAGATGGCAACCTTTAACTTAAAATTACAAAAGTTGATATAAAGGCCTGAGAATTAAAACTGCTTTCCCAAAACAGAAAATACAACTCCTAAATAGCTTCTGTTACATTGAAATACAACAAAGGTTTTTGTTATGGTAAAACATACATGCTTTCAAGGAGTCCTCCCAATGAGAGCGCAAATAAAGGTCCAGGTGAAGTCCTGGGTATATACACAGGTCCTCTCTTTAAAGTCTAACTCGGGTTACAATGTATTAGCCACAAGCTGAGAGCACCCACAGAGGGGCTGGCACACAACAACTTGTTACTCCTGGTAACTCGCTCATGTGCCAGGGAAATTAACCACCAGGAAGACCCAAGAGACTCTACAGAAAGGGAAAAGAGACCACAGACCGTGTTTCTGAGACTTGTTGAATCAAAAAGATCAGAAGGGACAATCAGCAGGATGCTGCTTGTTCCTGACACAGGAATTATTTAATTATACTCTTCCCCAAACACCACGATTTGCTCTTAAAGAACTACTATTTATTGAAGTGTAAGTGTTCAATGCAATTTTGGATTTTCACATGTAATTTTGAAGATGTCACAACCTGAAGGGTTGTTCCACAAGGTAGACTCAAGGAACTGTTTCACATCTACCCTGCTAAGAATTAAAAGAATAATCTGAACAGCTCTGCTCCCTATTTTACCCTGCCAACAGCTGTAGTGCTCTGTACGTACGTTACCAGGATATAAAGACAGCTGAAAAGCAGGTGACAAAGTTGTGTGCCACACAGACTCAGTAAACACTTAAGCTCAATACCCATTATACAGTACTGTATTAAAAATAATCTCTCTTCATAGGAACATGAACACTTTGTTTGACCATGAGACCAAAACAATTTGATTTGCACCTTTTAAGCTTGAAAGGACAGAAACTGTATTTATCATTTGAGTAAGTTCCCTTTTTATTAAGTAAACTGCAAAACTCCTATCTGACTAAAATTATGGTATTTTATAATTAGCGAGCATTCATAATGAAGTATAAGTGGATCTGGTGTGGGCTATTCTTTTTTTAAACCTGTTAACTTGTATTCTTCCCCAATCATTTCCTCACCTTATCTAAGAAGAAAATTAATTTTGAATGCGATGCTGAAGTTGCTTCAGTTTGGCATCACACTAGAAAATGCAAATCAACATTACAAATCAAGTTTGTTTGTATTGTCCCAGAAACTGAAGAAACACGTCATTTTCACATGGCAAAATTAGCCCTGAGTGCAATATAAAAAATACCTTTTACTTCAAACCAAGGGGTAGCTGTTAAACATTATTTCACAGAAGTACAGAAACTCATTTTGCAGTTAATTTAGCACTCAGCTATTTTAAATGTGTGAAAGGGATGTATAGGGGAGTAATTTAATAGGAAATCTGTGCCAGGAGAAATGCAATCTACCTTTTCAAAGGCCAAGGAAAAACCTCCTCTTCTCTTGAATGCCTGTGTAAATCTGGGTGGAAGTTACAGATATTGGATTAATTCCTTGGATAAATATATACTTTACAAACTAGCTAAACCAGTGTTTCTTAATTTTCAAAGTTTTCTCAGACAAAGAAGACAATGAGATACTTTATAATGATAAGTGTTACAGTAGGAAGAACTAAGATCAAATTAGACCGGAAAGACAGGTGAAATCCTGGTTCTGCTGCATTCAATGACCTAACTCCCACTGACCTCAATGGGAACCGACCATTCTGAGCAAATGAATATTCAAGCACTTGCAGGATCTCTTTACTTACTTAGATTAAGCATTTAGCCTCATAAATAAAAGGTTGAGCTACTTTTTTTCATCAATTTTAACCATACGCAAACAGTTACATTCTATCAAAAACTGTAAACACCAAGTGTTCAGTAACGAGGGATCGTACACTTAAGCATATTCCCATTTGACAAAATCTCTTGGCTATTTTTAAACTCAATTTACACCATTTTGATGTACTGAGAATATTTTGCTCCTGCTTCCTACTCTTAGGGAAAAAATACACAGAAATACAAACTACCAAACTTTCTGCTTCCTGACTGTACTGTGGGACCCAGCCTATATCTCTTTAGGGGGTTCTGACATTTGCATCTTAATTTTTCATCTCAAAATAATGACTGCTTTCCTACAGAATCCAACAATGCTGAAATGCACAAATTTATTTCACATATATAATTCAAAACCTAAGTTCAAGTCTCATCATTTGTTGCTGTCACATACATGTGGAACCAAGATTTATGCTGCTTAACAGGACTTCAGTCTTACACACATATTTTAAGTAAGCAGAGAATTTTTAATTAAAAACATCATACACTTTTCAAAAGCTTTATCCAACTACACTAAATTGAAACTTTTTTTTTTTGAACCCATTTTATTCTCCCACACTTTCTCATAGAATTTTACTTGGGAAAAAATTAATAAAATAAAAGCTGTGCTTTTATTTTTTAAAGGCCCAACCATCTACAGAAACAAAGTAACATATTAAATCACTTCTAGAAGTTCACTTGTTTATGCAGTGATGCCCGCAGCTAATTCTCAAATACGCAATAGCAGAAATAAAGCTGTTTCCCCTCTTTATATTCAGACAAATTGCTGTCACGTTTTATTCCTGCTCTTCTTCAGATCAGCCTTCCTGGCCCACGCTATACTGTCCTTCTCTAAACTCACTCAGTCCACCTGCTCTTCCAGTTTTTCTGAGAAAATCTGCTGTGCTGCTTTCACCTCTGTTATCCAGCTTGTCAACCCTCCAAATGTGTGATGGTCTCAGATATAAACTTTTAATCAGTAATTTGAAAAAGTAAACTTGTATAACATATTGAAAGTTTTCTTGTTAGGGTAGGGAGTAGCTTTAATGCCTTTAATTGTCAAGGGTTTAAAAATCATTTACTAGAATTAGAACACCTTCTTTTCACAGTACTATTTTTGAATATACATGTGCAAACACAATTTTTGTTGTTACTCACACCTTGACCTCCCAGCTCCACAGCAAAATTTGTATTTCTCTTCTGAACCCTATCATATCAATGAAGCTGACAAAAACTAGTAATTTCACCAAAGCTTTGGTTGATAAGATAGTGAGAAACAATGGCAAAGAGGAAATTTGATATGAGAATGAGATAAAAATCTTTTCCCAATGGTCACTGGGGAACACAACAGCACAATCTTTAAAAAAAAAAAAAAAAAAATTCTATCATTTTTTTCCCTTCACCGTATTTATAGCAGCAATACATGCTACTACTTTAGCAGGCTACAGGTCACCTACAATTCTGATCAGACTGATATCTCTTCCCATAGCCTCCATACCCTTAAAATACTAAGGCCTAGTATCCTGCATCTACATTTCACCAGCCTTTCTCAGCTTTACTCCCACCCTCCCCAACATATAGTAGTCAGAAGCAGTACTACTAGACACAATGATTGAAAGTGAATTTCATGCTGTAATCATGGTCACTGCAGTTATGTTCTCATTTTTAAATACTCAAGTAAAGACTCTCATTTGATGAACCAACTCATCTGCAATCAACTCCCAATGTACAGAATAAACACCCTAAGCCCATGAAGTTTCAGGAAGATGATGGGACGTTCAAAAACCATGGTTGCTATGAAAAACTATGAAGAAACTAGAAGACAGTATGATAAGAAACATTTCCAGAAAGTTTCAAAGCCAACAGGAGTGTTGAGAAGCTAAACACTGAGCTTACTGGAGAGGAACTAGCTTTGCTGTCTTCCCACTTAAGCTTCCCTAATCAGCCCGCCATTTCCATGCTGTCCCCTCACCTGTAACACACTTCTGGGCTCTTGCTTGTAGAAAAATACAAGGTTTCCATACACTAAGTTGCCACGTCTAGCACTACTACAGACAAGAAAACCAAAGAAAAGCCATGCATTGTAGCCTCACAGAGCATAATAGATAAGAGCAGCACAGCAGATACTGAAGCATCAATACAGAATAGCATAGTAGATACTGAATCGCCAGTCCTGCTACCGAGCTACAACAGCTCCTGAGCATGTCTTTGAGTTTGCACCAAATCAGATCAGTTTTCATGTGCTAAGCTCCAAACTACAGCAAACATTAAACCTCAAGACAATTTTATTTTTTTAAAAATATTGACAATATATAATTTATTTTTACTCCAGTCTTAGAAACAGTTTGAACTGTTTTTGCTGAAACAAAGAAAATTAGCCAGAGGAACAGTTCCAAATAAAACTGTCCATACTTGGCATGGAAAAACTTCAGTCCAAACAGTTCAGCAATGCTGTAAGCAGCTGAGAATAAGGTCTTGTGAAGGAAAATTGCAGGCGACCTTAACTACGATGAGCTCTGCCTTTAAGTCAAAAGTATACTATGAAATGGGCATCTTGTAGACAACATACTTAATTGGCCATGAACTCAGCAAAACTTAACGAAATTAGTTCAGTGACTCTCTGATAAAAATCAATTATTCAGACATTAAAAAGAAGCTGTCACTCTCAGTCCAGTTTCTACTAGAGCATTTTGCCAAGGCAGTCTTATACAACAGACGTTATTTACTACCTATTCATCCAGTTAGGCTGTGGTTCCAACCTTCAAAATCCACACACTGTTATGAGATTATAAATACAATTTTAGCCTGCTAGATTAAAACAGGAGTCAGGACTACAATGGCATAGAAGCTGAATTTTATACCCTTCCCAAGGGAAGCGTCTTTTTTCATAAGAACACAACGCACATCCCTTCCATGCTTAAACAGAATTTTAATCTGTCTAGAACTGTTGGTATGACACCTCTTCAAAAGCATTGAATGATTTTAAGATAGATAGATATTAAAAAGAAATAAAATCTGTGGACTGAAATAATCTTCTTTTGATCAGATAGCCTGGAGCAATAAGTAACTCCATTTGTATTTCCTACAGCAACTAACATTAAACTCAGCACCTGCAAAACTAATATCTGACTAAACTAGAAAGCAACGAATATGGAAAAAGAAATCTGATACTAAGCTGGCACACGGAAGATGTGAAAGATTTAAATAGAAAAGTTCATGTGAAGACTGTCAATAGGCCCTATATTTAGGAGTTGCTCTTGATGGAAGTACATTCTAAGACCAAAAATTCAAGTCTAAGGATAAAAAAAGGTCAATTCGTTAAGAATTAAAGACTAAATGTTCCACTCCATAAACTAGGAATAGTTCCTTAATATAGAAAAAAAAAAAATTAAACAGCCCATTTTTCATGGAACTACACAAGAATATTAAAACAATTCTTAAGGCTTCTTTAGCTATTATAGGTTCTCTATTTCTCAAGATTGTAACTTCACTAAACAGAAGCTTTGACTACTTTATAGTGCACCCTGCTGAGATTATACGAGAGAGTTAAACCTAAATTCCTCACAGAACATCCTCATTCTTCATCTGAAATAAAGATTATCTCTCTTAAGGAAAAACTCACCCAAGAAGATCGTAGTTGGAAGGGATGTTGAATACAAAAGGTATAGGATGGGGGACTACAGAAGAGGAAGTAACAATGAATCATGAGAGATACAAAAAAAAGTACTAACCTGAGACAGAAAACTGTCATGTCACAAATATTTATTAAGGCTGTAGTAAATCATTCTAAAATTTTTGAAGGACCTTTTCTTTTGGGGAGCAAAGGCAACTTAATATGAAAAAAGAATTCCTCTCAGCTGTTTTTAACTCCTCTTATTTTGTCACTCTGAAGCACACACTATATGACTCAAAACATTCAAAGTTTAAGGTTTGAACTGACCCCAACAGATGTAATAACGTTAACATTTTATCCATAAGTAAGCTTATTAGGCCTTCCTGTAACATTTCCACAAAAGCTTAGCTTGAACACAGCACCTGGTTCTCAGTCAAATCCAAGCTCTCTCTCCAGGGTTTAAGTAAAGAAAATACAGTTATTAACACCTATTTTAGGCCCTCTATTTGAATGTTGAAACTACACACTGGAAGGTCTTCTTAAAAATGTCTTATTCCCATATACTTCACTGCTGTAACTCTCAGCCTCACAGAAACTGTTGCTAGCCTACGGCTGGAAGATTTTTGGATCACTTTCCAGTTCTTCTGCTGTATGGGCCAGAGTCTTCTCTGTAGAGAGACGGTTTAATTTGGAAGTTAATACTAAGAATTTTTTTTTTTCAGACTTGCTCTCTGAGCATGATATAGAAAATAAGCCTCTGATGACATACATTTTCCCAAATGGATATTCACTACTGAGATGATCACAGAAAGGCATCAGGAAACATTTATTCATTCCGACTGCACTTGACATGTTTGGTACACAGGAAGAAAAAAAAAGTATATCTGCTTTACAACCTGACAGATCACAATAACTACGCTAAATAAAAGAAACGAGTTGTGCTTTCTATTCACCATTTACCACCTGTATTTTTACACAATTCTTCAACCAAAAATGACAGAAACAAGTACGCATACTTTTACTGTAATGAATCGGGCCAGGTTCCAAGGTCAAGTTGTATCTCTTTTTTTAAAAATGAAGGTAACCGCATGCACTATTGCAGTCTTTTAAAATGACTTGCTATTGAGACAAAATTACCACTTCTTAAGATATTAAAAATAACACTTCCTTTGCCAGATTTCTTTAAACTCACTCTCAGAATTGTCCATGAAGTGATAAAATCCTGCTGTTAACCAGCACATTATTTTGGCTGCAGATTTTTCCAAGTATTTGTATTATGTGAACTATAAAGTAACAAAATGAAAAGGAGACGGAGGGGTAAAAAAGGCAACTTCAACTTCTAATAGGTTTAACAAGTGCTCTTTTTTTCTTTTTAATACAGTCACTGGGTCTTCAGTATTTCTTATCCAGCTTTTAAATAATACAGTAAAATGGACACTCTCCTGAATAACAAACACATAGGAAACCCGCTAACTTAACTGAAGAACACATTACTAATTCATTTTATGTATCCTGACATCAGTCAGGTTTTGCTGAGCTTTTGTCTAAAAATGATCAATATCATCATACACAAAAATAAGCTAAATGTTAATGGCAACACACAATCTTGCTGCTCCTCCTCTCAATTCCACTCTCCCAACAAAACCTCTGAAGGGTACCTACTATTTGGGACTGTTACGTACTATTTACAGATATATTTCTTCTCCTAGTGGCAATATGACATGCAGCCAAATTAAGGAATTTTGGTAATATAAAGCAGCAGTACAATTAACTCCAGAAATATGTACTTCTAAGATTATCTGTCTACATGCCTTCACACACCGCAACTATGAAAGCGTGTTACACAATGTGATCTGGCCATTTCAGTGGCAAACAAACAACAGTCCCTAGATATAACAAAAAAAACCCCACAACACTGTCTGCCCAAGAAGGTACTTTTTAAAGTGGATGGGTAATTTTTATTCCTCTTCTGGAACATCTCTCCTTCCAGTAAAATAGATGCAAGTATTTTAGGCCAGTCTGACAAACCTATTGGGGAGTTTCAGAATGCTGCTTATACTTACTTTAGAATATTTTTTCTTAAAAGTGATGAAATAAGACAGTAACTATATACAAGATGAAATATTTTACAGCAGCAGAATACCAAACTGCTTTTTCGTCTATAAAACACTAATTTTCTCCCAATATAGGCTTCAAACACCTCTGATTTAACCATTTATTGGAAGATATCTGGAAAAGCAAAAAGTCTTAATCCAATTTCGTAAGTGTATGCTGGGCACCCTTAGGCATCAGTATAATGACTGTACTTTCCCTTTTCAGCTCCTCCCTGGGAAGCCTGGCTACTACTCTGTAGATGATACAACTGGCAACATCACAACTATTACTGAATTCCATATTGGCTTTAAAGAATAAAGCAAAGCTTCATCTTCTCAAGGCATATGTGATTAGAACAAGAAGTATTACAAAACGATACATTTATAGAGAGAGCAAGCACTATCTTTCTAGAAACTTTTTTGGTTTGGGGGGCAGGGGGGGGTTCAAGAGAGGAAGGGAGAGAGGGAGCCCCAAGCAGATGGAGAGAAATTATCCTATGTCCGTAGCTACATTCAGGACACATCTAACATCACAAACCCAATGGAGAACACGCACAGAAGAGTGCTGCCCGACTTCCAGCTAACTGGCTAGTTGGGATACTATAATGCATAAAAGTATATTTTGCCCATGGTTTTATGTTCTGAAGCAGGCTTAGAGGGCAGGTCTTTAAATTTAAATCATAAGCATAAAGACAGATGTTATTTTTCTTTAAGAACTTAAGGCAATTCAAAGTACTATAAAACTCTGCATAACTGAAGAAATTTCTCTGATAGTTTATGGCCTCAAATTTCCGAACATCTGAGCTGCTGATGCCATGAAAAATTTCTGTGTTATAAGTAAAAAAAGATGTAAAACCACACTCACAAAACTATAAGATCTAATCACAGAGAGTTAAAAATTTAATATTAAAGTCCCAGCTCAACAAAGAATGTAAACTTGGACATTTTGCTGATTTAAGCTGGAATTACACCCTGCATAAAGTATGTATGTTTAACTGTTTGCTGGATCAGGACTCAAACTTTCTGAAGTCTGCCACCTATGTGCGATACTTACCAAGTGCTTTTACAAGGTCTCAAGTGTGGTTTTACAAAAATGATCTCTGAGGAAAATATACTGTCTAAACATATCTGAGTAGCAGAAACTAAATCCTGATTTCAAACAAATTATTCTGGTTATAAATCCCTCAAACCAAACTAGCATACCAAGGCAGGACACAACTTCACAGAGAAAAGCAAGCCCGAAACAAGCAGCAAGAACATCCCTGCTGTTGTTAAAGGTAACACCCAAAGCCACTGCAAGAAACATGCTAAAAAAAACCCCCAAATCCTCCCCTTGTTACTCTCCTGCCCAAGCTTATTTGCATTTAATAACATTTCTGCCATTTTCTGGTTCATGTACATCTGTCACTCAAAAGTAGGAAAAAAAAAATTGTTTAGAAATACTACAGATATGACTAAAAAAGCCATAAAAATCAAACAGGAAAAAAAAAATATTTAGTATCTTGGAATATTTTTAAGTTTGTCGTATTTCATTCGAATTTTGGATGTGTGCTGCAAATCATCGTAGATTTTTTCCGCCATCATATGATGCAGCTTCAAAAACCTTAAGACTTTAACACTAATGAAAGTAAAATTGATATCCTGGGTCATGTTAAGGTAATATCTCTCCCTTATTTTTCAAGTCCCTGTCAAATACTTTAATACCAAGTTAACATTCTCTGCCTAATAACTATTTTCGTAGTTTTTAAAAGAAGGAACATACAGAAATTTATTTTGTTGTTCAGTTAACTTTCACTTAATTTTTGTAATCTAACGAACTGAGTCTTTTCAGATTTTAGCTCCAGTACAAAGGATAAAACCTTCGCTACCTATTTTAACGTCAGTGATGCCAGCATCTACAATTTTCATTCACTTGTGAGCATTCCTATACAGCAGCACGCAGGAGAAGATCTCCGAGGCAACTCCTGATCATTAAAACAAGACAGGCAAAACGTCATTCAAACACTGTCCAAAAGTGATAGGAAGGAATCAGCAAGCCAAACGCAAACTCTCTCCGGTAACTCAGGATATTATGCCACAGGCACAGAGTTCCTCTTTGCAAAATCCCCCCGTGGGAGGAGCCACCACCCGCTCCTAGGTTTCAGAGCTCAGTTCCCTGCACTCCTAAACTCAACTTGCCGTCTACGTCTCCCGCAGTAAGCCCTCAAAAGGCACACCTGCCCGCCCAACACTCACTCCTAAATTACCCAGCAGAGGGGTGGCGAGCTGGAGGAGTCAGTCCCCGGGGCAGTAAACGACCCGTACGACGCTCGTTTACACGGGCAGAGGAAGCGAGCCCACCCGCACAGAGAATTCCTCCTGCAGGGTGCCTACCTGCAAAGCACCGGCAGCGGAGAAGGACGGGGCTAAAGGGCAGAGGGTGCGGGGGAAGGGGACAAGCCAGGACAGGCGGAGACAGGGCAGCGCGGGGCAGGCAAAGCGGTGTCACAAGAGGCAGCCCCGGGCGGCCGAGGGCACCGGCACCTGTAGCCGGGGGGCTGGGGCGCGCAGGAGGAGGGGGCGGTGGGGTGGGAAGGAGGACAGACGGGTACCTTTGAGCTGGGGCAGCGGCGAGAGCTCCACCTGGCTGCTCTGGCTGCGGAACTGCGAGGAGCCCTGCGAGCGCTTCTGCCTCTGAGCCTTGCGCACCGATTTCCGTGTGAAGCCATCCACTTTCTCCGCGGCAGAGATGGCCGCCGACATGGCTGGGCGGTGTGGCGGCGCGGGGGGACGTCGCTCTCCAGAAGCATATATTAAAGCGGAGGGAGAAGCGGGCGGGCAAAAAAAGGGCTTCAAAAAAAAAAAAAAAA
>VFFE01007208.1:1375337-1600598 GCA_008921705.1 Burhinus oedicnemus
CTCCCGCTCTCCTCAGGGCAGGCGCGGGCCGGGCTCGGCGGCGCCGCTGCTACGCTCCCGCCTCGCTCGCTCCGCGCTCTCCTCAGCCGGGCTCGCCTGCGCCAGCCCGCGCCGAGCCCGCTATCATCGGCCGAGCTCGCCGAGGAGGCGGCTTCCACTCCCCGCTCCCCAGTCGCTCGCTTCCACACGCCCCTTCTCCGCCTTCAACCGCCACCGGGTGCTCCCCGCGCCTCCGCCGTCATCCTGCCCCCTCCTGCTCCGCCGGGGGCCGCTACGAGTGTCCCCGCCCGCCGCAGCCGCGCCGCCACAGCCCCGGAGCCGGCAGGCGAGCGGCCGCGGAACTTGGTGGGGCTGAGCGGAGTTGAGGGGAGGAAGGAGGGGGAAGGGGCAAGAAGGGCCGAGAGGAGCGGCCGTTGCGGGCGGCACTGGATGATTGACGACGGCGGCCAGCCAATGAAAAGGGAGGATCGTGGAACACCCCCACCCCCCTCCGCGCAGGGTTTTGGGGAGGACGCCGGAGCTGGGACGCGCAGCGGGGACGGTGTGATTGACATCAGGCTCCTCCAACCGAGAGGAGGGGAGGGGAGGTGGGTGGGGTTTGCCTGGCGGACGTAAAACGCGACAGAAGGGGAAGGGGTAAGCATGGCGGGTGGAGCCGGTATCGACCAATCCGCGCCGGGGGGGTGGTCGCGGGACAGGGACAGGGACAGGGACAGGGAGAGGGAAGCGGCGGACGTTGGGCGGGAGGCGCTGCCGTTGCTGTGGTGGCGAAGGCCGGTTCTCCTTGCGGTGCCCCAGCCCGCTCCCTCTCGCTTCTGTGGAGACACTGAGCCGTCAGGGGAACCGGCGCGGGGGGAGGAGGAGGTGCAGCCGGGATCCCGGGCCGGCGCTCTCTTCCCGGGTTTGGGGCGGGGAAGGGAGGAGGTGGGTGGAGAGAGGGCGGCTGTCCCAGCCGGGGGCCTCCCCCGGGGCCCGAGGCATGCCTCTGCCCTCGGGGTCGAGCCGGGGATCCCGGCCTCGGTGTTCCCTGCGGTGTGAGGGCTGCGAGGCCGGGCAGGGGCTACCTGACCGTGCTAGAGCTGCTGGGAAGACAACAGTCGCGCTCGGTGCTTTCAGCGAGCCGTTGGCAGCCGCACGCGGTAACTGGAGATGCTCCTTGGGGGGGGGGGGAAGTGCTAAAAGGGTGCTCAGCCCCGAGCGGCAGGTACCGGGAGTCACGACAGCGTGCCAGTGTGTTTTATGCTATCTTCTCAGTGCTGCTGCTTCTTTTTTTCCGCCTTCCTGGCACCTCAACGTTTTCGGTCTTCTTCGCATCTCCAGATGATTTTGGCTGTTAGGAGTCTGTTACCATGGTGTTTACTTTCTCGCACTGAGTCACAGTCTCATTTCGCAGGCTGAAAGCACAAAATTGCCTGAAACAAGCACGTGCTTAACTTTCAAGGAGCAAATATTTATGGAGTTACTAATCCTTCTGTTTTATGCAATTTATACGGTTCAGGCTGAAGTTAGACTATGAGAAATGAGGTTTGTGACTACTGCAGCATATGAAAGTCATGATTGTGCGTGGAGTACGTGGCTGCGTTAAAGTCTGACTTTTGCCCGGTGCCATTTCCATATACAAACAGCCCCTCCTTTTGAACTGCAAACACGTGGGATGCCTTAGCTGGTAGTAATTCACGTAGAGATAAGTTTTATGAACATCAGCGCATTTCTTCTTGCTACGTAGTTTTATGTACCAATTCCGCAAATAAGTATTTGTAGTATTTGAAATACTCAAGTTTCAGTAGCTGGGGTAGGACATAAATACTGTAAGGTAATCATGCGTGTTTGTTAAATGCTTTCATGAGTTTGAGTTCATATGTATAAACCATATATCAAAACCCAAGTGTAGATTATAGCTTTATGCAAACATAAAAGAAGACTGAGACTGCGGAAGCCTGTTCAATAGAAACTTGTCTGTGTTTCTTTCTGTCATTCTTTCCTTTTTTCTTTCCTCTGTCAGCACAACCTCTACTAACTTTTTAATGTATGCTTACTTGTGTACCTCCCATCTTTTTTGCTTTCGGTGAAATAATCTTTAGTGTTTGGAAATAGATTCAGTTGTGGATACAACATACCTAGAAATGATAGGGGACAATTTTAATATACGGTTATGTTTCTTGTAGGTGTGTAGACTTTTTATTTCATTTTTTTAAATATATTACAAAATCCATTTTACAGACAAAATGGCAGTCTTTAGGCACTTGTCCTTTAGACTGGCAACTCATGTATTCATTACAGTAATGGAAATTATTATATTCCTTACCTGGTTAATGTGCATTTCACTTCACGGCCTACAGCTCCTGTTGAGAGAGCGCTAAGGCCCAGACCCTGTATCAGTGTGTTCTTCTGTTTGTGCCTGCCCTCCAACAGCTGTCATTTTCTTCTGCACCCATTTTTAGAAAGTGACACTGTCCAGTGTGTCCTGTCTACTGTTTATTGGCAACTCAAGCCTTGCTGTCTGTTCCCAGTGTAAAACAATCTACCTTAAAGTTCCACCAATTCAATATTTTGGAATTTGTTAATGAAAAGCCTTATGTAAGTTCTAAGTAATGTCAAAATATTTTTCTGAAATATAAAATATTTTCTTCAAGGTTACTAGGCTTTGGAATGGCTGCTGTGCTGTTTAAAACTATGTTGTAAAAATCTGTTGGCAGTTGACATTCATGACACAAAGACCTACGTAAATAATAGCTGTAGTCTTGCAATGATGGGATTTTCATATCAATTGCACTGGAAGATATTTTCAGACCATATCTTCACGTATCACTCATAAAAGAAACATTGCTGAAATCTGAGTCAGCCAAACAAAAAGAAACTGTTTATTCTCTCAAATAAATGAAAAGTATTTTTAGCTGTTGGGTTTTCTTTTGTCTTTTTAATGTAACTCCTCCGTTTCAGAAAAGAATCAGCAGCATCTCTGTAGACCAGCTACAGTTTCCCAAACTGAAATGGTAATGTTTGAATTAATGTACGCTTGAAATCAATGGAATTACATGGATGTATGAAATCATTGGAACATGAGAGACTGGGGTATACAGAGGGAAAAATGAAAGTGAGACATCTGACTGGCAGGCTGAAATATCTGCATTTAAGAAGGCTGCAGATTGCTCTTCCCCACTTTCTGCACATACTGCTTCCTGCACAGCTGTTGGAGCTGCTCTGAGTCAGCTTCTGAACCCCCTGGTTTTTAGAGTGTATTTAAAGGCACACAGTGATGATGACAGGGTATAAGCTGCTGGCTCCAAATCCAATTCATAAAAGTCTAAGGTGTCCATAGAGAATGTTGTGAATAGTAATTTTATGCCAAGCTATTCCCACTCTTAAATCAGAGCCCTCAATATGCACTGAAGCATTGATTCTGCAAAACCTCATGCGTGTCTCTAACTTGTCTTGAAAGAAAGCTCATTATCATTCACAATCATTATTCAAAATGGAGAAGCAACATTCTGGAACAGATTTAATGAAAAGTCACATTTGCAGTTCTTTTCATTCAATCATAGAGATTTATTTCTTGTACCTTCTTAGCATCTTTGTACCCAGGAGCGAGACCTTTGGAAAGGTGAATGGGAACATGACTTTATCATCAGCTTTCAGAATCCTGACCAACTTGGCTTGGAAGCATGGTGCTTCGAGTACCAGGCTGCTGCCAAGTTTTTGCTACAGGGAGTTGTCTGGTTGCCAGCAGACGAGGAGTTAACTATAGCTCTACTTTCCCATTCTTCTGTACAGATGCTTAGAGGCCAAGCTGCAAGAAATCTACCTCTTCTCAGAGACAGTAGGAGGAATATTTTAGTAAAGAGGATGCCCTAAGTGGGTGAACCCTCAGCCAGGAAGTTTTGTGGAGAAAGGTCATGAAAACTTACTTTTATTTCCTTCTCAAAATGAAAATCTTTAGCCCTGGTGGCTGCAGCCATGCTTATATTTACTACTGTACCACTCCATGAGTTTTTCAGGGTACTTCAACTAACTTAAAATATTTCCTGGGCTAAGGCTGTGCTCTTTCAAGCATGTGTGGAAATGAGTTTAAGCACTTGGACTGTCCCAGTAAAACCAAGTGAGCTATTCACATACTTCAGATGAAAACATGTTCTGTGGCCTGCAC
The DNA here is from genome assembly GCA_008921705.1 of Burhinus oedicnemus. Taxonomy (NCBI): domain Eukaryota; kingdom Metazoa; phylum Chordata; class Aves; order Charadriiformes; family Burhinidae; genus Burhinus; species Burhinus oedicnemus. The sequence goes on from VFFE01007208.1 coordinate 1,379,482, forward strand.
TGGCTAGTCACTATCTAGCAGAAGTGTTCCTGAGTCTTCTGCTTGATAAATCCTTAAATAATATAGAATCAGTTGTCTTGGGGACTATCTGTCACCTTCCTCCCAAAGCAGGATTTGATATTCTGGGATTGGAACTCGGAGATTAGTTGGTGAGGCCCTGAGTTTGATTTCCTTCGGCATACCTATGAATATGTCATTACAGTCTTTCGAGGCAAAACTATGTGTATGGGTATGTGCAGGCAATGGATTGTTGAAACTAGCTGTGATTCATGTTATTTTAAAAACCTTTTAATTAAATCTGCCAGACAATCCAGCGTGATTGTGTTGCAAATAAAAAATGTATTTTAAGAAGTTCATACACACAGACACACACATGCACATGTACACTGATTATCATAACTGATAGTCCCATGCAAGTGTATCCCAATTTAACTCCTTAATTCTGCCTGTGTCTTGAACTGTCATTTTGGGTGGAAACAGTGCTGTCTGAGAACTCAACAGCAGCCTTTCTGGCTCAATAAAATGCAAAGCAGGCCTCAGGGATATAGGTTTACAACTAAGCTTTCAAATTCAGTTAGCATCTTTGTCATAATGACATTTCCTTAGCAAAAATCTACAGGACATAAGGATATATGTATTTATTAATCAGTTCTCTGTGCTGAAGATTTGTTTGCATTTTATATAGGAAAGATCTTCAGCAAGAGGAGGGGATTCGTAGGATTTTTAAGTGTAACAACTGGCACGTGTATTTACTGAAATGCAAAAATAAACCCCCAACCACCACCACCACCACCACCACCACAAAACACTGCAGCCTTTCCATTACCACTTTCTAAATGCTTTTGTCTGTGGCAAACCGGACCCCTGTAAATGCCAGTGAGTGCTATCCTCAGCTTTACAGGCTTCTGTAAAGATTGTTCAACACTGCGTTTAGAAAATAAAAGGGAACTATTTCTGTTATGAAATGTTTGCATGTCAAAGCGAACACCTGGAAGCTTGAGTTCTTTCAGAAATAATTCCTAATGCTCAGTGAAGGGAATTAAACAAACAAACAGCAAGGTTTATTCTGTCAGCTTCTCAGCAGGCTAACAAGAATTACTGCACGCTAAGAATCAGCTGCTCTTGGAAACTTAATGACTGTGGCAGCCAGAAAAGTACAAAATGTGGCCAAGAAATGCAAACACGATATATAGGCTGTAGCGAAGAGAAATTAAGAGGATGGGGAAATCTCTCCGTAAATCCAAGGTGGAAAGGGTTCACTGTACCAGGGTTTCCGAGTACTTTGACAGTATAGAATACTTTCTGTAAGGAATTTGCATCTCAAATAGTAATTCTATTCCCTTGTAATTCTATTCTCCTTGGGGAATGATAACAGAAAAGTATTTTTATATTTTCATCTGTCTCCACCGTGGTTTAGCAACTGGAAAAAAAGAGCCAAGTCTGCCAAATATCCAGTTCTCCATGGCCCACCAGCAAGTGGGCTCACACCTATCGTCTGCAAATCTGCCCTCTCAAACAATGCTCAATTTCAAACTACATCTTTTCAAGGGTAATTTTTAAACTTATTTTGGCAAAAGCAGAATGAGTGCTGTTAGTAAGGAGGAGTGTTAAATATTGATTAATTATAATCAATCCTTCCACTCCCAAGTTAATGAATGAAATCAAGTCACATGCACTTGTGGATACTACTAATTTGTCATATAGGTTATGCAGCCTTTGTGTGCAGATGTTTCATGTTTTCAAGTTTTTCTCAACTGTTTTGAGAGCGGCAAAAGAGACTTATAAGAGACAGCTGTGGTTCTTATGTAATAACGTGATTCCCAGAGCTGGATCTTTAGCGGGGGGAAAAAAGAAGTAAGACTTGAGATAAAGTGTGGGTAAGCACACAGAAGAGATTGACACGAGCTTTAGAAAGATGTAAATAATGTTTATAGCAATTTAGCCATTTGTCTTTTTGTCTGTAACATCCAAAAAGATTTATTTTTGCCAGCAGATGAAATAAATGGTCTTACTGAGATTTCAGAAATACGTACCTCCATGTTAGGACTTGTATACCTTAGGGAAATGTACTGCTTTTCCTATAGCGATAGAGCCATAGTGGTCGAATTAAAGTGGCATAGAAATGCCTGTGATTTTTCTTTATGTAGATGTGCTCTTAGTCATGATGGTAGAGGCAGTGGCGCTTGTTTCTGCTGCAGTGAAATGTGACATTATAGCAAGACTTGTCTCTCACAGGTCACCGTCTAGAGCAGGATCCCAGCATTTCCCTGCTTTTGCTGAAGGATGGAGCACCTTCGGTGACCTGACTTGCTCTCCTTCCAGCGGATCTGACACCACAGTCACTAAGCACAGACCGTACAGCAAGCTCACTTAATCCTACCCAGTGAACACATGAGCCACAGTTTGCGTTTCAGTCTGTAAATTGTTCTTTTGTTTTGCAGGCTTTACTGAACACAGTTTTATTTCATGTGACTGTGCTATTTATGGAGGAGTAAATATTGCCAGGGGTCTATTTAAAAAGGCCAATGACCTGGATTTTTTTCCATTTGAATTATCTCCAGGAGTCAAACATGTTTAACAACTGGAATTTTTTTCCCTTTTTGCTGTAGACTGCAATAATTTCTAATGTCTTAGATAAACACCAACTAAAAAGACAAAGATTTTGTGAGAAATAAAATTTCATGTACTATGAATGTGATTAGGCAGTATGCGACCTTGCCATTTTTGGAAGAGATTAAATCCGTCCTGAATTACCAGTTATCAAGATAGCATGTTTTTAACCTCTGAATATTTGCCTTTTCATACTGTTATGGTAATTTCAGTTCATAACTCTGGTTTGTTACTGTTAATACTTTTTTCACTTTTTTTGTTTCAAGTGTGTTTCCACATATTATAAATAAATGAATAAACCACGTTTTCAGAAAAAGAAGATTTAAACAAAGCAAATGTTCTTCTTGCTGTTCTTGCAATCTAAATAGCAGTATTGCTTTACTATTTAAGAAGCAGGAAGTCAAACATTTCCAAGAAAATAGTGCTTTCAAGGAAGAGCTTTGTGAATGCAAACAGGGAGCCAAATGTCAGGAATATTAAATATGTTTTAGTATTCTTAAAAGGTGAGCCAACCATATTTTTTTTAATAGATAACATCTTTAACAGTATAAAATGAGTTGATCACAGTAAGTGTAATGGGTTCCAAGCTGAAATTTTGCTGAAGGCATACTTTACCCAGTCATGGAAAATCATAAAAAAATACAATTTTTATGCTGAATGCCATTCAATATATGTTCTAAAGTTTGTGGGGTTTACCATGCCATAACCAGGTACTCTGGCTTCAGTGCAAAGCTGGCTTCAGAAGTCAAAACCCACTTCTCCCCTGGAGAGCTGGAGCAGGATGGGATTCTCTCAGGCCAAAGCCATCATCTCTCCACATTTCTTCAAAATCTCATCTTTACTGCGGAAGGAGCATACTGGACACACTTAGATAATTCAGTACCCTTATGAAGTAAATGATGAACACATCTTTAATATTATTCTGGCTCGAATGACACTATGCCATGGAGTAGCCATGCTATACAAGCTGCCCGTGCACAGGTCCTACCAGTCCTCCTGAGCCCTTCAGGAAAATGCCAAGAAGCAGTGGCAGAACTTCTTGTCCTGTTGATGTCTTAGGAGAGATAGTGAGTTCAAGGTGTTGGGAAAAATATTCCACATTGCTAGTCAAACTAATAGAAATTTGCATTGACGTTTCTTCAAATGGAACAAACTGAATCCTTGGAAAAGATATTTTACAGAGAATAAAGACTTTTTTGAAGGTTTCCACTCAAGCCCACTACTGATTACTTTGACCTCATTTTTAGTGTCCCTTTGAGTTTACCGGCAGGTTATTTCACACTCTAAAAAGACATTTTCTTTCTTAAGTCAAAATTGTTACTGTGAAATGAACTGCTGTCAGTGACACCTACACCTTCCTTAAGATGAGGCATACAAGCACTGCTTCATTCTTGGTTGTAACATATGTTTTCAGTGCTCATTTGTATTACTAAACAAGAGTTTTCAGATTCTAACTCAAACCATCTTTCAAAATTAAATTAGCTAAACCCTAATAAGCCAGCACTGATCAGAACAGATTGCAGTGACTACATATGCTACCCCAGTCTACCTCTTCATTAAAAAGCTGCCAGCTTTTAAGGAAAGAAAAACATTCAGACTATATTCTGTCTTACTAGAAAAATTCAGACTATATTCTGTCTTAACAGACCTCAGAAATGTCTGAGGTGAAGCAGAATGATTGCAGTATAAGCAATCACTTGCTGTAATTCCTTTCTAGATTATTTCTCACTGATTAATAAGTTAAAACATAAAACTACAGGGGTATCTGAGAATCTTCTTCCATTTTTCACCCTCTTTAAGAACTGGTAGCCTGATTTTTCTCTACTGTAGTTTTTGGAGGCCATAAACCCACCAAAGTTGTCAAAGTTACATTGACATAAAATGTACTAATTTATGTCATTAAGGACCAACTCCTCAAATGAGCTTGGAGGCCAGATTTTGTAATAAAAAATGTAAATATTTAGAAATGCATTTTTCTGAAATTAAAATTTATTTTAAAATACCAAATTTTCTTTAAAATTATCCTTAAAGTGGGTGTCTGGAAAGTAGAGCCATCCATTTTCGTATAGAACAGGTAGGCAGCCGAAGTACAAGCTGATCTGTAAGTAAGGCTTGATGCTGTTCTGAGAGGATTGGTTCTAAAGGCAACTCATGATCCTGATCTCCCTGCCACGGTTAAAAACATTATACAGAGATAAGACTGGACTAAGACTATACATGTATGCAATCTTAAATCTATATATTTGGTATATATATTTTTATATTCTGAAATATGTGTGCTTCAGGATACCTCTGCCTCTTTGAGTACACTATTGGCTTGGGTTAGCCATCTTGCTAGGCTAGCATCCTGCCTGATTGCTTCTAGTGTCCTACCACTGTATTATGTTAAATGAAAAATTTGCATTTAATTTTATAGTGTATGTTCTTTTCTAGTTATTCTGTTAAGATTAAATTGAGTTCAAGACAGTCCCTCGATCTGACAGAATAAAAGGGCCGGCAATGTTCCTTCACACTGTGCCACTTCAGCAGCCCTTCGCTGGGTTGTCTGCCTAATAATTGCAGAGTTTGGTGTCAGGTCTCCCAGATCCATGCAATCCTTAACACCGAAAATATCCAACAAAGACACATGCATTTGCTGCATCCTTCTGCAAGTTAATGAAACGATCCGTAAGGATGCTGTCCCGCTGTGAGCGGGGTATCACATAAAGCAGTGGTTCGCAGCCTTTCTGTAGCTGGCGCCCATTGATGCTCACTCCTTGCACCGTGCCCTGCTGGACCACACACGCTGCCTCCTTCCTCCCGTAGTTGCCTTCAGCATCTTTGTGCTGCTTCTTGTCTGTGGGGCTGCTGCTGCCGCCTCCGCTCTCTTTTTCACCTGGCTGGTGTCCTGCTCTGCCACCACTTCCACCGACTGCAGCCAGGATGAATTCTGGTCCCAGCTGGAAAATTCATATGAATCTGTCCTGAACTTTCTCTTGCCCAGAGCTGGCACGAGTCCTGCAGAATTTATCAGCCTGCTCCACACCTCACCTCTGTTACAGGCATTCATTAGTTGGGAACCAGTGCAACAAAATGGAGCACTGTGCGTGGGTCTACTCTGCTTGTCTTAAAATAATAATGATTGAGAGGGCTTCTATAAGAAAAAAACAGATGCAGTTACTTTTTCCACAGGATTCATCATGCTGTCACTGCCTGCACTGCCTGCTCACTACCCCACTGCTCGCGGAAGCTTCTTGTCTTCTGGGGAGCCACCACTGGGGCCACGTCTTCAAAGCAGCTTAGAAACTTATGAAATAGGAGGGCGTTTCATGGCTGATAATTTAAGACAATTAAGGAAAACCGTAATTGGGTTTGGACATGGTTTACTTTGTAGATTAAAGACATTTAACAAGCATTTATCACAAAATAGCATCAATGCACCTGAGTTGATACTTGATAAACAGTGTGTGAAAAATAAAGCAGAAAAACGTTAGGTGTTCTTTCAACATAATCCTTGGTAAAACAGGATCTTCACTGACCCCAAAATACTCAGTGCTGTTACTGATTTCAACAGTATGACTTCAAAAAGTAGATGTTGTTGCATCCTGTTACATCCTTCTTGCTCCTGTCTAGCCTAAGAATGATTACTCTGACTTTTGCATTTTTATTGTTGTTAAGAAACAACACGAGTAAGTTTACTAAGCGAGAGGAGAGTTTTTGTAAGTACTGTTGCCGTGCCCTGAATTTCTTGTGTAGTATGTTTTTATTCTCACCATGTCAACAGCTGCACTGGGCCATGTGTCAGGTGTCATGCTGTGAAACCTATGCCTGCTTTTCCACTGTACAAATTGAAGTGTTCCGAGAAAGAACGGGGTATAGTTAAAGTTATCTTCCAGTTTTATTCAATATAGGCATAGTCGACTATTTTTCTAGATCACTCTAATGTATAGAAGATGGAATCTCTTCTTATGACAACTTCTGTTAATATTCACCACGTTTCCAAAATAATATAGACAAATCGCTCTAATAACCATATATATTTGATTTCTGTGGTTGGAAATGACCCATTCATACCTCCGAATATATGTCCTAGATCAAAAATTGTTTTCTGTCTTCAGCAATTTTTTACCACAGAGGCTTCAGAGGATGTGTAAGTTCTTGGCTTTTTATTTAAAAAGTGTCTTCACTGTAGTCCAGTGTTGAATGTACTGCTGTCTACCCATATAATTACTAAACACTATGAAACTGTTGTCACTTAAACTGCTTTAGTATTTGCCCTGTCCGACAGGCCAGTGGGGATTTCAAACACTTACATTTGTGTCTGCAGTTTTATTATTACCATTCACTACCTTTTTTGTAGGAAAAAAGAAGGGTGAAATTTCAAAATTGTTGTTGCCAAAGTCTTACTTAAATATCTGTGTTAATTGACTTGGCTGGTCAGCTGCTGTTTATGAGATTAAAGTAGGCTCAGTCCTGCACTCTGTCGTAGAAAGAACCCTAAAGCATCCATTTTAAACAACATTTAAACTCCATTTGATCACAGGCATATGGGGTGGCCAGCATGTTCTACACATCTTATGAATTTTAGACAATGTTGTTACGAATGTCGTATTTTTAATGTGGAACAGACTGTTGGCTGACTGGGTCTATACCACATACTTGTCAGAGTGATGAAGAGCCATTAACTTTAATGGCTGTACCACATAAAGTGGAAAGTTCTCAAACAGGAAGAAGGAACAGAAATTAAAAGAATGGTGGTTCCAGAGGGACTCGCAGAGGGAACAAGGGGGAAGATTTATGAAGTCCTTCAAAGGTTTTGAATGGGAAAGAAAGGCGATTTTTTGAAGCAGGAGAAAAGGTGTGTGATTTAACTATGAGACCCTACAATGTCAAAGAAAGGCACTTTGATTTTGAGGAGAATCAGTGAGATGCAAGAAGATTGTAGATACGCTAGAGGATGTCTGTCTTATTGCCAAATAATGCTGTGGAGACTGAGGCTTGGAAAATATCATTAAAGTTTATTATTCTGTGCTCGACTGTGTATTTCTTTTGCAAGCTAAGTGCAGAGTCACTTGTGTTAGAGTTCCGTACAAAGTCTGCATGGCTATGAACCCTGCTCCACACAGACGCCCAGAGACTTACACACTGCCTGATCCTACCCAGCCGCAGGCACCTACCTGAGGCACCTAGATGTTAAGCCTGGTAACCAAGGTCTGCTCTAGTCAGCAGAGTGAGCTAGGCACTCTGTAGTGGAAAGTCACGTCTCAGGTGGGCTAAAAACTCTCTGGAGACTGCCTGCCTCTCTACAGTGACTATAGAAGTAGCTTACCATGACCATCATCCCACGTAGATGCTGGGTATGACTTGCCAAGGCCTTTGGCTTCTAAAGGCCAAAACATCTACAAAGCCGGAGCTATACAAAAGGATTCATGAAGATAATCTGAGAACCTGAGACTATGACTATACAAGTAAGCTAAACAGTGCAGGGACTGTTTCCCAGGTACCAGGACTCTCCTGTCTCTACAGCTACGTTACTGGAACGGCACCTGGCCCAGGCTGACCTTCCCAAGCCCCCAGTATGCCATGCACAAGTGGTGCCCTGGTTTTGAGGGTAAGAGTGTGTTGCTAATGCCAAGAGCTGGTTTCCAAAGAGTTTAATGTATCAGAATGGAAGTATAGTTAATCTATGAAACACCTGGAAATCAGCTCACGCTCATTTGCATTGTATGTTTGCACAGCCTACAGTTACTCCTTGGCCAAGTCACTGTGTTACCCCAAACTGCAAAACCTGCTTTGCTGCCCTTTATCTGACTGTTCTCCCTTTTGGAAGGGATGCTTCCCAGGCACTGGCTCTTTGCTTCTCATGCCTTAGAAAGTGGGTGCCACAGCCCAGCCACTTTATGCTTTCCAAGAGTAGTACTGTGGCTCTGAAGAAACTTGGAAGTCTGGGCAGATGACAAGAGGAGACTGCCAGCAGCACTTGGAGGAGTGCGGTTACTGGCTTTATAACTAGAATATTAGAATGTTCTGTTCATCTGAGTGATAATAAGCATGTTATTTAAAGTATTTTTCTTTTGCTAGATACTGAAAAGTGAAACTTTTTCATTAATTTATTTATTTTCCCCCCTTGTTCTTTTATGACCGTTCTAATTTCTAATAATTGTTTTGGGCCATTTTCTTAGCTGCATTGCATTAAAGAAGTTCACCTTCACTGAAGATACACTGATTTACATTAGTTGAAGATCTGGCAATTTCTTGAGTCTTTTCTTAGTAAGTTTATTTTTTTCTGCCCCCCCCATATTACATTTTCTGTTTTCACTAACCACTGATCTCTTGAAACTGCAAACAATCTGTCATTGTAGGAATTGCAGCACTACATGATTTAGTGTTGCTTTTAACTCCACAGAAAAGAGTTTAAATTCTTTCTATTACTTTCATAGGTCATATTATGCTGTGTCTTTAATCAGATTGCATGCTGCTATCATTTTGCTGTGTCTAAACATTAATTAGGCCTTCAGAGGAGTAAATAGTTTTAATAAGTTTAGGTAAGTTTTAATAACGTGGTAAGAAAAAGGATCTTTTACGGACCAGATAACTGACACAGGAGGAGCTATTTTCCAGTACACAAGCATATGCAGGTAAAGAGGTTTTATTGAGTGATTGAGTGGTGTTTGGTAAAGGTTTGTGGTTCTGTGAAGAAGGGCAGAAAAAACAGAGAAACTGAGAAAGGGCAGTGAGAAAGTGATGGCCACAGCCACAGAAGTGCCAATAGTCTGGCAATGTTAAATTTTTATTTTTTTTTTTAAATAAGAGGACCTTTGGCCAGAGTGTTACCTATAAAGGGATTTGTGAGCAAAACCTGTCTCTCCTGCTGCTTGATTCCTTTTGCTTTCAAAGACACAGGATTTTTTTCCTTCTTTATAAACAAACAGAACTGAACAAAGTAATATTGGTCCCAATTTCTTCTTCTACAGAAAATAAACTGTACATTACAAATTCTAGTTAGCAAATGGTTAAAAGAAGCAGCATGCCGTTCTCATGTTGCCATCCAGATTCTGAAACTTTCCATTTTCCTTTCCCCTCAACCAATCTGTCAAGAATTGGTGATTCTGGGCTTTCCCACAGATCACATCCTCCTGTGGATGGTACCATAAGGTGTGCTGCTTTCCTGGTGATCAGGGTAGTTCTCTGCAGAAGATGCTGGTGGGGATGGGGAAGACAAGGAAATACAGATTTTTATGATGCTTTCAATGTTAGAACATGGTATTGTCAACTGACCACAAACTGTTGCTCGTGTGCTCACCAGATTTCTCTTACTGCTCTTTTCAGTGCTAAGGATTAATGGCTTCCTAAGATGCTTGTTCGTCCTCACAAGAGAAAACACTGGAAAACTACTTACGCTCTTCTGTTTTCATTCATTGCTGCATGTGAGTTAGAGGCCTATAAAATTCTAGTTCAACATAAAATTCCAAACAACAATAAGGCAGTAGGATTTTTTTTTTTTTTGAATGAGAGATTCAGAGTGGTAGTCGACAGATTATGTGAGCACCAGGAGTTATTTTAGAATAGTATAATGTTGTCATGCTACAATGTCAGTGTAATGCATTTGAAACTATCAGACATTAAAATATTGGCTTCTTGACAATGCTTTCTTGCAAACTTCATCTCTGCTGCTGTGACCTTTAAGAAGGATCTTTCTTATGGAGATAAATTTAAAGAAAGGAACAAGCTGTGCAGCAGAACTAATGGAGCCTGGTTTCCTATGATAGGTGTCCGATGTCCTACAGCACCTTACTAACCACAGATGTCCCCTGTGAGTCCTTATGACCTCCTCAGTGCCCCAGTGCTCCTATGGGCAGGATGCAGATGGTACCATGGCTGGCTCTAAGGTCTGCTGCATGTTGACCAGTCAAAATCCCCACAGCAGTTGAGGTCTCATAGCGATCTCTTCTCATGCTGCAGTAACTGCTGTGGTCTCCCCAACACAACCCACGTCCTGATTTCCATGATGTTCAGAAGAGCTTTTATCTTTAAGACCTCTGCCTTTCTGTCAGATGTGGTTAAAATTGGCCAAGAGACTCAGGATTTATTGTAGGGGTACATCTAACAGACATACTAACATATGTATGGTTGTGTAAGTCCCATTTCCTTGAGAAAGCAAGCAAAGATGTAGCTGCCATCAGGTTTTTCTGGGAGTAATCGTATGACCTCCACTTTACATACTAGCACAGCAGTCAATGTGAGGTGAGAGGTGGCAGCCAGAGAGACTGAGGAAAGCAGTGCTGGGGCACAGCTGGCCATCGCTGCTTCAATCAGCCCCACAGGGCTCAACCCTGGCCTGAGCTACACCTCACCCATGCCCAGCCCTAGCCACCATGACTGCCCTTGAATCAAGGAGCTCCATGGGGCCTGTCCCTCAGGTGTGCAAGACCTGTCCACCATGACGGCCTTTGAGCCAAGGAGGTCCATGGGGCCTGTGTCTCAGCTTGCACAGGATCTGCCCCCATGGTTCGTTCACAACTCCAGGGTCACATATGAGGAAAGTTCCAGCTCTGCTGGCTTCTGTAACACTCCTTGTCCACCCCTCAAACTCTTCCATGGGGGCTAGGAGAGATCATTAGTCAGATGTGGATAATTACTGTGTACGCAAGAGATATTGACTTCTCAGCAATGACAATATCCTGACTCTCTGGGGTAGTCCCAGATTGAGTCACCCCCTCTGTAGAGCACAACGACTGCTCCAGGATGGGATAGGGTCATGGTTTTCAAAATCAAAATGAATTACCAACGGTGGGTCGTAATTTGCTGTAGTGCCGTGTCTGGTCCGAGGATAGAAGAAAATGAGGATGACATGCAAACAATGCATATTATATGGGAAAAAAGTGTAGTATTGTTTGCAAAATAAACCTACAAAGCTTGCTGCTTTATTTGCATAGTTAATTTAATCTATCAGTTAACAAATAGGTTTTTCAAATTTGCCATTACAGCTCTTTCTCTTGTAACAAATTCCTATGATTCTTATTTATCAGGTAAAGTATTCAATTTATGATGTATCTCATTTTATTACCACCGTGATTTTTGCAGAAGTCTCTAGCGTGATTTGTTTTTAATGAGCTAGTAGGGCTTTTTTGTTCTCATGGTTGAAGAATTGTAAAAATATAATTGTACATCCTTTTTGTCAAAATGAAATTGCCAGCTAAATGGGATTATACCTTTCACAGAAGTAAAGAGGCACCACTCCTCTGAAGAGAAGACTTGTTCCACTTTCAAGGAATGTGTGCTCTTAAGTCAGACCTGTGAGTTATTTTAAACAAATGGAGCTGATTTAGGAAGATATATATGCTGCATATTCCAAATAACCCTGGTTTATGGAGTTGCTTTATTTCCACTATATGGCATTGCCAAATGTGTTGTGAGACTGACAGTGTTTGGCAAAGTTTCTAAATTATGTAGTTACATGACTACGTAAGAGTCATTATCATTTTCCAAGCTTGACTTGTGGAACATGGATGCTTTATGCAGAACAGAAAACCTAAACCTCAATTCCATATTGTAAGGGCTTGGTCAACATGTCCCATAGAAACATCTTCAAGTCTAATCAGCCTTGTCTGCATGCTATTATACAGCTACCTATGCAGAATTTGATGCAGCCACTTATTCATAATTATCAGTTTATCTTTGAACTGCTTACAAAGAGGAAGCCGTTAGTGACCTGCTACACCAACTGGACAGCCACAAGTCTATGGGGCCAGATGGGATCCACCCGAGAGTGCGGAGGGAGCTGGCGGAGGAGCTTGCAAATCCATTCTCCATCATTTATCAGCAGTCTTGGTCAACAGGGGAGGTCCCAGATGACTGGAGGTTTGCCAATATGACACCCATCTACAAGAAGGGCCAGAAGGAGGATCCAGGCAACTATAGGCCTGTCAGCCTGACCTCAGTGCCACAGAAGATCATGGAACGGCTCATCCTGAGTGCACTCACGTGGTATGTGAAGGACAACGAGGGGATCAGGCCCAGCCAGCATGGGTTCATGAAAGGCAGGTCCTGCTTGACCGACCTGATCTCCTTTTACGACCAGGTGACCTGCCTGGTGGATGAAGGAAAGGCTGTGGATGTTATCTACTTGGACTTTAATAAGGCCTTCAACACAGTCTCCCACAGCATTCTGCTAGAGAAACTGGCAGCCCGTGGCTTAGACAGGTGTACTCTTCACTGGGTTAAAAACTGGCTGGATGGACGAGCCCAGAGAGTTGTGGTGAATGGCATTAAATCCAGCTGGCGGCAGGTCTCAAGTGGTGTTCCTCAGGGCTCAGTTTTGGGGCCAGCCTTGTTTAATATCTTTATTGATCATCTGGACGAGGGAATTGAGTGCACCCTCAGTAAGTTTGCAGATGACACCAAATTAAGCGGGAGTGTTGATCTGCTTGAGGGTAGGAAGGCTCTGCAGAGAGATCTGGACAGACTGGATGGATGGGCTGAAGCCAACTGCATGAGGTTTAACAAGGCCAAGTGCCGGGTCCTGCACTTTGGTCACAACAACCCCAGGCAATGCTACAGGCTTGGGGAGGAGTGGCTGGAAAGCTGCCTGGCAGAAAAGGATCTGGGGGTCCTGGTGGACAGCCGGCTAAACATGAGCCAGCAGTGCACCCAGGTAGCCAAGAAGGTCAACGGCATCTTGGCCTGTATCAAGAATAATGTGGCCAGCAGGAGTAGGGAAGTGATGATGCCCCTGTATTCAACGGTGGTGAGGCCGCAGCTTGAGTACTGTGTTCAGTTTTGGGCACCACAGTCTAGGAGGGACATTGAGGTGCTGGAGCAAGTCCAGAGAAGGGCAACAAAGCTGGTGAGGGGTCTGGAGAACATGTCTTATGAGGAGCAGATGAAGGAATTAGGACTGTTTAGTCTGGAGAAGAGAAGGCTGAGGGGAGACCTTATTGCTCTCTACAACTACCTGAAAGGAGGTTGTAGTGAGATGGGAGCTGGTCTCTTCTCCCAAGTATCTAGCCATAGGACAAGAGGAAATGGGTTCAAGTTGTACCAGGGGAGGTTTAGGCTGGACATTAGGAAAAAATTTTTCACTGCAAGAGTTATCAACCATTGGAAGAGGCTGCCCAGGGAGGTGGTTGAGTCACCATCCCTAGATGTGTTTAAAAGTCATGTAGATGTAGTGCTTAGAGACATGGTTTAGTGGCAGACCTGGTAGAGTAGGGTCAATGGTTGGACTGGATGATCTTAAAGGTCTTTTCCAACCTAAACGATTCTATGATTCTATGAATGACATTTTTGTTAAGTCAGAGTGGACAGTGTGGAACTTCACATCTTTTAGAGGAGCTGTAACATATGTGGTAATTTTGATGTTAAAATCCACCCATGAGAAGATACATCTTTCACTGCTACCTACCACCAGTGCCATTCAGGACCAAACACAGGCGGTAGTAGTGTTCCCACAGTCTTGTAGCAGGAGCCAGAAGTCAGTCTCGCAAGATATTTTCAAGCAAGGAAAATTGCAAGGTAATTAACTTTTGGATCCTTGTCATCATGTCTGGGCAATGCAGAAGTTGTGAACTGATAGCTCAGAGAAACTGTCTGTTTGAATACCTATACACGACAATCAGTAAGAGCTTGCATCACATCTCTGGTACCTTCACAGCGAACCATCACTGGCTATGAACTGCTAGGATGGGCAGAAATGGGATTTTAGAAATGGGAACTGGATGGTATTTTTAGCTGTTAGGTCAGTTTGTTCAGAGTCCAGAATATTTAAATGCAGATAGAAACTTGCCATGATTCATAGTGTGTGGCCAGCATTAGTTCCTCATGTTCTAACAAGGAGCTGCAGTGTTTAATATTAGATCCACTTTTATAAGAGAAGAATAAAGCAGCTGGATGGTGGTGCTGTTGTGTGATTTCCACTGAATATGCTGTCCTTATTTGAGTATTTTATGGACTGAAAAAGTGGTGTGAGCTCTTGCACACTTTTTTTTTGCTTGCTTGCTTGCTTGCTTTTTTGGTTGCTTATGTTACCACCTTGCACTATTTTCCTTTTGCTTTTACAGTGGCCCATTTTTCTTTGTCATTCATTTTACAATATATCATCTTCTGGAAAGCAGTTGGCCTCACTTTTGTGATATGTCATCCCAGAGTGTTGCTTCAGCAGTTGAAAAGAAGTGTGAGTTTCAAAACCTCACGGCTGCAAGCAGGTTTTAAACAAAAAAACCCAAAATCCTTGGGCTGTGCTCACTGGCTTGGTGTACAATAACCGTACAGAAATAAAACCAGATGTGATTCCAGGGCCCAGGTGAAATACAGATGAAGGTAGTGCTCCTTCCCATAGTGGTGAAAATACTCCATAATGTTGAATATTGACATCTCACTATTGTTAATGGCATGTAGAGAGCACTCCTAATTGAGTGCTCACTTGTATGTTGGCTCAGGTAGGAATTAGGATCCAAATCTGCCCCTTTTAAAGACCTGGCATATTTGTTTTTCATGAAGCCTGCATCTGACGGTGGGGTTCTGAGATGCAGAACTCACCAAGGCTGCCAAGGACCCCTTGCCTGGGGCAAGTTCTCTACAAGGGCTTGAGAGTTTGCATTTCTACATCAGCCATGCAGCTGCACGTGGTTATTTTTATCTATATTCCAGAACAGCTCCAGGCCCATTCCCCTGGATACTGGGTAAGCCCACAGAAATATAGTAACTACTCCAAATAAGATATATATATCAGATCCCAATACTCATATGGATTAACACGCATGACTGCATGGATTCATACAAACTAATCTTGGGCACATAAGTAAGGTGTCTGAATTAGGGATTTATGCTTCCTCTACAATCAGTGGAGAGAGGCAGCGGATGGGCTGAAGTTGCATTCTTGCAGCCTCTCGGTGAGCAGGGGATGATTAGTCATTGATGCTGAAGAGGTTCAAATGTTTGGAGTCAAATGGAGTTAAAGTTTCCACCTCTGAAAGATGCAGTAGAAAGGGAGGCAGAAAAGCGACTGTGTCATCTTGGGTGAAAGGCTATTGCGCTGGCATTGAGCAAGCTGTGCATGCACAGTCATGATAATGGCAACCAACAATTTCACTGGAAAACGAGGCAAGAAGCAATATAGGCAGGACAAATGGGGACATAATCATATGAGAGGTCCCCTAGAGTCATGGTCAGATGAAGGCAAAGGAAAGATGATATGCCAGACAAAGATGTGGTATGAGTTGTTCAGCTGATGTCATGTTTGAGCTAAAAATTTTCTTTTTGTTGCTGCTTTTTCCTGGGTTTGACTGGTAATAACTGGAAAACGGGTGGAGAGCAGATGAGTAATGGGGATGCAAAGACAGCCTGTGGCAGGAGAAGAGAGGAAGGGCCAATGGGATGGCCAGTTTGGGACAGTATAGAAAGATAAAAAGCAGGTCTCAGTTCTGAAGCCGGGGGATGAGGACATGCGGGCGGGAAGCGTCCCATTGCAGCTTGTGCTGGGACTGCTGGGGCAGCTGGGGTGGCTAAAGCTTGTTGTCCAGGCACCGCACCTCAGCCCGCTTGTGAGGTTGCTGGGGCAGGTGAGCAGCTCTAGAGCACTGTCAGGGAGGCCAACAGTACCTCAGCATGCCTGTTTCTGCTGCAAATACAGGCAAATAGATGTCATGTCTGTTTTGAATTACCAGAGCATCCAAAATGTTTGCAAAACCCTTGCTAATAATTGTATTAAATCAAAATAACACACTTGATAATTGCTGAAATTGTAGGTAGACCATGTTTTGGTTATGGTTTTGGTATGGTTTGTTCTACTAAAATTTGAAAGGATGCTACTTTTAATAAGCTCTTGAGAACAAATGAGTACTATATAAACATAAGAATGAAGCAACAGCTTCATAGATTTGAAAGTTATCTTCTGCTGCTCAGGACTGTTAGTGATTTTTTGTGTTCTTCATTATTTCCTCTTTTTATCTGGGCTTCTCTGCTGTGGGTGTTGAAGACCACTGTGGCTGAGTGATTTATGGGGTCCAGTAGCTTTAGACAGGGGATCATCACTGGCTGAACTTTCTGAAAGCTCAGGCTCTTTGGGTCTTTCACTGGACCAGCCTTTATGAATAATGCAGGCTATCTCCATTTTTTATATTCCTTAATTTCAAACTCTGAATAATGTTCCCTGAGTCTCATTTCTGAGCAGTCGTTTATTTGGGTGACTTGGGACTACAATGACATTCTGTTGGACGTTCAAATTACATTCAGATGAAGTAGTTTTCATATCTGCCTTAACATTTTACCTCTTAACCTCCTAAATCCAGACTGCAAGTTGTCAAGGTAAGGTGAATCATTTCTATGTCACGTATTTACTCTTGTAATGAATTTCTGTGGGTACATCCAAGGTGAGGTTTCCCTCCAGAATGCCAGGTTATGTTAAATATTCTAATAAAATTTCCCCTGCTCAGGGATGAGCACAAACCCTATATATTACTTATGTGCTACTTAGACCCTCAAAATTAGGCTTCTTTGCAGCTTAAGGAATACATGGGATTTGCAGAGTGGTTGATTTAGTTCCTAAGTCCTTGAGGTCCATTTGTGAATCAACATACTTGCAAAGAAAAGCAGGCTGGTGTCAGCAGCGGCTAGTAGAGACCAGCCACCTTCAGACAGTAAGTTCACTCATGAACATAGGCAGGGTTCTCTTCATTTGTGGTTGCTTCTAATTCACACTCTAGTTGCTCTTTAAAGCTCAGCCTTCCTTGCAGCAAGGCAATTTCGTTTTACAATCAATCCTGAGCCGTCTGCCCATTATCGTAAATGACAACCTGAACCAGTAGCTACCTGCAGCCCGAAGAGTAAGGAGGGCCCAGGAACAGAGAGCCCCATAGCACCGACGGCTCAGGAAGGTGCACGGCAGACCTCCTGGCCATGCACTGTGCTTTGAGGCATGGTTTGTCTGTAAATATCACAAAGCGCAGGTTCCTCTGTAAATGGCCTTAGCAAGACACTGTTGCAAGGCCCGTGCATTGCAGACTTCTCTCTCTTCGCGTACAATAAAAAGAAAAGGTGAAATTGCTGAAGATGAAGCTTTTTCCTCTGTGACTTGCTAATTTCAGTTTCCAGACATCTCTGAGTTAGGAAATGAGTCAGATGGTTATTACTTACTCATCTACTCTGCAGTTTCTGCTGTCTTAATCATTTTGGTTGTAGCTAGGAGTGTTGCCTTCTTCAAAATAAAGCCTTGAAAGATGAGCAACTAATTGCAGTCTTCACTCCTTTGATTACACGACACCGGTAGGTACAAGGCTGGCAGCCATACTAATGCCTAGGATGATGTACTTTCCTGCAGTGTTGTCGTGGTTTAACCCAGCAGGCAGCCAAACACCATGCAGCCGCTCGCTCACTCCCCCCCACTCCTCCCACAAGTGGGATGGGGGAGACAATCAGGGAAAAAAAAGTAAAATTCATGGGCTTAGACAAAAGCAGTTTAATGGGACACCAAAGGAAGAGAAAATAGCAACATTAATAATGATAAAATAATATACAAAACAAGCGATGCACAATGCAATTGCTCACCACCCGCTGACCGATGCCCAGCCTGTTCCTGAGCAGTGACTGCCGATCCCTGTCCCCTGGGCAACCCTCGTTTATATCCTGAGCATGACATCTATGGTATGGAATATTCCTTTGGCCAGTTTGGGTCAGTTGTTCTGTCTATGCTCCCTCTCAGCTTCTATGGGAAGCTGAAAACGTCCTTGACTGCTTAGCAACAACTAAAAACATTAGTGTGTTATCAATGTCGTTCTCATCCTAAAACCAAAACATAGCGCTATCCCAGCCAAAACCAGGACAAGTGTTTAGAGGGATCCCCCAAGCGTGTGGTCTATGAGTATGAGAGGAGTTAGAAGAGATGCAGCTAGTGATACAGGGATAGTCGATGGCGAGGCCATAGCCCAAGGCTTCCTACAGCCCCTGTGCATGGACGGACACTGAGCCCAGCCAGCTTCTGTGCTCACAGGGCTCAGGAAGAGTCAGAGCTGGTCCACAGAAGTGCTCCAAAACTGCCATCCTGTATCCCAAGGCTTAGACAGCCCTGCTGTAATACATCGTATTCCATGATTTGCTCTTCCTAAACAAAAGTGAAAAAAACCACCATCCTCTAACTCTGACAAATAGTCTCTCCCACTGCATGACGTCCCTCGTAGTCTACTCCCACTCACGTGAAAATGGAAAGAGGGTTTCACAGTGGCAATCACCTATGAAATATTTTCTAAGCATGCGTAGGTCTGTGGTAGCCATAACTGTGGTATCTGAATACCTCACAAAACCATCGCCACAAGCTCTAACTGCTCGCGCTTGCCTAGACCTAGGTTTAGAAAGTGTGCTGTATTTTGAGGCTATCTGAAGGTTGAAGTTACTCGCAACTATGTCTGACTTGCTTGTATCATCTTCTTTCTTTTTGCAGCAGTTTAGTAGCTTGGTGTCGTGTTTGCTTTCATTATCAAAGTGGTGTGGTAGAGGTACAGGCTTTTCTACAGAGATTTCACATTCACCCACGTCTGCTAGTGCTGTAATTGTTCCTTTGATAACGAGTGCTGTTAGTGCCTTGTTTGCTGTCTCTATCACTGTCACATAACTGTACTAGATGTCACTTATCGTTGGACTTCTGCCCTTTCTATATGTGGGGTTTTTCAGTAACCATTAGACTTTCTCACTGCACATCCCTGTATGATTTTTTGTTTTACATTTTTTTATAGCAGCAGCTAATGGTCCCAGAGAAATACAGGATTTGTGGTTTGAATCCAGCATGCAAATCCATAATAATAAGTTGTCCCTACCCTAGTTAAACAGCTTACACTGTAAATAATAAAAAAGGGCAGCTGATGGAAGTTAAGCCATTTCTGTACTAGTACGTTTCTGAGACTACTAGCATTTAGTGTCCCTCTCAGAACTGTTGGCAGGATCAAGACGCTACGAGAATGTAAGTGCTGGTTCCAGACAGAAAAAAGGGGGGTGGGGGGTAGAAATTAATCAGTTAGCCAAAGAGTTTCTCTTTATTGCAGTATGTACACAAACTGTAACCCAAGTATCACACCATCATTAAGTCCTAGCCACTTACCTACTTCATTAGTTCAAGGACTGTGGTGCTTTTAATCTTTGTGATCTGGGTCATCGCAGGATTCAGGCTAACGTTTGTGTCGATACAGGACTTCAGTTTCCTACTCCTGCCACTGTGTGTTTTGCAGTCTGCCTGTTCTCACTCAAGTTGAGTAAATATGAAGGAAATCAGATTTTGAAGCTCGGCTTGTTTTTCTTTAATAGTCACGTCAGTTAGTTTCTTTCCTTTGTTTGTCTCTAGATTGTTTAAATGACAGACGTGAAGTAAGCAGGGATTAAAACCCCACTGTACTCAGCACTGGGCAGCCCTGTGCTTCCCCGGCTCCCAGAGGTACAACCTTGAAAGTGTTTGAGTCGAAAGCGCATTGTGTTGGCTGGGGTTGTGGATTAGTTCCCTGAGCAATGCTGTACAGCAGCCTGGTACCTGCCCCATCTGCAAGGCGGTCATCAGTGAAGTGCAGGCAGTTCTCCGATGCACTTCACACGCTTCCCCTCTCAAAAAACCAACTGCTTCTGCAGCTGGCACAGCCAGCAGAGAAATAATCCTCAAGTGTACCAGTCCAAAGAGTTGCAGGAGATCTCCCTGGGCGGTCGGACTGGTAGTAACATAAATAGATAGTTCTTCATATTCATTTCAATAGGTGAGCCTGGGCTCTCAGACTCCTCTTCAAACTACAGGTGCCAACTGTGGCATGAAGACGTTGTCCTGGTTTGAGCGACACAGGACTAATTTCTTTTCTAATGCTTGGGAAAATTGTACTTTTGGAGGACTCTGGCGTCTGAATTTGTGAAAATACTTACGTTATAGCCAGCTATGGTGTGTGGGTGTCAAGGTCTCAGTGTTTTCAAGCTAGCCAGGTGCAGGGATGAGGAGGAGCGAGACCCGGGCACTTGACCCAAGCTGGCCAACAGGATTATTTCATACCATAAACGTCACATTCAATATAAATTAGAAAGTTTGCCGAGGAGGGAGGCTCTCCCTTGATGGTGGCGATCCAGAGAACTCCTTGCCCTGGTGCCGGACCCCTGAGGCCTTCCCTTCCTCCTGAAGCCATAGCACTCGCAGTGTCCGACATTCACTGTCCACTGCTGGGAGTGCACAGCTTCCTACTGATATAGTTGGCTGAGTATAATCCTTTTATATCTTTAGATTGGTATCGGGATTACTATTGGTTCTTTAGTGTTATTACTGTTAATTATTTAGTCTTACTCTATTAAATCTGTTTATATTTCAGCCCCTAGGTTTCCTGGTTTTCTTCCCAATTCCCCCTTCCTGGGTGGGGAGGGGTCATCGGGTAACAGAATAATTGTCTAAACAACAATAAATTGTTGTGGGTTTCTCAAACCATAACAGATGTATACTCAGAGGCGGTGTCAGTCTTCACATTAGATGGAAAATTCCCTTCCTTTTTGCCTCCAGCTTGTGATTGCCTCAGAGAAGGATGTGTTAATGTATGTAGAGGGGCTGAGGGGATGCTGACTCCCTTCAGGAAGTGTGGAGGAGTTATTCCAGTACTGATCTCCTGCAGTCAGGAGTAATTATGTTGCTGCTACTAGAGAAGCAGTAGGGATGATAGATGTACACACGTAGGTACCTTATCCAGTTTTGTGGGGTGGCTATTCATTTCTAATTCAAATATCTGTTAAATCTAAATGTGCAAGAGCCTTAGAGAGAACTTGCATGGGGAAAAATAAGGTCTATACTTAGGGAAGCCTCTTTGCAATGGAAAATAGGCTAGTGAGGCAATCTGATGGTAGGAAGAAAAACTATACCTCTCTCAAATTGTATTAATTCCCTATCTTCCTATATGAAAATGCAGGAATAAGCGGGTAACAGTATTGCCTCACACCCACCTGTCCTGCTGGAATAACTGGGCTTGTGTTGGCCTTCTGCTCCAGCTGGTTTGTTAACCCATCTGATAGGAAAGAAGAGGAAGTGACTCTTAGAAGGAAAACAGGAATTTCGATGATCATACCCGTCAGTTTGATCTGAAAGTGTTGCGAGAGGACTGGGAGGAGTCCAGACTGGAATAAAACCTGGGATGACATTTGGAAGCTGAGGAAGCACACCCAGAAGCACAGCAGGGAAGCCAAAGGGGGGGTCGTGAAAAAAAGATCCCCAAAGAAAAACTTTGGCAGAAGTGATAGTGAAATAGGCAAGTTTGGGTAAAGGTGACTTTCCTTGGGACTTACACCTCTTGACACTGAGGTTTTACTGACAAGAATATGATTTTTCTGTTGATACGTATATTGCCAGTAAAAACTGCACTCTGCATACAGAGCTATGAAAAGATGTATGCCAGTATACTCTGTTTTGCTGAATGTAACAGGACTACACCATGCCAGTATAATTGCTAATATGCCAGAATGGCATTATACTGCTCTGTGTTAGCATAATTAAAGTAGCAGAACTTGTAAGCACAGACGAGTCCTTGAAGACCTTGGAATCTTGTTTGGAGTCAGGTGGAGCTGCTGGTCTCATTTGTGTTGCATTGTTTTTTTAAAATATTTTTCTGTTTTGGTTATTGCACAGAAGTATTTCCTTATTGTCATATAATCCCTCTCAGAGTACTGTATGCACTTAACAGCGTATGCTGGTTTCTTTCTGAAAGGTTTCTTCTTAACGTGTGGGGCTGCTGAAGCTTTGAAGAGAAATCCTGGATCACTTTCTTAATGAGGTGTGGAAAGCGAACTGTGGGAATAAGTGGACTTGGCTGGACTGTAACTTCCCTAGTTCCCCTGGGAGTTTTGATTGTCCAAGGGACGCAAGAGTTTGATGTTAAGAATATGCCAGAAGCATGACGTTCCTAAAGGAAATACTGATCATTGTCATATGCATCATAAACCCTAGCAGCTCCTGAGATCTCAAGCATTTACACTGCACCCCTTGCTTCAAAGGAAATATGCCTGAAGGGAGTAGTTAGATGATTCACAATAAAGTCCATAAATATTATAAGGCAGTAAAAATATATTCCAAAACAATTAATAACATTAACATTAATAACCTGTCTGAAATACCGTAAATTCAGCAAAATGGGGGGGGGGAAGATTCTGACCTCCCTCATCCTTTGAGAAAGGCAGAAGCACCATTCTAAATACTAGGGAAAAGAATAGCAAAGGATCATCATGCCTCAGCCGTTGGGAAAGATAAGCTAGATCCAGAAAGTATGAGAGGCATTTCTACACACGTCAGTGCAGAGAGGGGACATACTTTTCTCTGAAGCACTTGAAATACTTTATCTGTTTAGGAGGAGTTACAGCAACAGTAATCAATGACATATTGGCTAAGAAACTTGTGAAGTAATGGGGAGGATTTTAGATGGAGCAAAAAAGCCGTGGGGACAACCATCTTTCTTTGAAGAGAGTGAGAAATGGCTTTGTTCTGTGGTCCAAATACTGCTAAAAGCAAATGGACCCTCTCTTTGCTCAAACGAGAAGGATCCTGCGTCTCTAAGCAAGAATATTTGGATTCTGCCTGGGAGGTGAGGCACAGCTTTGCACGGTCGGTGTCTGCTGAGTGCGCAGCGGGATACCTGCGAAATGCTGGGTGACCACAGACTCATTTCCATGTATACTGCAGCATTCCTTTGGGAGGAGAGGCTCTTAATAGCTCTGTTCATAATGGACGTGTAAGCATGCAAGCTTTATTACCTGCCTCTGCCAGCTCACCAGGAAAGTATGCCATTCCTGCACTGACGGATATGTAACCAGGGCTGTTTAATTATCATGTGGCTGCCCTGCCAGAAACACTGCCTCACTCTGTCCTTGGGCTTTCCACTGATATACACAAAGCAGGAGCCTCTTGCTCCTCTGAATTACTACTGGTATTATTGCAGTCACTGGAGAAAGGGAAGGGCAGACCAGGACAGAGTTAGGCTCTCTGCTTATGAAGAAAGTTGAGGAGGCGCTGATTTTAGTGCAAATCCGTGACTTACGAAGTCCGTGCCTGAAATGTGTATGACATTTAAGCTATCATAATTCTAAAAAAAAAAAACCACCAAAATTTCAAGGACTTTCTGCAAAGAGGCTCCATTACAATAATTTAAATGGTAGGATTTAGACATGGAGGGTTTTTCTCTGCCTCTTCCCATGCTTGCAAACTAATGCTGTGAGACAGAACCGCAGTGTTGCCAGTACAGGGCTGCCCAGAAGTCATCTGATTACAGATACGCTTTTATGAGCATGAGAGGCAAAAAAACACAGCAAAAGAAATTTGAGGGATTAAGAAAGAAAAAAGAGCACAAACCCTAGCCAAACCAAAAGCCACAGGAAATGGAGTCTGAATGTAAGAGCAGGATCGAGACAGAAAGGGATTTGGCAGGAGAGAAATCGTTGCAAGGACTTCACGGAGAAATATAAGGCCCAGTCTTATAAAACTCATGCTCACGATAAGTCTTCGTCCCTGCAAACAAACCCATTTGCATGACACTACTATAGTTTGTAGGTCTAGAATGTTAGAAAAATACCATCTGTTAAAAAAAAGGGTAGCAGCGCTGCAAAGGCAACTAAAGGTAGGAGCAGTGTAATGTATGGGGAGGAGGGATTGCTCGCTGTGAGCTGTCTTTGGCTGGGCAGCAAGGCTCATATCCACAGAGACAGGTAGCGACTGTTCTTTTCCAAATGGGCAGGGTGTTTGTTGGGAAAACAGTGCCTCTGGTTGTGACAAAAAGGGCTACGTTTCACATATGCTTATTTGCCAGTTCTTCTGTTTCCGTCAGGATACTCCTTGTCATGCTGGATTCCTTCCCAGCCTCCTGTAGATTTTGGAAAGCCTCCCATTCAGCTGCCATGTGGAAGGCTTTGAACTTAAAATGGGAACAGCCAAAACCCAGCGCTGGGGGGACCCTCATAACCCTCTCCCCATGTTTTTTCTTCCCTGTCAGGACCACCAGGAAGCTGGCAGGCACTGTACTGGGACTGGCAGTGCTGGCAGCGAAGAAAAATGGGGTTTGCAGCACAAGGTGAAAACTTTTGAAGACAGAGGCATAGAAGTTTAATTGGAAGTCAGTGCTTGATTAGTTTTTAGGAGGGAATTGAATCTCTTTGTGAAAAGGGAGGCATTTGCCCACAGGAGGGGTTTAGCTGTGCAGGGTCTGGTGAAGAGACAGCTGTCCCAGAGCCATAAAAGTGTGTGGAAAGGCTCCAGAGAGAAGCACTTCATTACTGTGGAAAAACAGGTAACATTAGGATTTCTTTGAAAAAATCAACAAACTCTTTTCCCTTCAAGGAGCAGAAACAATGATGAAGAAAATGCCGGCTGTGCATCAGCTCCCCTCTGACTGTAAGTGTGTCTTAAGTCAGGAGAAAAAGTACTGCAAACTAGTTAGCTGATAAGCACGAGCAATTAATTTAGCTGTGGCATACAGTAGGTAAGTCTTATATCAGTGTGAGTTGTGTGCAGCTAAATCTGGCTCATAAAACAAACACAACTTTGGGCAGCTACTTGGCAAAGTCCTATCCTGCTTCATCCCATTTGGAAGCCTAGTCATGGCACTGATATGTAACGTTATTTATTTGTTGATATGTCTGATGTTTGCATATAGGGTCTGAACTAGAAAGACGAAGAGATACCCTGGGATATGGCTAATATTGCCTTCTATATCCTTGATACACCCCGTGGTGTGTTTACCTATCATGGCACGTTTCAGAAGATCCCCTTCTCACTAGCCTGAGGAGCTGCAGAAAGCTGTTGGTGTGAGAGAGCACGACAACCCACTTTCTTCACTTCCTTCCTTACGCTCTTGCATAAAGCCGTGGTCACCAGCATAGAGGAAAAAATAATGCCTACTTTTTTTGTCCTTCTTTTTAAAGGCTTTATCAGGCTTCTTCCTTGATGCAACAGAATTAGGCTTCAGGTCTGCTGGAGAGACCCTCGTGGTTGCACGGACACTGCAGCAGATGGTGTGAAGTGCTGCGCCTCACCGGGGGAGGTATAGCTGGTCCCATATGTACCGCTCACAGTTTGCTTTGGGATGGAGGCTAGAACGGCAGGTTTCAGTAGTGATGTAAAAAAAGTATCCCATCAGCTTACAGGGATTTATTGCAACTTCAAAAGTGGCTGTTCCGCAATAAAGAGTATCTCACTAATGAGGGGTTTGAGTCACGCAGGAAATTTTGACGTCACAGGGCTGAGCACTGCATTGTTGGTAGGTTTGTGGGATTTAAAGCATCCAAGATAAGAGCTTTGTTCCTCTACAAAATACGTGGGGGGGAGAGAAATATCTGAGTGAACGAATGGGGCAATTTAAGAACAGTTACTTTTCCAGATTTTACGCAAACATAGCTACTCACTTTTTTTTCCCCTCCAGTGTATTTAAGAAATAAATTCTTTCAGTTTTGTTTAAAAACCAGCTTGGTTCTCCTGGTCAGGAATATGCCTTGTTACTAAAATTCTAGACCTTGCACAGAGGTAATGGGCTAATATACGGATGGGAGGTACTGATCTTTAAAAACTCATCCTTAAGAACATATCAGGTTTACTGACCCAAGCCTAGCTTAGGGAAATGTGCTCTAATATGTCTTTTCCTTCAATAATGTGGAAAAAAAAAAAAAAAGAGTAGATTTTAGACTTTTTTAACATTTGAATGTCTTGCTTGATCACACCCAGTGGACCCTGTCCAAATATCTGCGTGAGGGAAGCGTATTGCGTAACTTGGCCAGTCCCGATGCATTGTCCTGTTTGTATCTCGCATCGGTTCATACAGGTTTCCGAAGGAGCGCACACGCGCCTGGCCCAGACGATGCACCGCGGAGCTGACAAACACAAAGCTATCCAGGACATCGGTGGACCCGTCTCTTACTATGCATCTTGAGGATGCATGTCGCTCCGTATCCTTCAGGAAATGTTTAGGTGCTTTTTCTACCTCACCCACCCAGAGGAAGCAATTCTGGCATAGTGCAGAGGTACTAAAGCAACTTGGGAAAGGAATATCAAATTCAAGAAAGGAATCAAATTCAGCAGATTAGCTGGGATTTTTTTTCATCTGGGACGTCCTTTGCTGGTCACTTGTATTTGTGTAGGTATACAGCATCTAGGAGGAGAAAAAAGTCTCCACTGAAGAGGTGTCTGAAAGAGAAGAGTAGACAAGATAATTCACTAGGAGCAGTCATCGACAGAAGTTGCAATACAGTACTCTAGCTTACTGATATTTAAGTTTCAATAACTTGCGTGGGCCAGGTCCCGATAACTGTAAGGATATCCTTCTTATACACCAAACTGGGAATTGTTTGAGTCAGCAGCGTTGATTATGCTTTATATAAATGCAGTAATATCACCCAATATATCATGAGGGAGAGGATGATTTCCTGAAGTAAATCATGCAACAGGAATATTTTTGTGCTGTTACCCAGAGCGGAGAGCCGAGCTGTTGCTGCCTGTGGAGGGATGTGTCAGAAGTGCCCTTTGCTCTTCCAGCACATCTGCCCAGGAGGTCAGCTGGCCATCGCGCCATAGGCCAGCTAACCTCACCCCCTCTCAAGGCTTTGTCTTAAAAACAAGTAGTAGTTGCGTGAGAGGTTTGAATACTTGTATTGGAAAAATGACATAATTAAGGACTTTCTAAAGCATGCAGCACATCCGTTTCAAACTACAAAGCATTTGAAAGATCAGTGGTCAGGGATTTATGAAATGATTTATTGTGTCAGTGACCACTTAGATACTTCATATCAATGGATTATTTTTCTTTGTCACAGGAAGAACCTTTGTTTTTATCCAGGGCCAAAACCCGAAGTCATTATTCATTTTATTACTTAGGCAAAATTCTCATTAGAGACTTAAGCGTTTGGCTCAAGGCTCAATATTTCAAAGGAGAATGTATTTAGAACAGAAAACAGCAGAAAGATCTTTGTAAACATCCGAACGTCTCTTTAAACTCATTCTACAAACACATTAAGTCTGCAGCGATGCAAACAGAGAAAGTTAATTCAGCCATAATTCCCACCCTTCTGGATGTGTTTACTCCTCATGAAGATAACTTTGTTTACGCTCTCCCAAGCTAGCCTTAGCACCTCCCCTCTTACCACCTTCATCCGATGCGAGCCCTGCTAGCCTGCTTTACCAGCCTGCTGTGATGCTTATCGCCTTCGCGTCCAAAGAGATCTTGGATAGCCTGTAAGTAAACACAAACCAGAGAGATACAGCCTTCCCAATGTGCTGTCAGTGAACAAACGATGTGGTCACTGAGGGAGCCTAAAATGAAAATAAACAGCGTACAGATTTCAAATTGGCCTGAGGGCCCCTAGAGAGGTATTGAAGGAACCCAGCGCAAACCTATCAGCAAGCATCGCTGATGTGCATGGGGCAGACATACTCTCACCTAACTCAATTAGAGAAGTCGTATCTGTATAAATACAAGGTACCACATGAGTCTGCAGGTATGTTTTCAAGTTTAATCGGATACTTTTAAAATATGGATGTGGCTTACCTGTAATAAATGATACTTTCATCAGTCTTTAACTAGATTTGACAATTCCTTAGGGCAAGAACTATCTTTGGTTGTGGTGCACATGTGGATGACAATTAAAAATGTAGTAATGTATGTGAGGAGAACTGGAAATTACTGTAATTTGCTTTGTTTTTCTGAAGAGTCTTAAAACTTGCTTCTGCAGACTTGGACTACAGTAGTTCTGCGTTTGTACAGTGGCAAGCTATAAGTTTTCAGGGGTCAGTTTTCAGTGTGAAGAGTTTCCTCAGGTAAATTACACCCCCTTCCATCCTGCAAACATATTCTCCCTCGTCATCCGTATATCAAAGCATAAGAATGACATTATTCTCTGAATTCTCAACATTAAAGTGATGAACAGGAACGGTTTAGGAAGGAGCGACCTAAGTTTCACTTAATCCAGCTTCTTGATAGCAAAGACAGAGAATGGTTTTCTTGAGTATCCAAACCAGCATGAAGATGAAGCAGCCTAATTCACCTTCACTCGATACAGCCTTAAGATTTTGAATTCACATTGTCCAATATGATCTATTGCCCAATAGAGCAGAAAGCTGTTTTATTATTCCACGGTGTATTCCCCCTAGTCAAAACACCATTGCCTGAAATGACACTCTTGGCTGTTCAACCAGAGATAAATGCGTATAAATACTAATTTAACTTCAACTGCAGGGTGAATCTGAGCAGATCTCAAACACTGGTGCACAGATGTGAGGCAGATTCATCATTCAAATAAAATGTACATTCATTAGGTAACCTCCCACTCAGAACTGTGTAAAGGCCATCAGGTATGGTCAGATGACATTTTTTCCTCTCCCATGTTCACCAAACAGTTATTATGCATATGGACAGTTGCTTTGCCCATAATTTATTAACCTGGACAACACTTGCAAATTTCAAGTATTCCAAAATATGTCTTTTCTGTATGATCTGGGAAAAATGGGTAGCAGAGAGAGATTAATGGTCTTCAATAGGCAATTGCCATATTTAACATACACCACACATGGAATATTTAATGTACTTTTACTCCTTTTTTTACGTTGCAAAGGCAAGTGCTTAGGGCTGTTGAAATGCCAATTTTTTTTTAAAAAAAAACTGCCTGTAATGCATAATTCTGTCTCTTTGTGCATCTATTAGCACAGTCTCAAACTGCTAGTCTTTGGCAAGTGATTGGACCTGTTTGCAACGTCCAGATGCATGGAAAGGGATTTTCCCACTCAAGCCAAGACGAACCTTTCGGGAACGGGGCACGTGCTGCCGGGGCTGCACAACTGCCGCGTGACGGTGCCGGGCTCCCAGCTTTGCTTGGCCTGGGACACCAGTGCTGGTGGCAAGTGGTAGACCTCCGGACGCAGAAAAGGCATCTGAATCCAGGGCCGTGCCATCTCCGTTGGATCCATACCACCGTGCACAGGCAGCCATCCTGTAGCTCCTAAGCGTGCTGTGCCCGGCCTTCTGCTTTCTGTCCTCATTGCTGCCCGAACGTGCGTCGCCTGTGCAAGCACCACCAGTCCGTCCTGGAGCAAACGCGGCCGGCACGCTCGGGCACGGGCTGTACCCGAGGTGCTTTTGCAAGCTTGCAGGAGAGACAGTAAGTGAATTTAGTTTCCAGGGCAGCCTCTAGGTCACCCGTAATAGGTCACTCTTAACAAACGGCGTTGACATGGAGCTGGAACAGCGGCGAGTGAATGAAACTTAGCTCTCTCCTATTTGAGCAATGGAATTTATTCCCAGCTCTGACCTTGTGCAAACTCTGTTACCATATTTAACACACGGAAAGAATGACCATAGCTGCTGCCGGCAGCGTGGGCAGGAGGCCTCCTCAGCAGGAGCGGGTCCCAGCCTTGGTCTGCACACCGAGGAGCCGAAACACACCCAGTGGTGCTGGAGGAAGGAGAGAAGAGGGATGTCCTCTGCTCTCCCACCTGAAAATGGGGATGTCGCCAAAGGCTGCTGAACCCGAGTGGCACGTGGCGTGCGGAGCTGCGCAGGACGCTGGGCTCTGCTGGTCCCCAGTGTTTCTCTTCCCCCGTCCCCTGGGTACCTCTGGGTACAACAGGGCACTACCCAGAGCTTCACCTCCGGAAAGGGGTGAGGAGAGCGGGCCCGAAGCGCTGCTCTCTCCAGCGGTGCCATTGCAGCTGGAGGTGGCAGGCCAAGGCAGCGGCAACCTCCCGTTCCCCCTCATGCGTGAAATCAACAGCTGGACCTCGGAGACACGGGTCTGCGGTGAGAGATGCTGGGCTCGCTCTGCCAGCTTCTCAGGGGGCCAGAAGGAAGGGGGATTTCTGCATGAAAAAAATCTTCCCTTCAAATCCACATCTCCTCTTGCGCTGGCAAGGGGCTACTTAGCTACTTGTACGGAAACTGCGCGTTCCTGTGCTCCCTTCTCTCCTGCCTGTCCCCTTCTGCTGGGAATGTACTTTGCCAGAAACAGTGACTGACCTCCCCAAGCATACAGGAAGCCTCATGCTAAAAAAAGGCGGCAGCTTGTGTGAACAGAGCTAAATTTCCCACGAGGTGTAATTTTTCTCCCTTTGTTACTTTTAAATGCAAATACATCATGATAAAAAGACGCAGAGGACGTATAAGAGAGAAGGGGAGAGAGCCCCTGGGACCCGTCTGCTTTGCATTTGGATATCCCGAGCCTAGAGAGACATTCGTACTGAAGGTTATTTCAAAGTAGCTCAAAGGGGAGGCTTATTCTTACTTAAGGATTTTTGTTAATCAGCTGTGACGCACCTCAAATCATTCACCTCCCTAGGCTTTATCTGAAATAAGTCTGTGTTTTTCCAAGCCACCTCACTGGAGGAAGGAAACATCCTATTTTGGTCAAAGTGTAGGTTCTCACAAGAGCAGCGAGAATAAAAGCACAACCCAACGCGCAGGCACAGCAGTGCTCACGCCGCTGCTTGGCAACCCGCGGGGACCCTGCCGGAGCCAGACAGCCTCCTGGAAACAGGATTTGCCATGGACAAGGGCTGCGGGGAAGGATTCCCTGGCCTAAGCCTTCTTTTTCGGGTGGTTTGTGGCAGCCTGGCAAGAAAACGCAAAGAGCAAGAGGGTTTCTTTAGTGGATCTGGAGCCGGTGGATCTAATGACTCAGCTGCAGGCTTGCTAAGCAAAAATCATTATCTCTGCTAAGTCTGAACGCAGACCATAGCTTCCTGCTAGATGTGATAGATACAGAAATGTAAGAGGCTACCAACAAATTGCAACCATGGTAGAGGAAAATTTTTTTCTATATTACGGTCCGGTGAACAAATCTTTTCTATTTCTGTGGGTGTTTCAGTCTTTCAAGGTGGGGCTGGGTGCTGCTGCAAACTGCACTTGCTAGCCACCCGCTCGCATGGTGATTGTGTCAAAGCTGCCCAGAGAAAGTAGAATTGCAGCTGAGATACAGCTGAGCAAGATTAAACTGCTCTGTTTGCACTGTTTATCTTTTCCCTTGCCAGTGCACTTCCCCACATTCCTCTGGTGCACTTTAGAACAAGTAAGCCTTTTGAAATGATTCTCCTCTCACACAGAGAAACCACCTCAGGCAGTCATCAAAAAGCCAGGCTCAATTTAAGTGAGGCAGACTGGCAAGAAAGAACAAAGGTGAAGCTTTCTGCCTTGCAAAAGTGTGAAGCTGACTGTTGCAGTCTGCTGCAAAGGAGATTTTATTTAGAAACGTGCACACAAATACGGTCATGTAAAATACCATAGAAGACGTTCAAACTACTGGCAGCCGATCTCTTTCTTGCTAATGATGTGGTACATTGATGTGGTTTGAGGCTTAAATCAGACAGAAATAATATAAGAAAATTTATCTACTGCTTTTCTGCTTTTCCATTGGCTTCACCCAACACTGTCTTCTTCACTCCTCTTGGCATCAGTTCCTCTCCATAACATGAGCCTTCTACTTCCCCCGTGCTCTGGGCTTTTGAAGTGCTTTCACGAGAAGTGCTGTAGGTCTCTTGTATTTAAAGATGAATATTGATTGTAGAAGTATAAAAAATATATTGGTACTTACGGTTGAGCTGGGAAAAAAATGCTTCTAAGGTATCATTATTTTGCCATGATAGGATGCTGCAGAGACTTACATATTAATGTTTGATTTACCACAGCATGACCTCAGTGGTGGAAGATGAGCAATGTGCAAGTGCATCAACAGAAGGCGCCGAGAGAGCAGCAAATGTTTTCATGCATTGATCTGTCTGACGATTTGATAAATCAGTAAGTTATGCCCTTAAAATAATACAAAGAAGTATCAGAGGCTTCAGTGTGAAGATGCTAATCTTTTCTGAGTTGAGATTTTTGTTCTCATTAACTCAACCTTCGTAGTTTCCTTCGGTGAAAAAAGTTTCCGGTTTGATGACGACAATGCCCAGACTGGATGCGTGGCCAGGAAGGCAGGTCATGGCAGTGGAAACCCAGCTACAGTTACACTAGCAGCTGCCTTCAGTGGCCCCTGGGCTTACAAAGACCCTATGAGGAAACGATGGCTCTGCATGCTGAACCTGTTTGGAAATAAGTGCATGGAAAATAAACAGCTTTGGTCGTGCCAGCTTTGGTTGGGAATGCTTCCCCTTTCAACAGCTATTCGAATGTCAATCTATTTTTAGCATTCCAAATATTTTTACAGCACAGTTTTGGCATGCATTTTCGTACCATAATATGGAAGGACTAAGTTAAGGTTTTGCTTTTACTTTTTAAATTGAAACCAGATGCATAATGCAATGCTCTCTTCAGCCAGGAGCCTGCCAATGAGTGTGATTTGCCTTGTAGTGGGATAAAGAGTAAATATAAATTAGAATCTAACACCTGAAATACAGTGGGCAACACCTTCCGTTAGTGTAAACGAGCAGAGCTGCGGTGTCAGTGGAGCCTGGCTGATCCATATCTGTGGGAGTCTGGCCCTTTGTCTGTGCAGCTCGTATCAGCTGTGGCTGGTAGGTCCCAAAACAGCCTCATTTTCTGCTCCTGGATACAGACTTTCCCCCAGCTGCCCCGTGGGACTCAGGGGTTACATCTCCAGACCCAGAGCTAACCCATCAGGGCTGTGCTTTCCCCGTCTGCGTGACCCTGTTCCTAACAGGTCACCTCGGCATGAAAAATCGCTTGTCTCTGCAGGTCTGTGCAGGGCCAGATCCCAATTTTGGCTCCCTACAATTGCTCCTGCTCTATTTAGTGACGCAGGCCTTAATGTTGAAATGTTCACTTGTGCCAAAGGTCCTTGGAAGACAAACTCCTTCTTTCAAATGTCACTGCAGAGCCTGCCTGGAAGCTCAGGGGATGAAGGCTCCTCAAGGATTCAGGCACTCCTGAAGATGAGTGGGAAGGTGGGAAATAAAAGTGCTGGTTTTGGATCCCGTCACGTCCTGCCCACATTGCCGTGGCTGATGCTCCTCTACTCTGTTCAATGGGAGCACTATCATTTTGGATTTTTGGGGTTTTTTTTGTTAATTCACCAAGATACAACGTGCAGCAGAGGCAGTTTGGGTTGTGAGCTGTCAGTGGGCTGCCTGTCAGTCACGATGGGTGTGTTGTGCCTTGGCTGCTGTCGGTTGATATTGCAGGAGCAATTGTAATGGTTTGTTTGTGCTGTATTGCAGCGCCTCAACCCGGAATGGGAATTGGTTCAGGTGTTGACAAGTTTGGCGAACCACAGTGGTTTGATGGTAACTCTTACGCCTTGTCAACGTGAGATTGAATTGATCTTGCTACGGTGGTGGGGTTTGCAGCACCTGAGTGTTGCTGAGCTATGGAAAAACTGGCAGATGTCAGAGCAGAAAGGGGCTTGTCTACAAAGTATAAATCATTAGCAGTGTTATAGCATATTTGGTAAATAGACTAAAGTTGAAGCAAAGCTAAGATACCGCTGTCCAACCGGAGGTGTTCAGGAAACCACGGTGTGCTCAAGCTTTGTATAATTAAATAGCTGCCCTGTTTCGACCCAGAGGTGGTTAATCTTCAGCAGCAGATGAGCCACTTTGTTTATAATAGGCAAAGGCAGCCAGCAAAGGGCTTTGGTTAGATGCAGAAATCGTATTGCCAACAAGAATAATACTTGATTACTAAGAGCTGGAGTCCTGGCCAGGAACAACACATCTTCAAGTTCACGCCTTAGGATCAGAAGGATAATCTATTGACAATCCAGTTTTTAGGAAGAGTAACTGGAAAAGCAGTCCGTGAGCAGCTGAGACCGCATTCTGCTGGGTGCCGTTGGTGAAAGGATGCATTATCGCAGTCCTCAGCACTTAATCATTGAGTGGAATACACAAAAATAGCCAGGAAAGTTGCAGTTTGTGCTGAATGGGTTGAAAGGTTGTGGGAACATGTTCTGGCACACCCTCGTGCTGTGGGGAGACACACAACAAGGGGCAAGGGGAGGGAGCATTTTGGTGGGCCGGGGAAAAGTGGAATATACTCTTGTTTCCATATAAAACTCCTTCTATCTTTCTGTCTTTCACTCAGCATCATTTTGCTTCCTGGAGCAGAAATGGTTTCCATTACTCATTTAGTGTAACACTTTTCTAATGCACATAATGTGGAAATGTCTCGTCTGCAAATCTATGGTCTCACTCAAACACTGGGAAAAAGCTTTAGTACATTACACAATAAAGTATTTGTAAACACAGATGATTTGGGTTTAAGAGGAACTTTGGTCAGCTGAAAAATAAACCAACGCAGGATTACAACATGACAACACATGAACCGGGCAGGGAACCTCCCTGCGGCTCTTAATAAAACCACCACCACGGCAAGAAAAACCCAAGCCCCGTCGCTTGAGCAGGTAGGAGAGCAGGTACCCCAAGGAAATTAGGATAAAGAGCCACTTGGTTGGCTACCTGTGATAGATATTAAGGCAAGGCCCATAAAAACCAGTCATTGTGCCACAGTTAATATCAAGTTAGCCGCCTTGCTGCCAGGCCAGCCAAGGCATGAATACTAATGCTGCCCTCAGCTGCCATAGAAATTGTCTCTTTGCAGAAGAGCAACGAAGACCTTTTGTCCTTCCTTAACTCACTTGTGCCGGGACTAAGCCAGGAGCTCCAGCTGCAGCTGCGATCAGACAAGCTCTACTTAGCAGCATTGAATTCGCAGCATTGTACTTAAAACTGACTCTTCTCCGCCTCCCAGGGAGAAAATGGGAAAGAAGGCTGCACACATGTTGTTTGGTAGGGGTGGCCCCAAGGTGGTGTCCCCACTGGGTGCAGATAAAAACACAGCCAGAAGGTGCTTTTCTGAACACTTTGGCTGCGTGGGCGCATCTGGGGACCCACAGGCCCTCCCCGAGGGGCTGTGGGGCAGCAATGGGGACAGAAGGTGGTGGGAGACTGCGTGGGCGATGTGGGGCTGTGCTGACACCGGCGGAGGCAAGGGGACGCAGGCACAGCCTGAGACACCCGCTGGGGCTGGGGATGCGGCGACTGGGGGAAATAACCCCCTGTCACCTTGGGCCTCCGTGCAGTGGGAAAGCAGAGCACGATTTTATACAAATCCGGAAGCGAGAGGAAGTCTTTCTCGCTTGACAGGAAGGCGAGGGCTCTGCCACCAGGCAGCAGCACCAGCAGTTCCTTCAGCCTTGGATGGGCAGCAGCATGTCAACAGCCAAACCACAGCCTGTGTTACGCACTGCTGGAGCTGTTCTCTATGTCACTCTTTTCTACCTGATATGGCTGGGGGTGCCAAGACAAGAAAATTAAGAAATTCATTTTCATGGAGAAAAGTTTTCGTGCTGCCTTCATGCCTGAGAGTATCCTTGGTTTTATGTAATACCCCTCACCCGGCAGCCTCGCATCACTTTCTTGAAGGATCGCCTACGTGGTGGAGTTACTGTAGAGCTGCTACTTCAGAATAGCCGTTCCTGAACAACCCTGTGCAAAACCAGGTTTATTCTGAAACAAGAAGACCTTATTCTGGTTGATCTTAATAAACTGACTTCTTTCTAAGAGTGGATTAAGTTAAATCAGACCAGGTGGAAGAGGAGTGCCCACATCCAGAAGGATGAGGTGGCAAGCATGGACAACTGTCCCATTGCACAGAGGAAAAAACCTAGAGTATACAGATAGGAGTCTGATACAAAGGAGCAGCATGGGCCTCCCAAGCCCCACTCTTTCTTCTAAGTACGTAACAATTGGGTGAAGATTAGTTTCTCCTGTCGGTTGCATCTCTTATGCAGTGTTCTTTGTTCTTTTAGTTTTATTCTTACATTGATTATTTTTTCTCCTGCTAACTTCCACAGACATCAGCTTTCTCTTTATCGCTCCAGTCCTGTTTCTTAAAACAACTGCATGTGTGCAAACAGCTAATTCCCTATGACGCAACACTTCCCATTTTCACATAACCACCTTACTGTCAACTACCGGCAGCCAATCAGTCTATTCAAGCAAATCGAAGCTCATTGCATTTGTGTCAGTCACATGTTGTTTTCAAGAATCCAACGGATCTCTTGATCTCACAGTATATACGCTGTCACTTCCTCCATCAGTAAAGCCATGAAAATCAGCAGAACAAAAATAATGGTGACACTGAATAATTCAGTAATACACTCCGACAATATCTGCTAAACTCCTGTCAACACAGCCTACTTTGCTGTCGCTGCAGCGTACAGTGGAACTGGCTTTACAGTCCTACAGACTATTATTAGTCTCGTTTTTGCCTACTTAACACCTTTTGCAAGAGCAGGAATAGAACAATAAATTGAGATTTTTATCATAATGATGTTACAACTAGAAGGACAAAACCCCAACCAAACAAGAGTACACTGATATTTTCTCACAGTTACAGGTATGTCGATGTAAGAATGATCAGCTCGAGTAGATTAGCTTAGTCTTTGCTGCTTGGCTTTGCGTCCATCTCCTCCTCTGCCGTACTCACAATACGATGTGAGAGCACGCTTATGAGGCAACCAAGGAGTTACATAATTTATGAGCCAAATAAGAAAATCCAGGCATGGTACAGGATGGTTGAAGATACTTTACCTAACGATTCAGCCATTCTTCTTTAGACAAGAGGGGAGAAGCAAATCATAAAGCTGAGTCCTTGAGGTGAAGGAAAGACACAGAGCAGCCTTGTGTTAATATGAGCGTAGCTGCTACTGTGGCACCTTAATGTGAAGGAATGAAGCACTTCCTTAGCTGTTTTACTCAAGCTTGAGAAATATTTTGGGTTTTGTATGTAGAATCTATTCAGCTCATGAAAGAGGGGAACAAGAGGGGATTCAGTCTCATGGCTGGGCTTCCTACATATTGGATAGAAGATCTGTAGTAGTAGAAATACCTTTAACCCAGACCAAAAAGCGAGCCAACAGGTGAAAGGCAAAGCTAAACAAATTAAAAATGTGAGTCAGTCAGAATCTTTTCACAGTATTTCACCTCTAGAATACTTTATGTACAGCTGTAATGGACCTGTTATCACTTGAAGGCTTTAAATCAACTGAACAACTTAAAAAATACGAACTGCTGTACCTTAAACAGAGTTAAAGATACCATGTTGAAATTATTAAAACAGGGTACTTGGACTTCATTATACATAATCCTTTCTCATCTGTAACTATGTCTAGTTGCACAAGCCTGGAGTAGTGGGTCTTCCTGTTGTAATCTAATGGTACTTTTAGTCCCTGGAATTTTTCCATAATGCATAAATTAAGATGGAAAGTTACTCTCATTTAAAAAAAAATATATAATTCAGACCGAGGCTTAAAAATGAAAGGTAATCCTTGGTTATCATTTTGCTTTTGCCTTTCTTGGTTCATGGTGTCCTTGTATCATTGTACATATTTCTATAGAACAATTGACATGAAATGTTTCTTCTTAAGTTATTTTTTAAAAAAATACATATGGGCTCCTTCATGCTTATGTTCTCCTCTTCCTTGCTTTCCATCATATTTGGCATTTTGTGCAGTGCAGACAGAGGGCACTTGGTTATGATCAAAGCTGTTCTTCAAAGGACGACACATGGATACTCTATAGTAGCGGAATGTATTTTATTTATTGTAGACTGGGTGTCCTGGTTTCAGCTGGGATAGAGTTAATTTTCTTCCTAGTAGCTGCTGTGTTTTGGATTTAGTATGAGAATAATGTTGATAACACACACTGTTTTAGTTGTTGCTAAGTAATGTTTATAGTAAGTCAAGGACTTTTTCCATTTCGCATAGAAGCTGAGAGGGAGCATAGACAGGACAAGCTGGCCAAAGGAATATTCCATACCATAGACGTCATGCTCAGAATATAAATGGGGGTTGGCTGGGGGGCAGGGAGCCACAATTGCTGCTCAGGACTGGCTGGGCAATCAATCATGGGGTGGTGAGAGCAATTGCATTGCATCTCAATTCTGTATATTCTTTTACCATTATTATTATTATTATCTTCTGTTACTATTCTATTAAACTGTCTTTATCTCAGCCCCTGAGTTTTTTTCCTTCCTTTTCTCCCTCTTCTCCCTACCCTACTCAGGAGGGGGGAGCGAGTGAGCCAGCGTGGTCCTGGTTCCCGGCTGGGGTTAAGCCCTGACACTGGGCCGTACACAAATCATGGAAAGGAAAAAATGCAAGCCATTGGGTTCTGGTGTCCTTTGTAGAGAAACAGAGAGTGATAATTTCCACTCACTTGGAAAACTGTTTAGGTCAGCTTTAGGAGGGAAAGAATGAAATTTGATTGTAATGGACCTGAAGATGAACACTATTTCCCATTTATTGCCAAACCAGTATTGGCTACGAAAAACTTTTAATAATTGACCTTGAGGACCTCTTTAAGAGGCATTCTAGATGCAAGGCCTACACGTAAACTCTTGAACATGGTGATAGCTCTAGCCAGCTACCAAACGCTTTTGGCAAATCCCTGGCTGGAAATTTGTTAAGAAATTATATACCACATACAGATATCATCTAGAACATTTTTCAATGCCACAATAGTGTGTTTTTCTTTAACCTCTGTAGGACAGTTTACAGGCTGGTGTGGACACTCAAAGGTAAGATGGACCATCCAGGAGATTTCAGCCATGGTCAATGGCTGCAGAAACCATGGTGCCAAAGGAAGACTTTAGCACTCCCTGACCAACAAGAAGCTACTAACTCTACGCATCAAGACATATTTTGACAGAACAGTCCCCTCAGTGGCAATGCTGTCCCAACACCCTCACTTCTGTCACCTCAACGGTTTCGGTAGAACTTGCTGCTGAGTCAGGGAACTGAGGCAATTAAATTTTTGGTTTTCTTTGTAGTTAGTTTCCCCAAGGGATTAAGTCAGTGCTGTTACCAGAAGAAATGCTTGCCAAGGCTTGCTGACCGTGCATCTGTACAGATCCTGCGAGTGCCTCTTCAGTTTTGCCAAGCCAGGTTAGCTCAAGTCACCGTCAAACCGCTATTAAACTGAACTGGTTGACTGCTCATAGCTGAGCAGTGAGAGGCATAGCTTCCAACAAAGCAGTAGTAACAGCTATTGGAAATAGTACCATCATAAACTGCCATGGTCATTCCCAAATCCCACTTGGCAATTAGAGGGTAAACACTGAGGACAGAGACAAGACACCAGTAAGCAGCAGCATCTGCATGGAAAAACCTGCAAGATACATAAGGTGGGATTTACATATATACATAGAATTAGGGAATATCTCAAAAGGCTTAATTTGGCTATAAAACATGGAGTACCGAGTTTCTGTAAATCCTTTAGAAGGAAAGGTAATTCAGAGGTATAGCTTGCTGACTCAGAAGAGCTCAGTCCTTTGAATGTTTAGTTCAGCAAGTATCTCAGGTAAAGCCAGCACTGGTTACCTTAAACCACTTGACATACGATTTGTATCAGCAATTCTTCTATGCTTTTGCAATCATGATTTTATCATGATAAGGTCAAGGCAGTTGGACACAGAAGGATGTAAGTTTCAGTTAATTCTCTTAGGCTCTGAGCCAGGCTGACCTCAGCTTAAGATGAAAGAAATTATGCCTGGTGGTCCATAAAACAAGTTGTTCCACTAAACAAGTACTATTTGAAAGGAGGAAATCTCACATCACCACACAATATTATTCATCCAAGTGTTAACCCATTAGTGTAAATCATCTCTAGGAAGCCAGTTACAAGATACAGGAGATAATGGTTTGGCTGCAGAACATTACTGGAGGAGGAAAATATTGTGAAAGAAGTGGAGGAACATGAAATCCTATTGTTGAAATGTCTGACGACTCTCATTTACTTCAATAGGGTCCATATCTCCTTATTCTGCAACCTGTTATTTACAAACCACATGGAAGAATCCTGCATGAAAAACCAGTTGTAGGCAAGGCAGGTTGTACCCTATGCAGTTGTTCCAATAATTAAGACAGAATTCAATCCAAAACATACTTATTTTAGGTTATGTTTTTACTACTTCCATCTACCTCAATATGCAGAAGTAGGTTAAAATTAAATGAACAGATTTTTTATATTCCTGTTTTGCCCAAGATACTATATCTATTTAGATAATCACTTTTTTAAAATCCATTTTTTTTAAACAAGAACTATAAAAACATGCCTGAAGCACTGCATTACCCTTCCGACTTTCCTAATGGTACCTCCTTGAAGCTCATGGGATGATGTCCTGTAATTTAGTAAACAGGAGAAAGTTGTTCTGGCCCCTATACGTACCTGAGTGCTCCTACTAAAAGATGCAACTTGATGATGACTACTTTTCTTTTTCTAAAAAAGGACACTGCACATTCACTTTTGCTTTGTAGCTGTAAGAGACCTTTCACAAAAGCCAGTTTCTCTCAAGTCATTTATTTCCTTTCAAAATACAATCTACAACAAAAAACAAACCAGCATGTTTTCCTCTAATCCCTTTCAGCTACTGTACTATCCAATGTTACTGTAAAGTAGGTGTGAAAATTTCAGATGGAAAACATGAGTTAGTTGGATCACACCCCCTTCAATACCTCAATTCTGCTGCAGTAGAAAAACTTCACAGGGATTCAGGTTTGGTTTGGTTTTGTGGTTTGTTTGTTTTTTGTTTGGTTTTTTTTTTCTTTTTTTTTCTTTTTTTATTAAATTCACAGGAACTATTATACCAGAAGACAGCCTAAGATAAGGATCTTCTACTAGCTCCCCCTGGGGAAAGCATGACTGAGGAGTTAGTACCATTTGCCAGCAGGACAGTGATCTCATTTCAGTGACCTTGTTCTATCAGCATCAGTGATGACTTACAATGGCAAAGTATTTAACATATTATAGGTAAACTCTGTCAAGTGCTTTCTAAAATGTCAAGTGCCCCTCCCCTAATTTACAAGCTATTATTTTACCGAGACACTATTATAAAAGTGTTATTAAGTTATGTTATAAGCAGTTAATAATGCCTTTGCTACAGGGTGAATCTGTAAGAGGTGACTGAGCGACATGCTGTTACGGGATGCCTATTTGGGATAGATCAAACTAATTTTTCTAATGCCTTGCCAGTATTTTATTTCAGAGAAGTGACAAGCTGTTGGCCTCAACAGCTGTAGTGCTGATGGTTCAAGAGCCAGCTAAGTTGGTAAATACAGAAGTTTTCAGATTGGGAGAAGAAAGGGGATGGCAAGAGGAGTACAAGCATTGCGTACTTGATTATACTTTGTCTCCTCTTAGACTATAATCACCACGGGATGGAGACAGGGTGTTTAGAAGTCTTTTATATTTACTTAACACATTCATAACTTCCCTGCTGGAAGTGGGTAGTCATTGTGGTACTAGAAGAGTAACTGTAGAAATGCCATTCAGCATGAAGGGGCTCAGATCTACCTCCAATAAGTTTCTCTACACACATTCCAACACTTGCTTTACAGGAGGGTGTGATGATTTACACATTATTCTTAAGTAGAGGAAGTTTCAATGGCAGGTTAATAACAAACTGACAAGCTATATGTGCCTGTCAACAATGCACAGCAGAGCTGTTGCTGTCTTTGGACTACAACAGTTGTCATGTAAAAAATACTCTGTTTTTCTTTATAAAAAAAATCCATCATCTGAAGTCAGTAAGAGACCATGAGTAGGTATTGTGTAGATTTTCCACATTCAGCTGACTTCAACTGTTAACAGGTTTAAAAACAGAAGAATAAAACCCCAAGTTTGTGAATGTCTGACAACGAACTGTGTAATCCCGGCACATCATTGTCGGTGTTGCTAAATCTGGTCTTGATACCACAGTGTCAACATCCATCAGGTGCAACCACCGCATGCCGCTTTAGTCATTCTGTGGCTTTCTGTGGAAGTATGTGCAGATCTTCCTCATGGAAACTGAAGTAGTTGCAACCTAGGAAGAAAAAAAAAACCAAACCAACAAGAAATGTTTCTAGGTTAACAGTTCACACACTGCAGGAGTCTTAAGGTCTCCCCTCCATCATGGCTCCAGTTTGTTTAGCATCCCAAGTAATACAGTAAATGAAAGGTTCTTTACTATAATCTGTTTATCTCACAGATAAGAGGCTTACTACCTACAGGAAACATTGGCTAAAACCTAGGGTTGTCTTACTGCCATAAGAAAAGCACTCTGGCTGCAGCTTCAGCTTCCCTACAGCAGATAAGAGAGCTGCAGATTGCCAAGATGTAGCAGATCTACGAATGCTGATGGTATTCCAGGCACCTCCTCAGGCTTTCAGTACAACACAGGAGCAGCCCGAAATCTGAACTAGAGCATACTGAGCCAGAAAGGTAATTGTTCTATAGTAATCTCTCTCCAGGGCAAATCCTTCTGTCTTGTGTTTAAACATGTACAGCATAAAGCACAAGTAGTTGTAGGCTTCCTATAAGCAAGGTTTCTTAGTACAACGACAACATGAAGAGTTCAGCCGCTATGCATAACTTAAGGACTGGTGGCTTGCCCACTTCATATCTGATAGCAGTGCTGGAAGAGGTGACATCGGGTAAGAAACAAGATACCAAAATAAGCCTTAATGATGGCAACAACTTCTAGCATCAGATATTCGATTCAAAGTACCACTAAAATTTGATGATTGAAAATGTACCTAACATTTACTGAAATAAAACTCAGTCAAAGGCACTGTAGGACTTGGAGACCAGTTTCAGAGATGACGCAAGTTTAGTTTGTTTTAAAAAATGTAATTATCATTTCTCAGTTTGCATGATAAACCCTCCTGCCCTTATGCCAACTTTTTTAGCTGCTTTGTAAGCTTAACTTTCAGATCCTAGGATGAGCTCCGTGCCAGGCTTCTTGTACATCAAAAGTAGGATTATGTAGGTCAAGTCCTGCCCTCTGACTCTTTTACAGTTCCTTTGTTTTCTGCTAGTTTTTAGTTGAAGGAACTGAAAGCATTATTTAGCCCCACGGTTTTAACATGGGTAACAAAAATTCTTTTGCTACCTGGGCTAGAACGGAATTTAGCTTTCTTCCAATGCTAAAGTGGCTTTCCAGTAACATAAACAGGCAGATGTGACGGTGAACACATAAACAGTAAATCTGCCAGGAAAGGTGCTGTCATTACTGTGCTTCTCAGAGTGGAGCTGTATTTCAGATGACGGCTACATCCTTCCAACACCCAGCTGGGGACTGCGAGGATCTCTGAGCTCCTGTGTGCTCCAAGTCCCTTTAAAATGAGAGATACCATCATCCTAAAAATTCTGTTCCTGCACGGAAGGATTAGTAGATATCAGCATTAATGTATCTGGCTTATTAGGCCAGAAATCATCCCTTTTGTCTGTAATCAAAGGGATCAGACAATTCTTTGAATGGCTGAGCAGGACAAAACAAAAAAGGGGAGAGTGGCAGCTAGGGATAACTTCCTTCATGATCACTGTCACTGACCGTCATACATACAGGTTTTGGTGAAGTGGCCGCTGACGCAGCCTCTCGTCGTTTAGCACCAGGACTGCAAGACGATGGGGGGCTGTTTGACGCACTCTGGCTGCCAGCTCTGCCAGTCCGTAGCTTCTCTCCCAGAGCGGACAACCAATTTTTTCTTTCAGGTGAACTGTTCTCTTTATCTGCTACCTCAGTGTTTTTTCCACATGGAGATCTGAAAAGATGGGGGGGAGTTTGAACACCCGATGGATTAATACGGCTTCCAGGAAAGGAAGGCTCTTTTGGGCTGCGGCTGGAGCCTTCACGGTCGTTATCCAAGTCAGCCAGGCTGAGAGAGCCTTCATCACAAGCTTTTTGGTCTGCAGCCAAGTGACATAAATTCAGCTTGGATTTCTTAGCCGCATGGTCCAGTTCAGTCACACAGCTACAGGCCTGCAGACACTTCTGCCCCACATCGTCCTCCTTGCTGC
The DNA here is from genome assembly GCA_008921705.1 of Burhinus oedicnemus. Classification (NCBI taxonomy): domain Eukaryota; kingdom Metazoa; phylum Chordata; class Aves; order Charadriiformes; family Burhinidae; genus Burhinus; species Burhinus oedicnemus. Next base: position 1,423,811 of record VFFE01007208.1, read on the forward strand.
AGTCAAGCCTTCTCTTGGCACGCTTTTCAAACTGCGAGTGTGGGGCTTTAGGAGGGCAAGCGGCTTCCAGGAGACCTTGGGTGACTTCTGCCAGGGCTTTTCTAGGAGAAGGAGCCTTTTTCCCCACTTCTGGAGGAGAAGAGCATGGAGTCCTTGTAATCCAATGTTTAATGGACATTTTGGAGGAAGGGATCAGTTTGGGAGAAGCACATGGGCTGGCTCCACTCTGCTTGGCTGGGGTGCCGGCTGTGGCTGTCTGGGTTTTGAGCATGCCCGTTGGAGTGTTTGTAGACAGGGGAAGGTCTCCAGAATAAATGGGAGCGCAGGCAGCCGGCCGTGGCGAGGAAATGCATGGGCTGCCCACTGTGAAGGCCTTGGCAGGAGTACCCTGTGGGCTGGCTGGCGGTCCTGATAGGGGAGAAATAAGTAGTCTGATGAGGAACACAGAACAGCAGATTAAAGACAGCCCTTTTATAAACACCCCTTCCAACTAGGAGATGAATTCAGTGTTAACCCTGTTTCTCAGGCATACCCTTTTGAATTAAGAGGTTGCATAAATCCTTCTAATTTCAGTTAAACTGATACAAATCCCATGTAAAATCCTGTGTCATACTGATGAGTATAATGCAGTACGTTTGTGTAATGTCTGACATCTATCCCTTCTGTAACGAGCGCTCTTACATGAGCTACAGCCAAGGGACTGATGGACAGACGAAACAGATCTTGAATCTTCCAAGTTTATCTAGCCTTGCTGGAAGCCTTGCAGTAGCTCGGTCCAGACAGCTCTGTACAGAGACGCCGCCTGAGAGCAAGGCTGGTCCCCACCTGCACTCCCATCTTTGACAGCTGCATAACTGAGTTAAGGGACAAAGGTACCGTAAGCAGGTCCCACAGCTAATTACAATACCAAGGAAGCTGTATGCTATAATGCCCTACCGTATGAATAATGCTCCTAGTCAGGCATTAATAGTTGCATATTTTAAAGATGAAAAAAAAGAGTGAGAACAGGAAAGGACATATTTGATTCTCTTGTCTTTTTGCTGGAGGATTTTCTGCTATATGCTGTATTAGCATGAGGACGGTAGTTATTTACCATGCCCAGGGAAATGTGAGAAATTCTTCATCTCCTGAACAAGGACTTAAATTCCAAAGAAAAAAATCTGTCACTGTAGTACGTTATTTCTTTAAAACAAATGATTCCCAAACAGATATTTCACAGTGGCTTTTGAGCTCACTAGCCTGATGTAAACGGCCCTGCTTTTAAAAAAGAGGTTCTGAATACCCAGCTTCTTAAAACAGTAGTCACAGGTAGGGGCATAAGAACCTCACTAGTAACAGTAGGAATCATATACAGCAAAGATCTTGGTCTGCAGCACTATTAGAGGGGGATTTTTAATTTTTTATTTTTTTATTTTTTTTATTTCTGGCACCCTCCAACAGAGAACACATTAGCGGGTTTGTTAGATGCCTGCTTTCTCATTAATCTAACTTGTGGTGACGCAATTAAATAGGATAGCACCTTAATTACTCTATGCATTTCCACTGCTGAGCACAAGAGGTCTAAACATTTTCTGTATACCAGGGGTTTAATCTGAACTCCTAATTCTCACCATTAGCACTGTAGTACAAAGCACTTCATCAGAACAATGAGAAGTCTAGTGTGAATAACCTGCCATTTTCTTTAGGACGCTGGGTTGCCTCACAAATACCATATCAAGTGAGCACCTACATGACTGATTATATACCATACCAAGCCACTTTCGATCCTTCCTTTTACTGTATTATCTAGTATCCAAAATACAAGTATTGGTGCATCAGAGCAAAATTAAATAGGATCCTGTATTAACGGATCACACTACAAATTAACACGCAAAACAGAGTTAAAGGCACCTTTCCTGATAAAATATGCCACTTCATAACAACTTGCTTCAATCTGGACTAAGAGAAAGTAAGTGCCAAGATTGGTTCTCCTAATCTTTACTTTAATGAGCACTTACAATACAACAATATCTCAGCTGGGGAATTAGTTGCACTTAAAAATCTAAGCCCCGACAAGTAGAAGAGAAGTAGCAAGCTCAGCCACTCTTGATCCCTAATGACCATCTACAAATTCATACAGCAGAAATATTGCATGACTAACTGGGTATGAGCACTCTCAATACCCAACCAATCTGAAAGTTACACTGTGAAGACACTGGACAAGGTAAAAAAAGGCTATCCTGAGAGCTGGATGGGTGTCACAGCAAAAAGCAACCCCAAACTTGAGAAATATCCCCAAACTTGAGATAAAGAATACAAAGATCAGGCTTTTTTGTAAGACTGCATGCATTATTCGGGCTTCCACTAAACAAGTTCCAAGCTCTTTCCATTTATGCTGCCATTGCATGTAGTACAGAACCGTAAATACCTAAAGTCAACCTGCTTAACACCAAAGCAGGTTATTTCACAGGTTTCCTACCTTCTCTGCTACAAATCTTCTAGAGTGATATTATCAAGTCTCCAGATTTAAGAGTCACAAATTGTCCATGCATAGGCCTGCTCCAGAAATGTGGTTACACAAAATCGTGGAGAAAGTAGTGCGACTTAGGGAAACCACAAAAATAATTTCCAAAGAAAAGGAAACTGCTACACTTGACAATATAGGTCAACAGTCAATACACAGTCTCAGTCTCACAATTTGTTCCACACAAATGGGTGGGGAACTACCTAGATCTCATCCCAGCAGGTCTGAAATAGTACTTAGCTCGCCAGCTCTGAATCGGTCTCTGCAGATAACTCCTATATTCTAACAGCACGTGCTTTTGTGCTCAAGAGCCAAGGTCAGCAGGAAGCCTGCTGTTGTGTTTGCAGTGTCTGTGTACTTCCTCTTCCCTCCTGCGTTACTTTAATGCAGCAAGAGCACGGAGAAGTTAGTTATTTTTCTCGTATAATTGCCAAAGCTGGCTCGTTAAGTTTTAGCGTACGAGCTACCTTAGGTTTCAGGCTTCTGGACTAGACCTATGCTTACTTCTCTTTTGTGGAATCTAGTATACAAAGTGATTTTTGAGCCCTCTCTGAAGCTGAGTGTGTGCACACACAACGGAGCAGACCTGGCACTCTCCCTGCTATTGTTCTGCAAACTTCCTGCAAGACTGTTACTCGCTGGCAAAAGGTTAGAGGTAATGTTATCCCATTAGTGGGATCTGGAGACCTTCAGCCTTTATTTGTGTTAGCCAAGGTGAAATTCATTTGGAGGGTGGCTAGAAAAGATAGGTAGAACACAGGAAGTCACACCAGCAGCTGCTGGGAAGCTATTGTATTCTTGGTTTCAGAGCTACTCTACAGTGAAGCTCATCGTATTTTGCTTTGGGGGGAGATATTCTCCTTTCACCTACTCTACTGTAACAAAATGCAAGTTTCAGACGAGTCAAATCAGTGCTCTGATCCAGGGCTTCTTTCTTGCGGTCTAGGGTACTGTCCAGTGAGTAGCTTCTCTACAGAGCCCAGATCTGCTTGCTAGCTGTGAGAGCGTGCTGCACAGCTCATCTGACCGCCTAGGCCTTGTAGGCAGGTATTGCGCCTGTTACGAGCCTTAACCTGTGAACAGAGGAACGCTACAGGTTAATCCTGGAACATCATGATCACAGCATGATTGTCAACATCCACTTTTGAAGTACTTTCACTATGTGGCGTTTGTCTGTATGGACAGTCAGTACCACTGTATGAAGCTGAAGAAAGAGAGGTAATATTGATAGCAGCAGCAAAGAAATCTGTGCAGAATTCAACTACTAGGCAGGCGGAAACAATTCAGAGTTCCAAGGCTGTATATGTGCCATCAAGCCTTACCTGGGTGAACTAGCAAACTGGAAAAAGCATACGATCTTACTGCTTTCAGTTATTATTCAATATAAAAAAACCTGTGACTTGTTGGTACAGTGCATGCACACATGACATCTCCTTTGGCTGTTCAGTTATTGAACCCTGATGATATCCACTGAAGATCTGGCTGCCCAAAAAGCTGTATGAACGAATATTTGCTTTGCCGTCTGGTCATACAGACTTTGGCATACCTGTAAGCTATTTCAGCCAGCTTGTCTTGTTGGTGGCAGAAGTATTTACAAGTAGAAGTGTTTGTCTGCCTATATGAATTATTGCCTAATATGAAGAAAATAGAAGACTAATAAGACAAGCCAAAGGCTTCTGTTGATACAGAGAAGAGCCAAAATTCAGAAACCACGTAGCAGAGCAAGATATCTTAGCGCAGGGGCCTTACCTGCTGCACATTGTTCTTCTGGTTTCTTCCGAGTGACCCAGCCCACCAAGTTGGTTTTGCTGAATGCGGAGTCCTCCTCCTCAGGATGACGTCGTAAGCGCCAAATCCTCACAGTGTTGTCATCAGAGCACGTGGCAATCTACGGTATGAATTAGTTTCTTGGAGTAACCAGGGCATATCCTGTTGATCACTGGCTGAGTGAACTAGAACAGCTACACCCGACACACTATACCAATATGAATGAGGGTGAAGTCTGGTTGAGGGGGTACAAGATTTGCCTATAAAACAAACGAAACAACCCAACTCTGTTTTATTACTGTACCAGACAGCAGTATTTGCTTTAAAGCAGGCAAGGCTGCTGCCTTCATGTCTCTGCTGGAGAAATCTCAGTCACCAGTAACCGCTTGCCTTGCGTAGCCCTGTAACAGACAGCAGTCTGCTCAGGAAGGGCCAGGGCATATTTTGAGGTTTCCATCACTCGGTAGACCAAAAGCGGCCATGCTGCTTTTTGCACCTGCATCTAGGTCTGTCTCTGTTACTCAGGACTCTTTCTGCTTGGGGACAAACATTGGCAACACGCTGAGGAGGTGACATTGTAAGGCTGTTGCACTAGCCTTAAGCACTATCTCTTCAGAGTCAGATGTCAGCAGTATCTGGCAGAGAAACCAACTCTGCTAGAAACATTGGTCTATATTCCCGCCGCGGCATCATGCGCTCCAAAAGGATTTGTGGAATCTCATCTGAAGAAGCAGCAGAACCCACCTAGCCCACATTTTATGTCTCTCTTTGGACAGATTAGCTGGCGACTCACATGGGAATCAGTGGCAAGAAAAAGGAAACGCTGTGGCCAGAGTTCATAGTAATCTGAATGGGAGCGCCTCTACCCTGACCTCTGTGACACCAATATTGTCGCCACAGAAGGCAACTTTGCCTCTCAAATCACTCCAGGCAGCTTCCTGACCTGTCTTAGCACCATATTTTCCACCTTGCTTCATGCTTCAGCATCTGTACAACGGCTGACTATTTCTTCCCTGTGTCAGTAACGATTTTAAAGGCTGTATTGGTCTGCATTTCCAACACATCATGATCAGGGTGCTGGGCTACCTTTAGATCACAGATTTCATCTAAAATGCTGATTCCTGTATTTTTGTGCATCTTACACAACTAGAACAATTCCTCCTGTTTGCCTGCAAAACTCCCACTCTCCTACGCTGCAAAGCGTTTCTGAAGACCCAGTGCTATGGCACAAGCTAGGGAAAGTGGCTGACTTGCTTAGTACTGTGGGGTGAAAGAAACTGGCTATTATTAGGACAGTGTCTAGGATTTTTCAGGTTTTTCTCATTTTGAGCTAGGCCAATCATTTGAACCAATCTCCTACTGCAGTCCTCTTCCTTTTAGTGATACCCGGCGCATAAATACCGACCCAATTTTACTGTAGGTTTTTGGGTGTACACACAAATATGTCATAAAAACAGCTCAGGTTTTGAAAAAAGGTCAAAATGAAAAGAGCCCACGTGTTTTTTAAAAGGCATTTCAAACTTCTTGCCGCTCTGTACAAGACTAGCAGATGTATCAATGGTCAGACAGGTAAGGAAGCTGTAGATATGGAACCACAAAACAAGCTTTCGGCTTATGAAAGCCCTGATTGAATGGTTTCACAGTTTTGTCTCTTACAGGTGGTGTCACGAGCTCTCATCAGGAGAGGTCTTTGTTCATTTGCAGTTTCCTAGGTCTTATCAAATAGCCTAAATTATTTGAAAATAATGAAAAAGTTCTGATACATTGTACTCATGTGACAAGCTTTGGTTTACTGCCCCCGCCCAAGTGAATAATTTTAGAAATGATTGACTAAAAATTTCCACCCAAATAAACAAATACTGCTGCCATTTTGAAAGGCAGATGTTGCCACATCACATCTATTGTTTTGCAGAAAAGAGAATTTTCTAGAAAACAAACCTTAGTGAAGTCTGAAGGACACCAAGCAATGGAGGTAACTTCTTGAGAGTGACCGATGAGCATCCGTGGAGGAAGGCTGGGCTCAGAAACCTTAAAAATTCCATAAAAACACAAGTATACAATCAGAAGCCCCACAGCCTAATATACATCACTAAGAAAAGACCCCACAGTTCACTTGTGAAGCAGGTGAATACTTTCCATCTTTCCTATATGAGACGGATAAATCAAATGCTCTTAGCCTGTTATCATGAGGCAACAACTGATGGAGCCCTAAGAATCAGTTCATGTTTCATTTCTAGAGGTGAAACAGCTGGTCAGCACTGAGATGTACTGACTTGCCTGGAAACACTTGTTCAATTCCTGCTACACACAGGATTTCTGCCTCCAGAGTTGTCAGCCCAAAACACAACACAAGCATTTCACTATATTAAGCACCTCTACCTGTTCTAGGTAAGATGCTTAAAAGTTTGGGAAGCTCGTACTTTGAACCAGGATAGGCAAATATATTCTGCTGCCGTTTTACAAATGTCCTAATCACAGGTCAATGGTTTATTAAAAAAATAAAACCACCAACAACAAAATCCTATAGATGAACCTTCACTGGCTTCAGGACTGGAGTTTGTGTGCCTGTACCCCCTCCAACCAGCTGGACCAGAGACCCTCTTAAGAGTTCATAAAAAAGCTCCCTAAATCACTCATGCTCATTAAACTGATCTCCATTTTTCTTACACCCTTCACAAAAATCTTTCTCCTGTTCTACAGTATTACTATTAATCTTCGATTGCAGCTCATGTAAGTGACAGATACAGCTGAAGTTAGCATTAAGTGGCCCAAGGAAGAAAACACACATGCATACACACACAGAGAGTGTGCTTTCAGCAGGCAATCCTTTCTGGAGCTAAGAGTCACCATGATTGATGTGACAATATGAGGGGGATTTATCAAGGGGATTTGCATAAATGACTAAGTGAATGAACAGATCCTTTACTGTGTGGGAAAAGGAGTAGACATTACATATGGATTTCAAAGGAAGATGCAAGACATTGGGGAAAGCTCTGGTTCACGCACGAGTTTTTCTCTTGTGGATCACCTCCTACAACAGCCTGCAAAACCACCATTGAATATCCAGCTTCAGATCTTAAAGTTGTTCTGATACAAGCAGGTTCATCTTAACAGGCCACTTTTCTTTTTCCTGGCATAGCAGATGCGATCACTTGACTAAATATCCACTAAATGCCTTGGTCAGAGTATTCCCTTCTTTGACAAAACATGTAATACCATGGAAACTAAATCCCTACTTAGGGAATAAACAACAGGAGATCTTGGTGCAGAGAACACCTTCGTTTACATTTAATAGCAGTCTTGCTATACACATACGACAGGCACAACAGCGGTCCAGTAGCCACTGATTGCTGAAAAGAAAGCAGAGGAAGAGAATTACTCTTGCTGGGACACGCACTGGTTTTACACTATACTAGTGTAAATTAAACCAACTACACCCAACTTATATTGCTGTGAACTAAAGGAGGATGCATAGTTATAGCCGTGTCCACTGTGTTTGGCAGAAGACAGCTGGCCAGTCTGTGCATGTTAAATCAGGATTAGCCACAGCACATGCTGCTTTTTGCCTGATTTGACAGGATATTGGTGGGGAAGTTAGAGCTATTGTGGGAAGGTTAAAAAGAGAAACCTAGGAAATGAGACTTTATTAGTTGCTCTACTCACTGAAACAGCTGTTGTATCCATCTTCAAGATTCAGCATAAAATGGGGTATATAGTTTTATGCACCATATGATACAGAAGCACTTAAATTCCAATGCTGGGACAGATCAAAGAGCAGCTTAATATGGACACTTTGGAGTGATCCCTACCAAAGGAATCAAAGGACAATGGAAGTATATGCCTGTAAAGGATATTTTTTTTTATTACCAGGAAGGTATCTCAGCTAGGTACTGTCTTTGTCGAGAGAAACCTTGGTGCTCTCTGGCTTTTATAATCTTAGAGTTGTTCAAGAGTCAGTTCCTTAATCAATGGACTAGTAATTAAAACAAAACAAAACAAAAGCAACACAATGAAGCAAGTGTTCATTGCCTGGAGGTGATTTATATATGGAAACAGACTGAAACGGTGTCTTCATCAGCAATAACTTCTAGCCACAGCGTTCCTTGGGAATTGCTGACCCAAGCAAAACTTAGCACTGCTGCAAGTTTCTCAAAGAAATAATCTGGGTGGACACGGTCTTGATCTGCCTTTCATTCCTCAACAAGGTCTTCCTCTGCCTTTCATTCCTCTCTAGATATGGAAAGCTAGCGCTCTGCATTAAGTTCTTTCCAACATTACCTGTTAATTGCTTGCACAATGTCTAACCATGTTTTTTTCACGGCATAGTAAGTCCTCATCCCAGGAAAGATACATATGGCTCAGAGTCACCAAAATCTACCAACATTTAAAACAAATTAAGAAGACTCTGGATATAACAGATCTTGAAAGAGACAGTTTTGCTCGAAGTCCCACCTTCTAACATGACTATGGGATTAAAATAAAAGTAATCATCTGGTGATTTATTTAATAAATATGCAATATGATCTGTCACTCAAATGTGACAGCAACAGAAGCCTTGTGTACATGAATGCATTTTAAATGTGCTTAAATGCTTAAACTTTGAGATGCCACTCTTGAATGCTCTTGACCCAGTCCCAGCCTGTGTTCCAAGTATCAAAACACACAAATGCAGGATGCGCAACTCAAGTTTGCACAGGTATTTTTGCTGAACTCGCACAGAACATGAGGAAGGTTAAAATTCTACCACTTGGCATGGGAGTAGCTGTGCTACCGCACTCCTGCTACTACTGAGTAAGCAACCTCGCTGCTTACAAGTGTTCTCAAATCAAAGAGACTACGTGTTCAAACCACAACCTCAGCAGGCTGACCCTCCACTCTGAAAGGTTTGTGTTTTACTTTCAAACTCATTGTGAAAGGGGTAAACAAGTCAGCATTCCCTAAAAATTACTCCAAACCTGAAACAGGCAGTCACCTGTGGTTTCTGTCTATTCTACTTCAGTAAGAAGTCTACTCTGCTCCCCTATGGCTGTCAAATATGGAGAAGAGAACTTGAAGCACACCTTATTCTGAGGTCGCTGCTAATAACTTAGTGACAGTTGCATTTTCTACGCGTCAGTGCAAGATGCTAAGTGACGAAGCCTCTCGGCTGTCAGACAGTGCTTTGGAATTTTGCTGAAGGCTCTGGCTGAGCCCTTGCTGTTATACAAAGGCTTTAACTGCTGTAAATTGAGCATGAGAAAAAGCTATGTCTGAAGCAAGAGCTGGAAAAGGGGGAGGTGGGGGGAAAGAGTGCCCTTTAAAACAATTAAATTGTTAGGTTTCTCCTAACGTGCTCCATTGCTAAATATGAACCAAGAGCTGTCTGTCTACTTGTCATAGCCGGCTGAATCAACAGGATTGAAAGAGGATTTTAATGCCCATTAAAACCAGATTAAGATCAGCAACTTGCAATAAACAGCAGTGATGAGAGACGTATGGATGGCAGGAGGTTAGCTCCGTTTTACATTAAACAGTTACATCTAGCCTTGACAGCAACAAACACACTCCGGGCACAACATGCCAGGAGCAACCCCACGCTGCTCTGAGTAGGAGCGGGAGGCAGGGAATGTCCTGTGTGAACACGAAAAGCAAATGAAACGAAAGAGCAGAGCAGCTCTGGGCTGCACACTTGGGTCTCTCCCCGGCGCCTCACCTTCCAGATGTACGCGTTGCAGTCGCTCGAGCCGCTGACCAGGAACCGGTCGTCTGGGCTGGTGCTGGATTTGACGTAAAAGGTTGAATTCTGGTGCCCACTGAAAACGGCCACTGTGAAGAGAAAGGAAAAAAAAGAAAATTAAAGCCCCGCTCGCTGCACAGTCAGTTGCGCAAGGAGGGCTGATCTTACAGGCTTTTCCTGCCTAGCCACATATGCTCTGGAGAAAGTGGCTGCACTGCTCCCTCGCTCCGGGGCTCCGGCTTGGTAGTTTTGATTATTTATTCAACTGGAGCCCTTCAGGCTTCCCAAACAAAGCAACAGCTCTCTCCACAGCATTAGGAAGCGGTGGCAGCTTCATTAAATCTTTAGCTTGATCCGTATCACAAGCAGGCCGAGACATCACTGGGCTGCCCCACTACTCCGGTTAAGGTTCTTTGTCTCTTCCTCCCTCAGCCACCATCAACAGACGGGCGACATGAGCAAGGGCAGTCGCACAGACAACATAGCGAGGGCCTTCCTCCACCCAGGCGGCAACAAAGGTGCTTGCTGCTCCTTCCTCCTGCTGCCGGCATCTCTATTTCATCAACAAACCTTGCATCATGGCAGCCAAGCTCGCCAGCTGCCTGTATTTAAAGCCTCGGTAGTGTTTGCTAAAGCCTTGAAACCGTCGTCGCGGATGGCTGCCGTCCCCGCTATTGCGAGGACCTGAGGAGCCAGCAGCGGGCACAAGAGCTGAGCAGGGACCTACAGCACTCGGCCACACCGCGTCCTGTCCTCTCATCGGGGCAGAAAGGGCCAGTTTCCCGAGGTAGCAGCAGGCGGGGCGGGCACCCCTTCTACCAGCCCTGTTTTAATAGTGGTTTTAGCAGAGGAGGCGACCCACAGAACAGAGGACACGTGGCTGCCTTTGACGGTCTTTGAGAAGTTGCGAGACCTCAAAATATCCCCTTAATTTTTTACCCCCAGCACTCTCGGCGCAGCAGTTACCAGACAGCAAGTCCCTTGCTAAGCCAGACCTACCAGCAGGCCCTGTTACGGTGAGGATTTCCTCATGTCCCCCTGCAGACTAAAGAAGCTGCCTCAATACTGGGTGAGAGCGGCGGCAGCAGGGATGAAAGCCGGCGAGCGAGGAGAGCGGCACCGACCCGCGGGCAGGCGCTGCCCTCTGCGGGAGCAGCGGCACTCCGAGAAGCCGCATGCGTTGCATCCAGCTGGATGAAGGGAGATTGCTCGCCGGCTTTTATCGGCTGCACGCAGAAGGCAAGAGCTCCGTGAGGAGGCCGAGGGCGGGATGCCCTGCGCTTCGGAGAGAGGCCGCTCCTGCAGGGGGACAGGCCGGTGGGTGTATTTCCACAGCTCAGCGGTGGCACCCGGGGTTAACCTCAGCAACTGACCTATTAATATTTAAGGCTTGCACCGCTTTTCAACTCTGGAAGTGTTCCCACCCAGCAGACTGCCTGCCTGAAGAGCAGACAGAAGGACACATTGTTCATTTAATTTCAATTAACTGAGAGACTGAGAAAAGGCAATGGAAACTACATCATGCGTCTGGCCGGAATGCATCTAACAAGTTTTGCTGCTTTCTGAGAAGCGGCCCTGGCCTGTGGCAAAGCAGCTTAGTGCAGCAAAGGCTGCGGGCTGCCTGGGCAACGTGAAGGTCACAGATGCAGAGCTGAAGGAATCTAAAAAGCTGAAGCACCTCCACGCTATGCTGTGTATGCTTTCTCCCACAAACTGCGGTAGAAGCTAAATTAAAAAGGCACCTTAAAATATCCGAATACAATATATCAGGCGACCACTTTACACGGAGTTTGAAAAAATCAGTGACTGTCAGCAAGCGGAAGATTCAAACTTGCTTCAGGTGGGTCACGAGCTGGACACTAGCGACTCCATCAGATAGCTAGAGTCAACACGCAAGCCACCATTAGTCTCTGCCCAGGTGAACCAGTATCTGCACTTATCTCTGTTCCTGTGCTATTAATTTTATGTCCATGGCTTAACACAAAATACAAACAGCCCTTGTAACAGCTGCCTTCTCTCCCAGGTAGGTTCAAATGTAAGAGCATGGAATAGGTTTCCTAAGCATTCAAGCCGGTCTCTGTCTCTTTAAGTCATAGGGAGAAACCCTCCTTTCTATGCCCTGTAACATCTAATTTTTCAGCTGTTTCCACATCTATCATGCTTACCTGGAGTGGTCCTTGAACTTGTCATATTGAACATGTAGATACTGTCATCAGTGCAATTAGCAAACAGATTAGCACCGGTGGAATCCAAAACCAGGCTAGAATATCCTATAGACAAAAAGAGAAGTTCTTCATATGAAATAACGCCACAAAAAAACATTTTGGAAAACAGGCATTCTCAGAGAAATGCCTAGAGAGGAAAACTTGGAGAGGATCTCTATCATGTCTTGTCACTGGAAAGTTTATTTGTTTGGCAGAGCACTTGCTGGCAAAGGAAGGTTTCTGGAATAACATCTACATTTTCTTATGAGGATTCAGGGTGATATTTAGAGAGAAGCAGGCAGGTGATATTCAGAGCAGGCGAGTGATTTATTTGATAGTTTCAGATGGGTAACAGGAATAACCGATTGTAGAAGCAGAGATTAAAAATAAATAAAAACTCTCATGCTTTGGTGTAATAAGGCATCCTCTGATGTGATTTAGATTCAAGAAAAATCTTTCCCTGCAAGCAAATTATTTCACAACCAGCTCCTCGAGGATTTCCCTCATATTCTTGGGACTGACACTGACCATTACCACGTCAAGATAGTTGATTAGACAAGTCATCAGAAATTACTGTCTTGCATCAGAGCATTGTAAGGCATTAAGATACAAAGAAGCACAGAGAAACATGAACAAGAGCGCTATTGTTTTTGATAACAAACAGCTTCAAGTATTGCTTGACTCTGGAAGGTTGTAATGTAAAAACCCAGTCTGGTCTGTTGTCTTTGCAAGGTACAATGCAAAGAAAGTTCAACATGATTTCTACTCAGGCATCAAAATGACTAGCTAAATTCTACCTCAAAAGCTCTATTATTCCCCCATCTCCGTTTCTGAAAATGCACTGCTGAAGCTTATGCAAGTTTTTATCATTTGTCCAATGATACAAAAGCGGGGCACTTCAACTTGAGAATATTGGTATCGGCAATCAGAATACCCTGCTGAGCTTGTCAGTCTGATCAATAATTGGCAAAAAAGATAAGAGATGGAACTGTCGGTACTTCTTAAATTCCCTTTGCACTTTAACAAATACATCCTCCAATAACTTACCCAGTTTGCGAGTACTGGTCCCAGGGTAGCAAAAAGACTTGAAAGGCACCGGGTCCTGACGGTAAGCAGCATAGTTCTTGCGCAAGTCCCATACTTTGATCACACTGAAATAGAAAAGCACAAGTGTCTTCAACTTCAAAATTTCTTTTGCAATGCTGACAGGGCCTTCTAAGAGCCCAGGAAGACAGGTTGCTCATTACTGAGGAGCGTCCAGTGCTGAGGAGCACAACTGAGCAGAAGGAGAGTAGAGACGTGCTGAAAGCAAAACAATTGCTCTGCTGGGCATGCACGAGGAAGCAGCACTGTCTTCTGTAACTAACACAAGATACAACAAGAGCCTGCAAGTCAACTTTCTTCAACTAGTAAATGGAAATAGAAAGATGCCTCTATACTCCTGACTTGTCGTTTTAAAAACAAAGTCCTTCAAGGTTTTTCTTGCTTTCCAGGAGCAAGCCTCTCTCACAAGCCGTAGGCATGAGAGTCAATGTTATCTGCCTCAGAAAGGCTCTGACCGCGTGGAGTCTGCTAAAGAATCGAGTCCCGAGAGGGTTATCTCCATGCTAATCAAGGAGACAGTGTGCTTTAACTCCCAGATGCTGCAACGGATCTGGTACCTAAAAGAATGCACCTTTTGTAACTCAAGGCAACACTTTCTCAAGCACGCCTACACGTATGTAGGCACCAACCACCCACTTGCATCCCCAAACAGCTCACTGTCTAACAATAGTCTGTTTATGTGTGGTCCCGTAGGTCCATGAGAACAGAGAGAGATGACAAGAACTGCTCTCGTGCTGCCCCGTACCTAAGATGCTACAATGAGCATTTTCCACACATGCACAATTTGTCCAAGTGCTGCAATCTCCGGTAAGGAAGAAAAGCATCATTCAGCTTTGCCAATGCAAGCTGGCAGCGTAGCTCTGCTGATTTGACCTAGCCTTGTGGGCCACTGGGTGATCTTCAAAAAAAAATCTCCCAATCTTTTTGCGCCACACAGAAGAAACAGAAAAGCAGGCATCCTCCCTGCTTACCCATCAACAGCTCCCGCAGAGATAAGAGTGTGCTCGTCCTGAAGCAGCACCACGGTTACACTCTGCTGGAAATCCTTAAAAAGAAAAGGGGAAACAAAAAAACCAACAACTTTATTTTCTTCCAAGGTCAGCAAGATCTTGCCGTTTAGTTCAAGGCCAAGTGAATACCGAGAAACACTCCTCCCAGCCAGGCAGGAGAACCTGGAAATACCAGATGCCATTTAGGACACAACAATCCCTCAAACACTCCCACCAGTGAAACTGCCGCTGAGCGTAAGTGTTTGGGAAGCAGTTTGAGAACATACATTTCAGGTCAGTGATAAGAGAGCTGCCTTCATCACAAGGTTTATTAGATTAAATAAGACCAGGTTTTACTCCAATAAGGCAGTAATTTGTGCGGTCAAATTAGGGGGGGCGGGGGGGAGGGAAAAAATTACAACCCTCCGTATCTCCCCCCTCAAAAAATGAATGCTGGTTTCTCCTTTCCTCTCTGGAAAAAAATGATGAATTTTCACATGGCATTTGCACAAAGATGGCTTTGATGGCATGTGGGTTGTTAGACAACTAAACGATGTCTAAAATTAGCTGTAGCAAGTGACCATGACACAAAACCCTATCTCTGCAAAGATAAATGGAAGTATTTACCACATTCAAGCTAAATATTTCTCATGATAATTACTTAGGAAGACTTCTATGAATAACATTTGTCCTCAGAAGAGAGGCCCACATTTCTTTTGTTCCCCAGATACCTACCACCAAGGGAGCAAGTCCTCTTAGGTTCTGCCTTTTCTTCTTTGGTTTGGAAGGAGTCTGCTTGTCAACCACATTGTGTGCTCCACTGATTTGATTCACCTGCCTATAAAATCCATCTGAAAGAAATTGCAGACATCTCAATTAATAGTTTCTACGCAATTTTGCTACCACTTTAATAAAACAGGCATCAGCTTGGACTAAGTCCTAAAAAGTGGCTAAGATTAACCTTTAAAATAATTAATGCATTCTAAAACCAAAAATTTTTAGTTACATATGAAACTGATGAGAAGAACGCAATAGAAAACAGGAGCATAATATATTCAAAAAAATTGCAGAAGTCATGGACATTGAAACTAAAACTGGTCTGGGCAGGCTGCCTGTGGAAATCATTACCCCTCAGTCTGGTCTTCAGCAAGCATCCTGGTGTGGAGCATTCAATCCATCTCATCCAGAGCAGAAGTGCACTCACAGGAAGGTTTCCAGTGCTTTTCCATTCTGTTTTATAATTTTCTATTTAGCCTTTTGTCTGCTGCTTCTTACTTTATGAAACTTACTGCTTTACTACAGTAAAGCGACTTTTCTGCTTCTTTTCCTGTACCTTCCACTTCAATCATGTGAAGCCTCCCTTTTCCCCCACTTGCCAGTCTGAAGAGCCAGGGAACCTGGGACAGATGGAAGACTGAGACATGTTCTGGCAGCACAGGTCAGGAAACTGGTGGCATAGAGCAGGGAACTGGGAAGAGGCATAAGGGCATGACCTGACCGGGGAAGGAAAAGCTCCAGGAAACAGAAAGAGAGGAGCAGAATGAGCTCACCCTGCATTTAGTAGGTCTTCCCACAGTGTATTCTGCTGCTCCCAGCACTCACAGGCTCCTTTGCTCCTGCACTTTCTACCTTCCTTTCTACTCTGGCAGGAGCCTTCCCAGCTTTGCTTCATCCCTCTGGATAGCTCTGACATAAGCAGTCTCACCCAGCCCATCTATCTCCATGCTGTCTCACACAGGGATGTATTCCGTACCTCCTTATCTCCTTACCAATATATAGAGTATTACCAGACCAGCATGTATATCAAGCCGCAAATCTGAGACTGTTACAAAGTGGAAAAATGTATTATACATAGAAGAAATACCTATTCTGTCTTTTACTGTACTAAAGCAGTACAGTTACCTGACAATCCTCCTCTCTTACTGAAGTGTTGCCTATATTGTAGTCGAAAGCATTAGTCCAATAAGTACATCTGAGTACTATTTTTACATGAGATACCAAGCTTTTTTGATATATATCTGAAAGTTCAGTTACCCTTCTTGTTGCATCTAGTATCCCAAACCATGATGTTTCCATCTCTGCCTCCAGTACAGAAGACAGCTGAAAGAGAGAAAAAGAGTGCTGTTCATTCAATTTATGTGCCTCTGGCTCTTCTGCCCCAAAACCTGGGATGCCAGTCCTAGAAATACAAAAATCAGACTATTGTTCTGCCGTGCGTTTTAACTAGTTTCCTTACTCTTCCTAGGGTTTTTTTTGCTATTACTCTAGAGAAAACTGCTTATGAAAAGAGTATTTACACGCTTATGTATGGAAGTAGGTATCATATCTTAAACTTGCCCAAAATCAGAAACTTGCAGATGTTAGCATCGGGTCACTGCGAAGTTCCAACAAGTTAGTTTTGCTTCACTGGCTGGGTTGCTGCTCCATCGGCCTGTGCTATTTGTGACTGCCATTTCCAAAGCTCTTTTTTAGCCCCAAAAGTACCAATGTGCCATGGGAAAAGAAGAAGTAAAAAACAGACAACAGGGAACATCAACATTTACCTTTGTCAAATCTAGAAAAAGTAACTGACTTGAGGCTACACTGGTGACCTTTGCATATGCCAAGGAGCTCACCGGCTCTCACATCCCACACCTTGGCTGTCTGATCTCCCGAAGCAGTGACCTTCAGAGGAAAAAATAAAAAGCTTTAGTCATTTTCTGCACACACTTGCATTAAAAATAAAGTTAGATAGCAAAAGGCTGCTTACAATTCTGTGTTCCCCTGGTACCCAGGCAAGGTCAAATACAGCATTTGAGTGAGCCTGCCATTCTAACAAGAAAACAAAAGCCAAGATTAGTTCAGTGCATTGCAGTATGATATTTTGCAGAATACTAAAGAACATCAGACAATGAAATCAGAAAACTTGTCAACAGTTTGCCTTAGGCGACACAGAACAATTCACTTACTGCTAGGGCTGCTGTAAGAGCACGGTCAACAGCACAGTCACGCTGCTGCTTTGTAAGGAAGACTCGGCAAAGTATATGAAAGGATTTAAGTACTGCCCACATTTATGTTTAAACGACTTGCAAAAAGCCTTCTTTGATTCCAGTAAATCACATACTTGTCACTTCAAATGAAGATCCCATTCTATATAGCATTTACCCTTAAAGATGAGTTTGCTGGTAGTTTGAGCTTCAGTGTCATACAGTCTAACAAATCCTTCTTCATTTGCAACTGCCAGTACATGCTCCAAATTCGGGGCTGAAAAGAAATCGAAACATATTTGTGTATCGTGTAGCTGATTCATAATCATGCCCCTGCTCTTTGTGAAGGGCCACAGACACTTTAAATGGGGTACACAGCAAATAGATACCCGTGAAATAAACAGTATTTACATAGCACTTTAAATGTTCAAAATGAAGAAATATTGGCAAGCATTTTCTCTAGATGTTCCATTCAGAAACTACTATACATGGGCAATTAAACGCCTCCAGGAGGAATTTTTGAGATAACGGCCTCTTTTACCAGCTGTAATAGTTCTGTAGTTACACTTTTCTGTATCTGTACTACCTATCCTCTACAACCTCCAGTACTTTTTGTGGATCTCAGCTGGAAAAGCAGGAAGCCACCTTGGAGAAAGGTAAAAGTTCCCACCAAAACTAGAGTGCTACAAATGAAAGTTTTGTTCTAAAGGAACTTCCGCGCTTTCTTCACTCATCGTGTATTTATCATGGGGAAATGCTACACGTCTAATGACATACATCCCCCTCTGATTTCTACATACTATTCTCCATCCTGTTGTATCTTTTATATATTTTGAACAAAGCCCAATTTTTCAACTACGTGGGCTAGCACTGTCACCAAGAGGACATACCTTGAAACAGACAAAACTGAAAACAAAGAGACGTTAAGATAGATGCCTTGCAGTTGTTTCTTTCAGGGAATACTTTCCACCAGTGTATCTAGGAGCACCACGACCCAATTTACATCACATCTAGGTGCAAGTACACTATTACCAAGACACTCTGAAACCAAATCATGAGACATATTAAAAAAAACACAAAACAAAACAAAAAAAACAACAAACCAAAAAAAAACCCAACTGACAGCGGTGCCGGCCCCTAAAAGGGCCTTTCGGAAGGTGACTTTACCTGCAGAAAAGGCGCAGCCGAAAGGAGGGACCGGCATTCCCGTTTCCCCGTAAGACAGGTGGTCATCGCCGTGGCTGCACCGGTAGCCATCCAAGAGGTGCTGCAGGGGAAGCGGCGAGGACCGACCTACAACGGGACAGACGGACCGTCACCGCACCAGGCACTCGCACGCCAGGAGCCCCGAGGCCACCACAGCGGCTGTGGAGGTGGCCGGGGGCGCCGAGACCACTGCTACGGCGGTCCCGCCGCCCGGGGAAGAGGCGGCGGCTGTGCGGGACGGTGCGGGACGGTGCGGGGAGCGGCGCGGCCGCGGTACTCACGGGGCGGCGCGGCCGAGGCCGAGGCCGAGGCCGAGGCCGAGGCGCGGTGGAGCAGCGCGCGGCACAGCATGGCCAAGAACACCCGGCGCGCGCGGGCCCGGCTCGTAGCGCCAACTCCCGCCACCGACCGAACCCGCCAAACGCGCCTCGGCCCCTCATTGGGCAGCAGTTGCCCGCCGCGCCGCGCCCTCTTCCTCTGATTGGGTGGTGTAGCGGGGTGGGGCCTCCAGGCCACACCCCCACTCCCCCTCCCCCGGTGGTTCAGCGGGACGCGGCCGCCGCCGGTGTGGCGCCTGCGCACAAATCGCGCGGGGATGGGGTGGCCGCCCCTGGGCTGAGGTGGCGGGAGGGCGACTGCGCATGCGTGGCGGCAGGGCCGGGCCGGGCCGGGCCGAGGCGAGGAGCGGTGAGGGGGACGGTATGGCTGCCAGTGCCAAATCTTTCCTGGCCGATACGGGCTACGGCGAGCAGGAGCTGGACGCCAACTCAGCCCTCATGGAGCTGGACAAAGGTGAGGGCGGGCGGGCTCGGGGTTGCCGCCGGCTTGGGGAGCGGGGCCGGGGCCGCGGCTGCCCTCAGGGCCGTCGGCGCCCGCTGTCCGCCCCCCGCCGCCGCGCTATGGGGGGTGATCCCGTCCCGTCCCTCGATCCCCACCGGCTGGGAGGTTTGTTTGGTACGGCTTTACCGCGAGCGGGGGGTGGAGGAAGGACGCGGATTTGAAGGAGCATCGATTTCCTCGGTAATTATTGTTGTTTCGTTTAGGCCTCAGGTCTGGCAAACTCGGGGAGCAGTGCGAAGCCGTCGTTCGTTTTCCCAGGCTCTTCCAGAAATATCCTTTCCCTATTCTCATTAATTCAGCTTTCCTAAAGCTAGCAGATGTTTTCAGGGTGGGGTAAGTAGCATGGGTCAGTTTGTATCCGTTCAGACCTCTGATCCGTAGCAATGCGCTCTATCTTGGAGTGTCGCTTCGTGGGAACCTGGGCGGTCGCGGGGTTTTTCTGCTGGCCTGGCAATACCACAGTGGTACCTGCTCTAGTGAGGACAAGTTGTGCTTGACTGAAGCTTGTTTTCCGCATCTTTACTGGGCTTGAGTGGCTGTGGGTGATCAATGACACAGTTCCTTTCCACCTGTCTTGATTTGAGGATTCACTTGCTGACTGGCTTAAGTTCATGGGTGTAAATTCCCTTCCGTAGGCATGTTCAAATTCATAATTAATAAATGGATGAATGATCATATGTGCACGTTCCATCTTTAAAGAATGTTAATAACAAAGCTCAAAGTATGGCTTTTCCAAGTGCCTGATGTCCAAACAATGTATGTGATGGAGTTGGAGCTACTTTGTAATAGCTTACAAAGTTACCTGTTGCTGTTGTGGAATCTTCACTGCTGGCTCCAGGAAGGAAAAGAAATCCACTCACACCTGGCAATGGCAATTACACTTTTCTGTCTTAGTCCTGGACATGCTTTCCTACCAGAATTAGATCCCTAAGTGTGCACAAAAGAGGCATCTGCTTACAGTCCTCCTCACTGGTGTCAACAGGTTCATTTCCTTGGAATTGGGCCTAAATTTGACACTACCTGTAGTGGAAAATAAAACCATAGTGTGTTAATAGTCTCTTTTTGACTGTATCAGTCTACTTAAATGTAATGTTTCTGAAGCATAGACCTTTCCTTGTTTTAATTTACTCTCAGAAGGTTTTTTTTAAAGAATTTCGTGTTTCAGGTGTTTGAATTTTTGTTATAAAACAGCCTGATAAAGAAATCTGTGTGTCTTCTAACAGAAACAACTTCCTGAGGCTGTGCGTGCTGAAAGTTACTCAACAGAGTGAGAAGCACTTAGAGAAGATCCTAAATGTGGATGAGTTTGTCAAAAGAGTTTTCTCGGTAATTCATAGCAATGATCCAGTTGCTCGAGCTATTACACTTCGGTATGTATTACAACAATGAACCTAACTTACTTCAATTCTCTAGTTAATTATCAGTATGCTAGGCTGGAATAACAAAATCTGCAACTACCGTGAATGAAATGTAGGAGGTGTCTTATACATTGCTTATAAGAGTTAAAAGCAGACATCTGTCTTTAAAGGGGGTGAACGATAAGGATCTGTGATTAGAAGAACAAGTTTATTAGCCACTTATAATGGTGAGAATTTTGTGGGCGGCTCTGGGCAAAACAGAAGCATTGAAATTTTGTGTTCTGAAAAGAAGAAAAAGGAACCTGTTGTATGCACAACACAGACAGTAGCTATATCCAATGTATCATATGTTGCCTATGATATATTTAGATCAGGACCAAAAGGAAAGAAGGAAAGTGCTTCCTTATGCGTCAAAATATTTTTTTGTTAACTTGTAACCAAAACTTATTTATGTGAACCTTGTTACGCTTGCAGCTATTTTTCGTTTATCATTGTTCTAGAAGGTTACTGCTTGTTGGTCTCTGATCAATAACTTCTAAGGAAAGTGCCATTATATTATTGATTGCTTTGGTCTTCCTGGGAATCAAAGGGGGCGGGGAATAAAATTAAGCTATCTTTAATATCACTGTCCTGCTGCTTTGGTGTCTGTGTCTCTAACACTATCCAATGTGATCATCTTAACTGCATCTTCCAACTCCTGTGCAAGTGAATTCAAATGTGAAGAGAGCACTCTTCTTTCTCCATTTGTATTTTTTTCTTTTATCCATCTAGAACTCTTACAGGAGTTTGTTTGATTAGCTCATACAGCCATTTATTTCTTCTTTTGATTTTATTTGAGATTATGCTTTCATGCTCTGGTGTCTCAGAAATCTGTAAATACAGTATATCTACGTGTTGTCTTGTAGTTCCAATTCAGTGTTCTAACATAAGATTACAGCTGTTGACTGGTATTGAGGGCTATCTTTACAGACTGCTAGAAGTCCCAGGAGTCTGCTCAGTTTAAAAAAAATACTTAAATTAGTAATCAATTCACAGGATGCATCAAGTGAAAGGTTAAAGTGGCTGTTGGTTCAGCAGTTTCGGTTGAAAATCTTCAGTTGATTTGTTTTTGTCCTCCTTAAGTAGCGTCAGCAAGAAGGAGCATGCTGAAAGAAAGATCTGCTAAAACAAAACTTTGTCTGTGGAATTTTATTGCTAGATAACTGTGTGTAAATATTTGCATAGAACTCTTGCTAAAATTACCATCAGTGCAAATTTTGCATTCGTTCCTAATTGGATTATGCCAAATATGTCTGAAAAGTCTCTTTGAGATATTTCTTAGCAAAGTCTAGATTGCTCTGCTCCTTTTTTAGCAGTTACACAAAAGGTATTGCACTATTCCCGGTAATAACCTTATCTCACGTCAGCGAAGATCTTAGAAACAAATGATGAAAGTCAGGTATTTGTTTGATTGATGATGGTAACTCTCTAGAAACTTTGCTTTCTTAGCATGGGGTTAAAATTTATGACTGTTCAGACATTTGTCACTTATTTACTTCTGCTGTCTTAATTGGGAAGAGGGATAATAGAAAGGGTGCAAACAGTTATCTAAACACTTCTTCTCCCCTTAGACCACCATTTATATCCCATGATGTGTATTTTATGTGCATCTGAAAATAGCCATCAGTACCTTTTAGCAGTAAATCTGTTGTATTGATACCAGAGCTTGAACGTAAAAGCATCTTATAAATACTTGTTCCTAGTGTTGTAGTGCCCTCTTAATTTGATAAGAATTCTTGGGAAGTTTCTCACTGCTCCCATTTCAAGCTAAAAGATATCAACATCTAATCAATTTTTTATTAAACACTGACATAACCCACATGACAAAATTTGTTACTTTTTAATTATATGCCTACTTTGAGCATTTGTTTTTTTCTGTAATAGACACAGAACAGCACATGTTTGTATAAAAATAGTCTTTTAACCAGTCCTTTTACATTTCTGTTTGGTTACATCTTGCATTTCTTCATGGTCATTGTTCTTGCTGATTTTGCTGTGATTTATTTCTGTAGGATGTTGGGCAGCATGGCATCTATTATTCCAGAAAGGAAGAATGCACATCACAGCATTCGTCAGAGTTTAGATTCCCATGATAATGTGGAGGTTGAAGCTGCTATATTTGCTGCTGCCAACTTTTCTGCACAATCAAAGTAAGATGTATTTTTTTTTTTTTCAGTTTTTCGTATTACAGAGAATGGAAACTCCATTGACACTGGCATTCACAAACTTTAGTATTTCCTTCTGTAGTGCTAACCACGTAATTTATAGCAAAACATTTAATTATGTGCAATAACAGTATTGTAAAGAAATCTGAATACAAGTTTAACCGTTTTTTTTTTTTTTCTAAAATGGTAATTGAAAGCTCATGAATATGGGAATGCAAAACACAATAGCAGCTTGATCAAGGATTATTTTACAGCCATTATGTTAGGAGCAAAATGTAGTGCTGCTTGTCACTTTGACACATTTTTGAAAGCTTCCATTTTATCATTTGATCATGCCCATGTGCAGGAGTTCTAAAACAACTTAGGTCTTGGCAAGCAGTCTTTTGTGAATGTTTTTATTGTTGAAACGCTGTGTTTGGTAGTTCAGTTGATTTTTATTTTGAATTTTTTCTTTATTTTTCATTTCACCTGGTACTTTGTCTTTTCTCTACAGAGATTTTGCTGCCGGAATATGCAATAAGATCAGTGAGATGATTCAAGGTACATATGTATATTGAATGATAAAAGGGAAAGGCTCTAATTGATCTGAGAATTCTTTATTATCCATCTGTTGCCCTTATCCTCAAATGAGTCCGTTTTTTAAATTAAATTAGCTAACCAATAATCTAATGTCTGGTTCTTGTGTCCTCTGAAAAATCTAAGTTCTCAAAACACCGGTTTGGTAAACAGTAAAAGCTCATCTATAGTATGGTAAATAAACTTACATAGACTATCACAGGTTGCTTCAGATGAGTTAATGTGTGTTACCTGCAGTGGAGCAAGGAGCAACCTTCTCAACCATGAACGGGATTGATACCGCTGTGGTTATGCTGCTAGCTAGTAGATAAGTTATTTGAAGCTAATGCAGGTGTCATCACAATCTGCATTCAGCAATGGTAGCAATGCAAACATAATGTGTGCCTCAGTACTGCCAAAAACTAGTACAAAGGACTTATACTCTGGCTGTGTTTCGCTTCCTTGTTGCAGGTTTGGCCACACCTGTGGACTTGAAATTGAAGTTGATCCCTATTCTCCAGCACATGCATCATGATGCTAGCCTGGCCTCCAGCTCCCGGCAGCTGCTTCAGCAGCTGGTGACATCCTATCCCTCGACAAAGATGGTCATTGTTACTCTGCACACATTTACTCTGCTTGCTGCTTCTTCTTTAGTTGACATTCCTAAACAGGTAATTCTTCCTAATTCATTCCTTCAACTTGAAGTACAAAGTATATTTAAAAAAACTCGGATTCTAGCTGATGCCGAAAATAAATTGAGATGGATATGCTAGGATGGTTGCTCCTATGTGCTATAGAGAAAGATTACCCGGAAAACTGCTGCTTTCATATTTTTTGCCCTTTCTGGCCCCATTTCCCCATCAAACGTAGGAACCCTTCTTTACAGGTCATAACATGTCTTTCTTTCAATCAATGGGGATCAAAATCAGCTAGGATCAATCAGCATTTAGGAAAGCAAACACCCTGACTTCTTCTGAAAACATTTCATCTTACCTGTAGAGCCCAGGCTTCGCTTCTCACTGCTGTATATTCTCTTGGGTCATGCGTGTGCCTTTTGCCTTCGTTGCGTGCAAAGAAATGAATGTTTCAATAGCATAGAGTGCACTTAAAAATTTATTTCTTGAAGAACTCTGAGGAATTTGAATCTGTTGCTATAATTTAGGACTATGAACCCAGTTGTGGGAAAGCAGTGATGGAAAAAAAAAATAATGCTTCTGCATTCTGATAATGTGCTTTGTGGACGGGATTTGTATAGCAGGTCTGAACACAGTGACATTTGAGATTCGTCTAACTAATCCTCACAAAGTAGTCATGAAAATCTATTTGCTTTCTTTCAATCCTGTACAGCTATAGAAGGCTGGTGTCTATTACTGTTAGACTAATAGCATTGATCTGTCTGAAACTTCTTTTTGGTATGGCTGACTTCTGTATTTCAGAGGATGCTTTTGATAGTACTGAATCTAAGCCAGCTGAAACAACATTAAAACACTTTATGTGCTTTTTGTTTTGTTTTTTTTTTATGGTGGTAAGCATGGTGATGTAGGCTGTATTTCTGCAACGCAGCAGCCAATGCTGCTTAAAAGTGATGTAGCCAGGGTGGGGATGGAGACCAAAACTGTGGTTGGCATGTTCATAGTCTTTTCATGTGCTGGCTATTCCATCTCTGTAAATTTGCAGGAAGCAAACACAACAAAGGACATGCAGTTAATCATCACTTAATTTGAGATAAATGCTTTGGAGCAGCTGGGTAGGGGTTGTTTTTGTTTGATTGGGTTTTTGGGGTTGTTTTTGGCAACTACTGAGACATACAAGGTATGTCTGTGTTGCTGTCTGTTAACTGCAGATCATACAGACACCCAAATTAGCACCAAATGCCCGGAATACTTGCTAGTAGCATAACCATGATGGTATAAGGTATTTACTGAACTTCTCAGGGATGTTTTATGGTATTTCTGTAAGTGCTGAAACAGGTCTCAAGGTTTCTTAGGTATGTACAGTGATGTAGAGATGGGTGCATGAACAGGGAGAGCAGAATGGCAGAAATCGGCTGTCGGACTGTTTTAGCTTGCCATGGCATCAAAGCCTAAGCAGGGGCTTTTCCATGTGGTGAGCAATCAGACAGATAAGGCAAGTTAGTTTTGCCTGAGCGTGCTCAAAACTTCTTGGTGAGTACTTTTGAAAAGACTTCATTCTAGTAGCATCTCTCTCTTAAACAATAAATTTACTTTGTTGCAGATCCAGCTTTTGTTGCAGTACTTGAAGAATGACCCCAGGAAGGCTGTGAAGAGGCTTGCAATCCAAGATTTAAAGTTGTTGGCCAACAAGACACCACATACATGGAGCAGAGAAAATATTCAGGTTTATACATTTTAAAAATGTTTATCATGAAACTTTGCAATTAGTTATAGAATTCTTTCCAGAAGACCAATTTGGGAGGTAAAGAAAGAATGTACATCTCCATATCCTTAAGTTAGGTTACTCTGCCAAGCAGAGGAGCCAAGTAATAATGAACAGTGCAAAGAATATCTCACATTGGACAAGTTTCCCCATAAGGATCAAAGCTGAAGTATTAGACCCAAGGAAAGGCATGTGTCATATAGTAGGCCTTTTTACGGTACAGAAATAACTTTTCTGTCTGACAAACTAATCTAAGATAATAGACACGAGAGCTGAATGTGTACATTAACCTAACGATACTGAGGATGTATTAATGCGTGTGTTAACACAGAGAGTCTCTCTGGAATTTGTCAAAGCATGTCATCCAGCAGGTATACCTGAAAGGACAAATGTAATTTTGACTTCATTTGTTAGGATTAATGGCTCAATTTCAATAGTGTCCTTGTGACACCTGTTGTATGACTGAGACCCTAAAAGGTGGTTATAGTGCATCTGTGCTATTTAGGGAAACAGTTGTTATATTGTAGTTAGGATTGCTGTTTTCTTTCTTTTCAGTTGCATATGAACACTTTTTCCCCTTCCCCTTCTTCTGGTAGAAATGACTATAGAAGATAACTTCAGGTTAGATTAAGGTTCTAATGGGAAAGTAAATATTTCAAGAACTTAATGACACAGGCCTATAGGTCTACTTTTGAGTCCTTTTTTTCTTTGTTTTTGCTGTTCTTGATAACTACTTTTGCTATATGCTGTTGGAGCCTAAGACAGCTGTGAGGAAAAACTGTGTGGATTTTTGTTAATAACTATGAGAGAAATACAGCATGTTTTGCTTTGTCTCCGATTCTTAGAGAAGATGATTCGGAGTGTGCAGAGGTTTTTGTTTTAGTGGACTGCTTTATTCTTCAATGGATTAATACCAGAAGTTTATTTCCTTTTAGGATTTTTAAGGAATTTAATTATGGATTCTTTGCAGTCAAAATGCTACTCTGTACCATTATTCCTGGTTGGTAGTTACCTCACTACAAGTGAGAGACATCGATAACATGGCTTTCGTAATTATGTAGTGTCTTAAAGTAGGTGTCCTGATGGTTGAAATGTGTAGGAAAAAGTTCCGTTGATGTCGGAACTAAACCAGTGACTGGGTTAGAACATTAGTTGACTGAAGCTTTTTACTGCTTGCTGAATGACATATAGAAGTAAGGAGAGTTTTTCTGAGTTCTGAAAAGTCAATGTTTTGACTTTTTCCATGTATTTTCTATATGTTTAAATGACTTGGTAATGTTTATACAATAGGGACTGAAACAGAGCCTCCTTTTCTCACAGCAAAACCTGCTTCTTGTACCTTTTTACCAACAAGACACTCAGCAGTGTTAACTTCTTCAGCATTTTGGTTTGGTCTGTGTAGATCAGCTGGGGGCTTGGTCTTTGTATTGTGGAGGCTTCACTGATTTCTAGACATCAGCTTTAGAAGCTGCTGCTGTTGATGCTTAGAGCAGTCCTCCTGCTGACTGTGAAGGTAACATGGCAGTCTGCGGCCCATCCTGCAAATTCTTCTGTGCTTCTCGCGTTCTTCATAGTTACTATTTCAAATATGCTCTGAGTGGTGATCTAATGGCACTGGAGTAAAACATCAGTGTCTTGGGAGACATCAAGACCCATTTTCAACCCTAATGATTGTCTCTTCTTCTGTCTGTGGATGCCATGCTCTTTAGTACATTAGCAAAATACTACATTGTACAAATTACAAACTTATTTAGAATTTAACCCTGACACCATACAGGAACATATGTATGCCTGATAAAAACACTATTAGGGGTTTTTGTTTGTTCTGCAGAACTATTGCTGTGTTGCTTTTCTTTATTCAGCTGTGGCACTCTCTGAGGCAGAATATACTTACGTTTTCCATTTGTGTCTCATATTGCTTTCTCTGATGTTGACTAAAAAAGCCTCCAAACCCAGGGAATGACTAAATTGTGGACAGTGTTGGCATAATGAATCCAAGAACCATGTGCATTTTAAGAGTTATTCCAATCTAGATGTGATAAGGCCTGAGAAGATCTGGCAAAAGCCACAGAAGTCTGACAGGAGCTCTGTTAAATCAGTTTAAAAAATAAAATACGCTTTAAGATGCTTATCAAGAAACATAAACAGTATTTGGTTGGACACCAGGACTGTTGAAGGAAATGACACTTGAAACTTTGTTCTTCAGAGATGTATACTTATAACAATCTGCAGGGTTTTATGTAAGGCAAAATAATCAGTATACCTCTAAGACTGGCGAACTGTCTTAAATTATATTGCGATATTTGATCAATGAGACCTGGTAATATTTTTGCCACTTATTTTCAATTAATAAATGACTTAGAATTGGTGTTCCGTAGCATATGAGACCCACTGTCACTTTTCTGCAGGCCATGTCCTCAGTCTACTAAAACAGATGCTTTAGGACATGACTTCTAACTTTTGATTTCAGTATAGTATTCCCTGTGGAAAAATGTTGACTCTCAAAACTTCTCACAGACAAGTGCAACTAAGCATTTAATACAGATAGCTCACGGGACTTGCTCCCTCTGTATCTCTTCTCCTGCTAATCTTCAGGCACTCTGTGAATCTGCTCTTCACACTCCTTATGACAGCTTGAAACTGGGCATGCTATCTGTTCTTTCCACGTTATCGGGGACCATTGCCATTAAACAGTACTTCAGCAGTGCTCCAGGTAAGAAAACTAGATTAAATTATCATCTTCAGCATTTCTAATGGCTTGGCTATCTACTGATAATCAGTTTCATCTAAACGCTATTTTTAAACTTCAGAACACTAGCTGAGAGTCAGGCTGTGTTCATGGTATGTAAACTTAAAATGGTATACTGTATACCTATGAATAGTCATGGTCTAAGATTTTGTTCTGGATTTTGTAGGTAATGTGCTCTATGAAAGGTGTTTTTACTTTTGCATCTTCAACTTTTCTTTATAAAATGAAGAAATGTAATGCCTCTCAAATGGCTGACCTGCATCCTGCTTAAGGTGCTTTGAAACCATGGATTTGTATAGTTTTTTGAGTAGCATGGAGACATAAAGGTGTGAGAGTGGGCTGGCGAGTTACCCTGGCACAGTGAAGCTATGCCACCCTTGTGAGGATGACCTGCTTCAGTACCAGGTGAACCTGTCTGTCTTGTGACTATATTCTGGAGAAATTTTAGACATTTTAAAGTGACTCAAGGTATTTTGTTCTTTCAATGGTGATAATACTGTTTTCTTTTTTTCTTCTTGAAAGCTGCAGTGCTCTAATCAGTATTACCAGCCCAACTACATGGGCTGCAGAAATGGAGAAAAATAGTACATCCTCTTCAGTCATTCTGGCATGTCTTAATAATTAATATGCTCACCAGCTTTTTTTATTCAAATATAATGTTTCTTAAGGCAATATTTCTCTGAGACCTTGAAACATCAGTCTTTGGATCCAAATATTCTTTTTCAATGTACGTCTAATTGTATAGTATTCAGGAATGGAGGGAGAGAGAAAAAGATATGTTTTCTTCCTATCCTTTAAACAAACAAGAAAAAATTAATCCTAGTTCAATACAGCGTTTTTTGCAGAAATGTACTTGAAAATATCTGTGGTGTGATTATGGACTGTGCTTTTTTGTCCTGTTTGCCTTGTCTTTAGGAACAGCAGCTACAACTGCAAGATCATTTGATTTAGTAAAACTAGCACAGGAGTGCTGTTACCATAATAACCGTGGCATTGCAGCTCATGGTGTGAGAATTCTGACTAATATATCAGCCTCTTGTCAGGAAAAAGGTAAGTGAAAGCAAGGACAATGAAATGTGTCTGTTTACAGTCACGCTTACGCACTTAACATGTATTAACTGGTCTTGTCTGTGAACCTGTCTGTAAATCTGTCTGATCCCTCATGCTGGTTAGGGAGAATGGGGACTATAATCTAGTAGAAAATATTCTGTATGATTTTATGAATGGTTGGGAAGATTCCATCTTTGACTAATTTAGAGAAAATTACTGGGTGCAGTAGAACTCGTGCTAAATAACTGCTCATCTTACCTTTGCTGTAAGACTAGTGGATTGTTAGTCAGCCTTTGAAAACTCTTTGCACAAAGTCTGTTGCAAAAGACTAACAGGGCATTTAGAAGTCTTAGTCCAGAGATTTATGCGTGCTTTACAAATGTCACAGTTGATGTGACCGCTGAGTAGTTACCTGAGACATGGAATGGCAGAATTGTTTCTAGTCAAAATAAGGTAAGGCAGAAGTATTAGGAAGATACTTATCTGTCATGACTGCAATGCCAGTGCAGGCATTACACCAGTTATGGTCAGAAAATGTAACAGAGAACTAACTTACTCTGTCTCTCTTTTCTTAGATCTTTTGCCTTTGGAGCAAGATGCAGTTTTTGGCTTAGAAGCTCTTCTTGTTCTTTGCAGTCAAGATGACAGTCCAGGAGCTCAGGCAACCTTAAAGGTGACATTACTGTTGTCTTTCCTTAGCACAGCTCTAAGTTATAGTGATAGCTTGTATAACAGAAAGGCTAGTGTGCACCAGATCTGTTCTGGTGGAAGCATAATGTACTGGAAGGAAATGAAGATTTTTCTATGTTTTACCTATAATCAAAGTTCAGAGTGGTAGAGAAACTGAGCAAAACTATAGTGCAACTCCTCTCGGCTCTAGAGTAATTTGAATGCATTTTTTTTCCCTGAAACAATCCTCTCGGAGGAACAGCTGAAATAAAACATTCACTTGAACATGGGATGGAGATGTCTCTGGAGGATGAAGAGAGTCTTGGAGAGAACCTGCTTTTTGGAGATCGGCATGCAATGTACATGATTACAACACTTTTATAAGCTATTATTTTTATTTTCCCATAACTGCATAACCAGTAATTTTATCTAGTTATTTACCTGTGAAGGCTGGTGGTATGAGAAAGAAGATTATAATTTCTTGAATTTGTGGTATGTTTTTGTGCTGTGAGCTCAGGGAGAGAGGCTTGAGCTCTTGGAAAAATCTCATCTTTTGTAGAGTACATGGTTCTGAAAATACCAGATATTCTATATTTCTGCAATCATACTTGCAGATAAGTGTGTCTGGCTTTTTTATTTTTAAGTAGACATTGTGTTTATTGTACCTGTTGATTTGTGTGAATTGCAGATCACGTTAACTTGTATGGTGAAGCTGGTCAAGTGCCGTCCTCACCTGAGCCAGTCCGTAGTTGAATCCCTGCTGACCCAGCTGCACAGTGCCCAGGATGCTGCCAGGATTCTCATGTGCCACTGTTTAGCAGCTATTGCCATGCAGCTGCCTGTCCTAGCAGACGGGATGCTAGGAGACCTAATGGACCTCTATAAATTAATTGGACTATCTGCCACAGATAAAAAACAGGAACTCTTGGTAAGACCTCCTTCTGGTAAATGGCCCTTGATGGATAAAGTCTATATCAACTACTGTGGATGGATTTTATTTAAAAAGGCACACCTAAGCCATTTGTTGTGTCCAAGTTGGTGTGCCAGTCTATAGCCACTATTTTCAGTTTTGCTTTAACTTTTAACTACATATGTCAATGTTCAATGTCAAAATCGTAACTCATAGATGAACCTGAACTATGCAGTGTATTCCATTAGATTTTCCAGCAGATGGCACTGCTTAGACAAACCTAGCTATTTGAAATTATTGGAGCATCTGTAAAATAATGGTTACAGGAAAACCAAAATGGCAGTTAGCTCAATTTATGTATGGTACTCTGATGCACATGACTTAATATACTGTAAGAGAGAAACATGCTTTCATCACATCTATTTGGAAATTAATTTGAATTTTAAGAAAGAAATTACAAGAGTCCTGTTAATTCATTTGGAGCATTCAAAGTATCTCAGTTTAAAGAATCTTTACGGTAGCTTTTAATGAAAATGGTTTTCATCTACAAGAAATACTTGGGTTGCCATAACTATTTAAAAGATGACTGAGAAAAGTTCCTCAGTTAAAATGTATATATAATCTCCTATGAAGTTTTGAGTCCAAAATCAAGATAATTTCTGGTAGCTTAGGAAATAGAATTGGCTTTTTTTCTTGTCCTGTTTTGTTCCTGAGATATAACCTTCTTCCTCACTCCTCTGCTCTTCATTAGGTTTCTCTTGCCACAGTGATATTTGTTTCCAGTCAGAAAGCTTTATCTTCAGAAATCAAAACTGTTATCAAACAGCAGCTTGAGAATGCGTCCAATGGATGGACCGCCTACAGGATAGCCAGGCAGGCTTCCAGAATGGTAAGTGAGAATACGTGGAAGAAAAACGTTTGGTGTGGTTGGAAGGATACTAATGATTTCTTTGAACTGGAAGAAGAAAGTAAGGAAAATGGTAGGACTTCGGGGGGGGGGGATGGGTGGGGGGGTGGAAGGAATCATTTCTCCTCTTAATTTCCTGGAATGGTTGTTCAGAATATGCCGTTTAGGGCAGTCATCCCATCAGGACAGTTTTTTTCACTTGTCGTCTTGAAGTATTTGAGAAGGAAGAAAGTAATGACCTGATACTTTCTTGAGCACATGCCTAATATGCATTGCCTAGCTGTTCTTTAGAAGGTAATATAGGCCATCCTGGTGTGTGCTTCTCTTTGTTCAATGAGAAGAAAGGAAGAAAAAGATACTGCTTCCCTTTTCCCCTCAGTAAAGTCACAACTGGGGTTAGAATTACACAGAAACCCTGGTACAAGATGCTGGGGTAAAAGTAAATTTTGGTATTTGTTTCTCATCTTATTGAATTATGTTGTGTAAATAAATACTATACTTTATACAGGCTGATATTTCCATAAAATAAGCATTTGTGCTTTTATTTATTGTTAGGATTTTCATGATCAAATGATTGGAAGAAGTTTCACTATTTCTATTTTTAAAGTAAGAGTGGTTCTGGAGATGTTACTGTTCCCTTGTTTGTATTTGTTTCATAGAAACCCACAGCTTGCTTTCATATTCCCTCTGAGAAACATTCTTGTCATTACAGGGCAACCATGACATGGCCAGAGAACTGTATCAAAGCCTGCTGACCCAAGTGGCTTCAGAACACTTCTACTTCTGGCTGAACAGCTTGAAGGAGTTCTCCCACGCAGAACAGTGTCTGACAGGTTTGCAGGAGGACAACTACAGCTCAGCGCTTTCTTGCATTGCTGAAGCTTTAAAATCCTATCACAAAGGAATAGCGTCACTGACGGTTAGCACAGATCTTCCACTTTAGTGATAATGTTTCTGTATACTGCAATAGGTCTGTTTGGTTTCTGTTCTTAAACCACTGAAAAGTTTTTAAGGTGTCTGACATCTGCCAGACTCTTTTTGAAGACTGCAGGGAAGAGCCAGTTGTAACACACTGCATCTTTAGAGTGAAGATCCGGTAGCTCAGCTAAGTGTGATTAGCCAGATTTCTCTTTCTTCTTTTCTCCTCCCTCCCCGCCCCCCCCCCAATCAAATCATATGTGACAGATCTTTTTTAAAGTTACAGCACTTAAAATTTTCCATTCCTTGTCTTGGCTGTGTAAACACTATTGTAATAGTCGGGCCTGGGAATTTGTCTAAAATGGCTGCTATCTTCTCGAGATACGGAGAAGGGTTTAATTGCCTTCCTCTCTGCTGCTGAGTTCAAGTTGCCTTGTATTTGACAATGTGATCCTATGGAATCCTAACAACAAGGCAACACCAATTTAGTAAGAGGAAGGAGGACAATTCAGTCTCATCAAATCAGCAGAATTCAGATGGTGTGTGCTTCTAAGCAAATACTTTCTGCTTCTCTGAAGTGGTGAAAATAGCAAGAAGCTGTGTATGTGATGCCTGTGAATGTAAACAAAAAAAGCATTAATGAATGTGGACATTCAGTTCTTACTGTGAAGTTGCTGCTTCTTAACAAAAGACAATCCAGCTTCACACAATATTTTCTTTCATATTTTAGTTTCCATGAAGAAACCTTTACGTACAGTTTTCTGTATGCCTTTTGAATGAAGCTGGTTTGGGTTTGGTTTTTTTCAGTTACTGGAACTGTCAGTGTTGTGACAATTCAGATATTAGTGTTTAATAAAATTTGGATATTACTGCTTATTAATAAACTGTCCCTGAATAAGCAGAAAGGACATAAATTTTAAACCTTTGTCCTCTGAGAGAAAACTCCATTGTTACTGAAGTATTTGTCTTTAACTTGTTGTCTAAGTGAATAAGCCTTTCAATTCAACATTTCAAGATTTCTCTAATGTCTAGAAGACTTTGAGGGGGGGACCTCATCTAATTAGATGTTAATATTTAATAGAGTCAGGAAAATAACTTGCTTAAATAGGTCATTCTGTGATTCAGTAATTTAATTAGCCTTTCCCTAGAGTTTGGGTTTTTTCTGTTGAAGGATTCCTGTCCTCATCTCCTCTGCTGACTTTACTTCCTGCATGTTGCACGCAGAAAAGCACTTCTTTGTGGGTGGTTGTGGTCCAGAGGAGTAAGTACAAGTTTCAGAGGGCTAGAGAAGAGGAAATCGGGTTTTATTGCTGGCTGTTGCTGACTTATTGCATCACTCTGGACAAATTCCTGACCATGCTTGAGCGTATCAGCTGTAAAAGGAGCCACTCACTACAGAACTCAGCATCTCAAAGGACAGCAAAGTGCCATAAAGCGCACATGATAGTCTTACTGCTGAAGACTTTTGCTGTATCTTCCCTCTGACTTCAGCTTTACTGTTGCTGCTGTTTCAGTGTGGAGCATGACTCGGCACTCGTGGTACCGCAGACCACTAGTGCGTGTGATGAACCCTGTGTAGCTGTCCACTTTGTAGCTGGAAGACACTGGCAATAAATCTGTTGCAGATGTTCAGTCAGCCCCGTTTAGCAATGATATATTCAGACAGTGTCTGATCTTGTCAGAAAGTTTCTTAATTCCGTCTTGATATAGATGCAATTGTTTTGCACTGCTGTATGCAAAATGTTCTTTCATGTGAGTTAGTCCACTTGAGAAAAAAAGTCCCATTACTTTATTCATGAGAGGTGTTGGGAGGGAGGGCGGGCAGGGACTTGTCGTAGAGCATATCAGCCACAGTCCCCATGTGTCTTGCTGTGTACTTGCTTCTATGGTTAGCAAAGATTTTGAATAGGACCTGCTCTTTCTGGCACAGAACATGCATCTCACTGGAAGCATTGTGCTTATTTTTTGCTGCTGGTAATCTAGGGAAGATTCGGAACTTGAACAAAGCACTAATGTAACCATTGATTAAGTAGCGCTAACTCCAAATATGTTGATAACAAGTGGTGGTGTTTGAAGAACTTGGCTAAGCCAAAGAACTCTTTCTGTCATTTCAAAAAAGAATTGTAACTGATTTATTGCCCATGGCTATATGGGTAGCAGATAAGGTAAATTGCAGTATTAATGAGACAGGCTTGTATTTCCATTTACAAGAATCAAGTCTAATTTGTGCTACTAAAAATGTCTGGTTTTTCTGATATAAGTACTGGTACTTTACTCTCTATAAAAGCATGTAGTCTCCGTAGAGCAATTACAGTGCAGTGAGATCTCTTCTGCAGAGGGTTTTCTGAAACCACCCTTGCAGAATAAACCGAACAATTTCCATTCAAAAGGGCTTTTTTTTATGCCCTTGGAGAAGGGAAAGCGAAGTGGCAGATAAGAGGGGCTGAATGGCTCAAGTGATGAAATACTCTCTTATTTCTTTGGTTGAAATCTAGCTCAGTAGTTTAAAGTGGTTCCAGTTGGCTGATGTTTCCTCACTTTAGTCAATAGTGGGCCAGTTCTCAGCCGATGTGATGTTTTGTGAGAAACTAGTTTGCTGCTTTCCTGCTGGCAAAGAAATGGTTCTTAGTAAGGTTGTGGGATGGGTTGTAATTTCTTGCTTCCAGAAGTGACCTTTTCTGTTGAGGAATAAGAAGTGCTGGGGGAAGACATGCATGAGTTAAACATACTTCTGTTCTCTGAGTAAGAGAAGGTCCCAGTGTTTTGTTTTGCAGATGGCTTTTTTCCCCCTAAAGAAAGAAGTGTACTCTTCTCAAAATCCAACAGTATGGGCAAAATAAGTAGTGCGTTTTTGGCTTAACTAGTATCAAATCTTGAGTGCTTCAATTTACCCCCTTGTGGGTGTCCTAAGCTGTCACAGATGGTTCTACAAGACAGATAAGCTCTTAGGGAGCAAGGTTTCACATAACCGTATTTTTTAAATAATAGCAGCATGTCTACCCTCCTGGAGTTCTGTTATTGACTGTTCCTAGTTGTCACTGAACTGTGTCTCTGCCTTCATCAAATCCAAGGTTCAGTAACTTTGTAATGTTCCTGTCTGTTTCAGAGTTCCAAAAAAATCAAAGGTTATCACCCCTTCCTCTTGCTGCGAGTAACTTTAGCCAATTCTTTCTCTTCTGGCTGATGCAGAGAATCACTTTTTCAGTCCTCTGTGTTTCTGTTTGCCTTCCAATTCAGTGTGCTCTTTTTTATGGTAAGGACTGTCTGGAGTAGTGTCATTTGAAGCCTAATGGCTTGGCCTTGGAAAAAGAGGAAATAGGTGCCATGATAGCATTGTAACAGCTTAAGTCATATTTGTTACAAGGGTGATACACTTGAAATATGGCTTAGTAATTACCTAACTTCTGTGTGGTTTATATTCAGTGTGATTTAAATTGAGTAAATTTTTAAAAAAGCAGCTTTTAGAATTGAACTGAAGGTTTTAGTTGTCTGATGAGACAGTTCAGTGACATTGCAAAGTTATTTTATCATGTTTGCTTTTGACCTAGATTGCCAACATTCCTATTACTGTGTTTCAGGCTGCTAGTACGCCACTTAATCCTCTGAGCTTTCAGTGTGGATTTGTGAAACTCAGGATTGACCTTCTACAAGCTTTTTCTCAACTTATTTGTACCTGCAACAGCCTAAAAACAAGTCCACCTCCAGCTATTGCCACAACGATTGCTATGACATCAGGAAATGATCTCCAAAGGTGTGGACGCATCTCTAACCAGGCACGTGTTCTTGATCCACTCTTGTGCAGTTACATTTATGACTCTGGTATGAATTTTGCTTCTGAGCAAACACATCTGGCAAAAGAAATGAAAACTGGTAGTGAAGAGTTTTGCTAAATTGTGGGGCTTGGTTTTCACCTGTAGCTATAAGAATGTCTGCCTGGAGCAGGCCGTATTTTGAAGCTGAGCATGTACGTATGTTTTCTCATACATTCATGCACACAGCTTCCAAGGATACGCATGTAGTAAGCCACTCAGTACACTCAAACTTGCAGCAAGACCTTTCACACCTTGTTTTGAAACACCTCAGATACTGTGGTTACACCAAGGAAGAATATATACTTTAGGAACGTACTGCAACTCCTTTGGTGAGTGTTGGCAACTGACTTGATACAGAACACCAAGGCAGTCCGCTTCTAAAATGCGTGTAGTCTGTAAGAAGGAATCAGTGGGTAGTCTTTGAAAGACAGAGCAGTTTGATTTACCAGTAGAGGACAAGGGAGGTGGTTGATGGGTATTTTTGATCTTGCCTTTTTTTTTTTTTTTAAACTCGAGGAGGCTGTGTTGGTGCTGTGTTACAGGAAAAATATCTGTTTAATGCATGGATAATAGTCTGTCACTCTGAATTTTTTCTATGTGAAGAAGCAAGAAGTTTATGTATTTTTCCAGAGTATGTTGTCTTTTTGGTATTGTATGTTACAGTGTAGTGGTTTTGTGGATGTGTGGGGTTTTGTTTTGCTTTGCTTTGACTAGTAACATTGTCTCTGTAGATGAAACACTCAATGGAGGAATTCCGAAACCTGGCTACACGGTATGGAGATCTGTATCAGTCATCTTTTGATGCAGACTCAGCAACTCTAAGGAATGTAGAACTGTATCCTTTTAAAATCTTAGAATTATTCCACTTCTCATGTGGACAGCATGAAACTTAATGATCCTTTTTTCTATGAATATTTGCACGAAGTCATTTTGAAGCAGTTAATAACATAAAGATTAGGTACCAATTGCTTAAAACCTATTTGGAAATAAACATAGCTGTACTATTGTTTGGAGTTACTTTATGAACAAGCTATGACACAAAAATTGCAACAGCATAAAACTTGGGATTTTCATAGTTCTTACTCTGTTTATTAAAGGAGTAATGACACTAGGATTACTTCACAAAAGCTAGACAAACAAGGAAAGGTGCCAGTAAATATACTGCATTTCTTTTTTTAGGTGCCAACTTTCTAAGTCTTTTAACTCCTTAGTATTAATATCAGACAACAGCAGAGCTGCCTGTTGATTTCACATGCGATAGAAGCTCTGATTTTGGATCCAGAATCTGCAAGGTAGGTTTCATAGTTAACTTTCTACTCATTTGCTATTTGTTTCTAATTCCTTGGGGCTTTAAGCCGAGGAATTCAAAGAATGTTCAGAAAGTTTCTGAGTAGACCCGTCTAATTCTACTCCGGGCAGGCTTGAGGCCCAGTTGCTGCTGTGCTATACCTGGCAGGCTAGGGACTGTGTTTCAGATTCTGCATTTTATACGAATTTTGCTCTTGAGAGTACGATGCTGGACTTGTCTTCAATATAGACTTGCATTAAAATAAAAACCCCAGCTTTTAATCTCTTCTTTAGCCACCTATCTTAACTTGTGTCGTTCTGTGTTAGCTCGCATACCTACTGTTTCCTACTTGTAAGCACACATCAGTTTCCTTCAGAATCCTGAAAAATATATGCGCTAAATTAGTTTAAACTTCTAATGTAAATCCATCACCTCTGGCTCTTTTTTAACAGTGAACTTATACCCACTAAAAAAATCGCATTGAAATACCTATGAATTGAATCACTCTAAAACTTTCAGGCTGAGATTAAATGGAAGATAATGTGGATAAATATCTTTTTAAATGTGTAATTTTATAACTGGAATAGAAGTGAACATCCTAAATGACTGTCCTACTCATTAGGAATTAAGCATTGCTTAGAAGATGTATTAATCATACTTGTGAAAAGTATGAAGCTGTGGACTTCAAAACATTAGGTGTCTAGGAGGTGGAATTGTATTCAAAGCATGAGATTATAAACTTCCAGATTTAGTCTTAACTCTGGCTGGCATTCTTGCTTTTCCTCGAGTTGTGAGACTTTTAAAAACATTATAAACACTGCAGGCTTAAATAAAAGCCAGGGGAATTGAACACTGCAGGCGTAAATAAAAGCTAAGGGAATTAAGCGTGCTGAGTCTGTTAGACCTGTAACTGCTTCAAGTGAGAGAGGATGGGGACAGAAAGTGGGGGATAAACTGTAGTTAAGAAAGGGATTAAATGTAAAGGGCAAGTCTTACAGTGGAAAAATAATAAAGAAACAGAGTAAACAGTTTGAAAAACATAGTTATTTCTTAATGAATTTCAAGTTGTAACAGAGGATGGTCTTGTTGGGCCTGTTTGGGAGTGAGTCTCCCAGATTACAATGAGGAAAGTATGTTAGACATGATGAAAAGTTTTATTTTTTTTAGTTTCCAGGAATATAGCTCAAATGGAACAGCACATGTAGAGAGTGAATATGAGAGAAGAATGATGTCTGTATTTAATCATGTACTGGAAGAAGTGGAATCCCTCAACAGGAAGTATGCTCCTGTGTCTTACTTGGCAAGTAACAGTTTTAAATGTATATTCTGTAGACAAAGCTTCCAAAAACTCGACAACTCCATGTATATGTGGTGGTCAAGAAACTGAAGAGCAGACTTGGTTAAGTAACAAAACCTCTTACTGGCACAAGTGGTCTCTATGGAGACTCAATACTTCAAAAATACTTCAGCAAAGCTTTTGCTAAGACATCCATAACCTTACTGGTCTTATTAAAAATAATGTTCTAAAAATTCTGATACTAAGAATATAGCAGATGCTGATAAAATACTTAAAAGTAGCATCAAGTCTCTGTCAGAGCTCTCGCCACACTCGCATTCAAATACTGAAGCTTGTTCTCTTTGTTTGTGCTGTTGTCGTGAAGGAATTCTTCCCCTACCACACACAGTGCTGGAGAGTCCAGCAATAGCTGAGCTTTGGTCACTGGGCTGTTGGCAGTTAATACTGTGTTTTGTGAGTATAACGTTTCTCTTATCAATGCAGGTCATCAGAGAACACAATGTAAAGTGTGCTGAATGCAAACAGTGAGCTGATAAACATACTCCTTTACAGGGCTAGTATGCTTTTGTCTTTTACTGTTAGTGAACATCATAAAGCTGAAGTTCATGTTGATGGGAACACGGTAGTTCAGTTTTTATTTATGGCTTGCATCTATTTGGCTTGTTTCTAAGTTCAACAGTCCTTACTGATTCCAAGTAGAACAGAAGAACGAGCTGTGTAAAATGTAGCAAAGGTAAACCCTGTAAACTTAGTTGTTACTGGCTCCATACCAATGCAGCTCGGTGACTTCAGTAGTGCTGCCTTTGCTCATTTGAGCTGGAAGGATGGTACAGTGCAGTAGGGAAAGGCAGAGTAGTCAAGGGTCTTAAAACTTAGTTATTGCATCGCATTAAGTTGTGGTAGATGCCAGTCTTGTTTGCTTGGAGGGGAATTTTTTATTTGAGAGTTTGTGTGTGAGGGTTTTGTGTATGAGTGTTTCAAGCAGATCTTGCTCTGCTGACTCTTAACACTAGGACTGAAATGATTTGGATTTTTCTTTTTCTTGACCTCCTTATTGTTTTCAGAGCAGAATACCTTCTTCATAAAGGGCAGAATATAAAGACAGGCTGAATGTAGTCACTGTCATCATAGTGGCTGTTATTCGATGACTGTATTGATATATTTCTGGACTTCTAGTGGAAATTACTGCAGTTTCAGTACCTCAAGAGCATGTCTTTTTCCTATGCTATGAATGATTTTTTTTTTCCTCAACTGTTTTGGCTCTGTTTCTTACAGCATACAGCCTGTCTGAGCAATGCTGTCATTGCACTGTTGAAGGTACCCCTTTCATTTCAAAGGTACTTTTTTCAAAAGCTACAGTCTACAAGTATTAAGGTAAGTATTGCTCAAATGTGACCTAAAACTTCTCTTTACAGAGTCTTTACTTCATGAGAAAAGCCTTACTGAAGGCACAAAGCTTCAGCCCTCTTACTGAAAATACTTAACTGCAAATAGCATCTGAGTTTATCTGTTAGGAATAACTTGAATAATGTGTACATATGATCATAAAGAACCACTGGGCTGTGACTTAGGCAAGTAGGATTCAGTTCTTTGATTGCAAAGCCTTAAAGATAAAAATCTAACTGGAATTTTTGTTGATTCTGAGTTTGCAAAGCTAAATAATAATCTAGTCCTGGGAAGGCAACACTTATAAACTTGTGTTTTTTCCTTTCCCTTTAAAAAGCAACATTTGCTATCTTAGAAAAAAAAAACATAGTATTTGTCAGCTGACTAAGAATGCTATATGTGACCTTAAGTGGTCTTTTTTTTTTTTTAACTCAAGTGCTCCTTTTTTCTGGGAAAAGTGAAAGCCTTAAGATTTTTAGTATTTACTGCACTTTACTTTTTTGTTCAGCTTCATATACTTACCTGTAACTGTTTTGTAGAAGATTTTTTTTTTCCGCTTCTTTTGAAGAAGTTCAATTAATGAAACTGATATAAAGACCACATCTGCTACTGCTGATGATGCTTATTAATTATTATAGTAATGAGTCTCAGATATAAGTTCTGTGTTTCTGTTTGCTGGTTTCCCTACCAAACACCTCCTTGGAAGTTTTTCTGTAAGAAGGTGATCTCTTTCATCCTTCAGTTGGGTTTGTTTTTCTGGAGGCATAAAATGACATTTTGGTCTGTTTTCTTGTGTTTCAGCTTGCTCTATCCCCATCTCCGAGGAACCCCGCAGAACCTATTGCAGTACAGAACAATCAGCAATTGGCCTTAAAGGTGGAAGGAGTGGTTCAGCATGGTTCTAAACCAGGCCTTTTCCGTAAAATCCAATCCGTCTGTCTAAATGTCTCTTCAGTGCTGCAGAGCAAATCTGGACAAGACTATAAGGTATGGAAAGAATCAGAGCCAGGAGGAGCTTTCTTGCTGTATTTTCCTGCTCTTTTGTTTGGCTCTGGCTAGCAGAATTTTCAGGTTGAAATGAATGGATTCTTCTGTAATCCTCTCACTCTTGACAGTTGGCATTAAAGCAGTGGCCAGAGCCAGGCATGGTGCATGGAAGGGATCTCGGATTTTTAAGTCTGCTGTATGCTGATACCTTTTAGTAAGAGCTTTTCTTCCAGACAAAAGAGGCTATGTGATATTCAGAACAAGTCTTTAGGAATCTGCTTGAGATCAGGAAAATTCAGCCTAGGTCATATGAAACTCCACAGGGCAAAAAAGACAGGGGTAGATTATTCTCTACCAAGTAATCTCTAGAGCTTCTTTATCCTCGTTTTAAGATTTCGAGGTGGGTTTTTTTGTTTGGTTTTTTTTTTGTTGTTGTTTGTGGAGATTGGGAGGACAGGCTGTCCAAATGAAATAGCACCTGAGGAGATACATATTAAATTCAACTTGACGGTTTTATCAAAGATTGCATGTCTGAAGTTCAAGTTCTGCTAACATGTGACTCTTAGCGAAAGATCTGTTTTGGTGAGTTTTGGGGTTGGTTTTTTGTTTGGTTCTTTTGTTGTTTGGTGCTGTTTTGAGGGGGGAGGGAAAGGAAAAAAAGTCAGGTGCTTCTAAAAGAACAACAGGACTAGGAAGTGTGTAATGTTTGTCTGACTTGTATTACTCTGTGGAAACTAGAACCTCAGGGAGAGAAAGACTTGCTAGCTACCTCGTTTCTGTGAACAGATGTAAAAATAACTCACTCATTGATGAAAAGCGTGTCAAGCTGGTTCAAACATACCTGTGCATTGGTTTAGAAAAATTGAGGACAAACACTTTTCTCCTTTTTCTCTCCTTCGAACGGAGAGCAGAACTTATTTTGACAGGTTTATATAAAATGGCATTTTAACCTTCCATGTGTTCTCAGATTCCTATTGACAACA
This sequence comes from Burhinus oedicnemus, assembly GCA_008921705.1. Lineage (NCBI taxonomy): Eukaryota > Metazoa > Chordata > Aves > Charadriiformes > Burhinidae > Burhinus > Burhinus oedicnemus. The sequence continues at coordinate 1,466,576 of VFFE01007208.1, forward strand.
TGACCAATGAAATGGAGCAGAGGGTGGAACCACACAACGACTACTTCAGCACTCAGTTTCTGTTAAACTTTGTGATACTTGGCACCCACAACATCACAGTAGAGTCCTCTGTAATAGATTCAAATGGTATTGTGTGGAAAACTGGGCCTAAAACAACTATTTTTGTTAAATCTCTTGAGGATCCGTACTCCCAGCAGGTTCGTCTTCAGCAACAGCAAGGACAGCCGCCGTCACAGCAGCAACAGCAAAGAACAGCATACTCGCGGTTTTAATTCCCAGAAGTGACTCTGTCCTGGTCAATGGTATTACAGTTTTTCTTGGACACTTTGTTTTGAAAGGCCTACAATTTTAACATTCTTCTAGAAAGTCTCAGATGCCAGTTTGTTGCTTGTTAAATTATGTGGGGTAAATTTGCACTTTATTCAGCAGAGGCAACTCGGTTCGAATTTGGAGTTGTACTTTTAATATAAGAACTTCTACCTGATCTCTTCATTTCTGTTTACAAACCTGTTACAGCAGGCTCCACAAACTTTTATAGCAGAGGACACAAAGAGCTCTTTGACTAGTACTTTCTGTGCTTTTCTCTTTTTCAAGCACATAGGTTCTAATGTTAGGCTTACAGGACAGTGGTAAAGACTTTGGCTAGTTATACAGAATGGAGTGTAATACCAAGTCTGTATCTTTTAGTGCAAGGGAATTGGCAGGAATATCCAGAGATTTTTTTTTCCTGACATATTTAATAACAATTTCCAGTATTTGGCTGGTATATGTGTATTATTACTATTCATCAGCACTATTTAATGCGTGCATCTGAAAGAAAAAAAAACGTGCAGCTCACTAGTCATTGTAGAGGGAGGATGCTGCTTGAAGGGTTGCTGTCTGGGGAGTCTTACAAGAGGCAGAATTTTACAGGTGGGAACAATAACTTTCTCAGATGATATAAAAAAAATTACTATGTTGTTTTTAAATCTTCATGTATCTGTATTTTGGAAGGCTTTGGTTTTGTCTTGGTTTTTTTTGTTTGCTCTTTTAAGAGGGAAGCTAACTTGCAAGTTGTCATTCATTTTAACTGCTTTGTTTTTTAAAAAGGAATTTTATATGCCAAAGCTTTGTAATCTTGTGTACTCTTTGACTGATTTAGTAATCTTAATTGTTACTTTTACAGGATAACTTGAAGGACAATTTTGCCAATACTAGAAATTGATTCAGAATAACTTTGGAAATATGCTGCTTCATATAGTTTTCATGCTTCCTTTGAGACGTAGAAGGCTGAACTCTGCCTGTGTCTGGACGCCCAGGCGATAGATCACATAACGTGTCCTTCACCTGGTCCTCATAAATAATCTCTGCTTATCACTCTGCAGGAAAGCAGGACCCACTTGAATGGGGAGGAGGGAAGAATGGCACTTCTTGCAGACTTCAGTTTGTAAATGGTTTAATCCCTCTCAGTGGAGCAGGAATTTTCAATGTTATTTTCTCAGTAAATTCCTAAGATACTGTTATTTCTTCAAGTTGGTTTCACTGTAGAAGCTGACTAGAGCTTGCAGATTCTGCTTGCTTTATATGCAGAGAATATGATGATGAATTGTTACAAGCCTAGGTTTCTTTGGCATAGCTGGATGAAGAATTGTTTTTGCTGTGTTTTCCCGTAATAGTTGCCTAAGAAATCAACTTTCTTCCTTTTGGCTTAAGATTAACCAAAAAACCAAACCAAAACAAACAAAAAAACCCAACGTGATCATGGTAGATTTCGTAATATCTTGGTCAGGCTATAATCCTAAGCAGAACAGATAATTGGGATGCAAGGTGGAAATAGAAGACTCACAAAACTGGTGACAAATTCACCAGCATCCTTCTTAAATCTGATTTTTTTTATTTTGTGCAGGAGACAAACTACCACTGTCCTTCAAGCTGGCTGAGGAAATTGGTGGTTTCTGTCCCCACTTTTATGGTTATATACTTAATTTTGTGCATATGCATACAGCTATGTGTGCGTGCACGCATACATGTACCTATAGCTATATATAGTTACATGTTCCAGAAAGAGACGATTCACCTAGTGTTGTGCATGCAGTCTGTCAGATTGAAGATCTGAACTGTTGGTGGTTGGTTGGGTTTTTTTTAATAAAGTCATAGATCAGTGTCTTAACCACAAAACCCACTTTATTGTAATGCAAAAAAAAAAAAAAAAAAAAAAAAAAAAAAAAAAAAAAAAAAAAAAAAAGACTAAGAGGTCAAACAGTTTTTTTATCCTGCATAATGAATGTGTGTTTCTTGCTCTGTTATTGACCAATATGTTGCTGGAAACCTGTGATGGCGGCATTCCAAAACAACTCAGAAATGAAATGAAATCTCCACTCTAGGGAGCAGATTTTTCTCATTAGTCATACAATGTTCACAGTGCATAGCTAAACTTATGAGAAGCCCAGTAGAAATAAACTTATCCAGGGAAAGCCCTGACCTGGCCTGAGGCTGAATTGTCTGTGAGCCTGTAAGATTAACCCTGCTGCAGTTGAAAAAAAATCATTCCTTCTCCAAACAAGTTTGTTCATCTGATCTGAGAGGCCTTTAGAACTCTAGTAACTTGTATCAATTCTGGAGCCAGGCAAGTTAATAACTGAAGTCTGAAAATCTGAATGCTAGGTATGGAAGATTGCGGAGTGATGGTAGATGTCTTCTGGAAAATGGCAAGTAGTATTTATTGGAGATCAGCTTGTATAGAAAGGTGGCTTGCTGTGCAAGTGTCTGAATTTCTAACAAACTCTGAAGATTTCTCACGCTGGCTCATTTGCAGGTTAGTTATATGTGCATGCTGATCAGGAAAGACCCTGGACCTGTTACTAAGTTGTCCTTTTATGTAAGCACAGTGTTTTATCTTATGTGGGGTTTGTAGTGAGGTTACTCTTTGGGTGTTTGTTTTGTTTCTTTATAAACACTGTGTATTTTTATTCCTAATACACTGTGAAATACACTTGGCAAACAGGAACCAAGATTTTCATAGAAATTTATGACTCAGAGTACCCAAGGAGAAGTGAGGAAGGGTGTTACAGTTACAGCAGTACAGAAAGCTGCTGTTGGAGCGATCAGCAGAGAATGTGATCCTTGACTATTAATAGAAGCAGGGAGGTTATCTTGCTTGAATCCTGCATTCTGTTTCTGGTGCCTGTACTTGAAGATGTGCAACAAAGAATCTAGAAAGTACTTCTGTGGTATGGACCCAAGTTAAATGTCCTTAATGTTTTTCAATAAACAGAGCAGTAACTTGATCAGTATACATAGTTGCACTCTGATAATGGAACACAATTCAGATCTTTTTCACTTACTGGCAAAAGGAAAAAAAAAAATTCACTGGCTAGACATTGGTCTTGAGGCTGCTGCTAAGAATTCAAGCAACAAAAAGGCTTATGCGGGCAGCTACATCATTATCTAGTCTTAATGATTAAGATATGCTTTCATCTAGCTTTGATAAATCTTTGGGCTGGGGAAGGGTGGAGATGATCAAATTAAGATGACCGGAGGTATTCATAATACGTGCAGTTCTGCACTAAGCCGATAGTAATTGGTGCTTAGGCTCTAGAATTTAACCTGATTTCTCCATGGATGATGTAGCCAGTTACTCTCAGAAGTACTTACTACTCACATTCTTGTGAACCTGTGCTCAGGCATACCAGAAAGTGCCATTTCTAGATTCCTGGCTGATCTCTTGCTCAAGGCAATGTGGAACTCAACAAGGGGTGGGGTAAGAATTTGCCCCATCAAATTCTGCCTTCCTCTGGAATTTAGAGTGTAATCTCCAGCTGAAGTCATTTAAGCGTGTTTCATAAGTGATTCCCTGAGTTGCACTCATCATTGGGTATTCATGGCATCTTAGACTTCCCTTTCTTCCCATTTTTGTTTCCCCTGGGTGTGCACTCATTTTACCTGAGGACTGAAATGCCTTAATTTAGCTAAAGTTTTTGTATTTGATAGTGGATATATGTGTATCTTTGACTTAAATCCTGTTAAACTGTACAGGAATTGGACAGGTCCAGAAGCAAGTTCAATGGTCCTTTAAACACATGCATAAACTTTATAAATTATTTTCTTTAGTGATTTCACAACTTCAGTTTTAAAAAAAAAAACAAACAAAACTTACTGAAGGAGTTGATAGGATTTGAATGAATGATATGTTGCTTTCCTAAAATCTCTTTTGAATGATGTGTGTATGTATGTACATATATATAGAAAGAGAGATCTCATACAACATACTACGGAAGCATCTTGCCTTCAAAGTAGCTATATTTCTTTTCTGGCTGTCGTCTTTCTGCGGACCTACAGTGCTTTGCTGTCTCCTTGGTCAGCATATTTACACACATGCCCTTTTAATTCTTAGCACCATCTTCTCAAAACAATCTGTTCCTTTAGTGGCAGTGCAGGTGTAGTCAGGTATCTGCATTGTCCAAAGCAAGGGCGGGGGGGGAATAAAGGAGGGTAGAGGGGGTGACTTTGTAGCTCTGCCAGCTCACAAAGCTGTTCCAAGTTGAGTTGGGCCCAAGAACTGGTAGTTGTCTCTGCTTGACCGCTGTAATCCAGCGCTGTTGGAGCTGTTCTTGCTTCACCCATGTCTGTGCCTCCAAGAACACAACCTTACATGCTAAGTAAAAGGAGACTTAGCCAGAACCTTGGCCTATTAACATCCAAAGCAGAGAGTGATAGAGACAAAAGCACTTATTGAAAGTAAGGGAAAAACAAGTGTTACATTGCTTTTCTTACAAGATATATTATGCAGTGTTGCAGTTACCTTCTCCCCATGTGAATTTTTAAGCCAGGTGCTGTTTTGTGTTACCAGGAAACAAGTCTTAGTGGTGACCCTTGATAGCTCCTGGGTTCTTTGTACTCCAAGGAGCATCTATCTGACAAACAGCAGCTGTTCAAACTGGCTATTGAAATCAGATTACATGTATTCCAGTGAGCAGTCATCCCAGTTGTTGTTCTACACACTTTGGAAAGTTACTCTGCTCTGCGTATTGTCGGCATAGTGGTGAGAAATAGGAAGTATCTTCCTGGTGTTCTCATTTGCTTTTAGAATAGTCTTTATCTACCTCTTGCTTGGCCACCTCAAAGCAATGCTATTGAAATTAAGGACAGCTTGGTTTTATGTTAATGGAGTTTTCAGTTAGCCTCAACCTCCTGATCCAAGGATCTTAGACAAGGTAAGAGCAGCATTCAGTGAGTTTTAACAGAAGGATCTTTCTCAGGCTGGAAAGAGACTGCGGCAGTGTCTTAAAATCTACAGTCTACTGTAGTAATGAGCAGATTTTTCTTTTTGTCAGTGCCGAACCAGTAGAGCAGTCAAGGAGGTACTGCAGCTCTTCTATTGTGTAGAAATAAAACTTAGGGCATAGCCACTTCAATCTTAAAAATAGTCTTCCCCCCCTCCCCTCCCCCAATGGATAGTCTCTTATGTTCACATTCCCTCAGACCTGAGTTTGATGTAGTTTTTAAGAGGTCTTTTGAAACTCTTGTTAATAAAAGCAATTGTTTGGAGTTTTTTTATGGATATCAGTGATGACTAAAGAGCTCCAAAGAAGATAAAATAAAGACTTGTGTGGGTTGGCTGATCTTAAAATGCCTCTGCTTAACAGTTTGAGTATGTGACTTGCCGGCAGTCCATCTTACAGATCCCTTCCCTGCTTACTTAGAAGTACTACGTTTAGGAATGCAGTTAATTTGAAACTAATAGCTGTCCATGCTTAACACAGAGCTTCTAACTACAGGGCAAAAACAATGAGTAGCAGTTAAACTAGAAGAGACTGTGATAAATATAAACCGAATGGTATATGGATGGGTGGATTCTGCCAAAGATGATGGGTGAATCTTCAGGGTACAGCTTCATCCTTCACTTAACACAGTCTGGGTGTGTGGTGTTGCTGAAAGGGGTGCTCTCTGCTGCTTATTCCTGCTTCTGTCTTTGCTCTTTGCATTAGATCACGAGTTTATCCTGTTTAAAACAGTTTAATTTTGCTAGGGTGTTTTTTCAGCTGAATCAGCAGGTTTGTCTTGGCTGACTGCAACAACTTGATCAACAGAGCCAGTACAAGGAAGGTGCTGGGGAAGATGTATGGTGTACCCCAGAAGTAATAATCAACTGTTGGACTGCCTGACCGTGTGTCTGTGGTATATTTCTGTATTTAACACAAGTGTGGAGGGAACAATCTGTTCACGTACATCTGACCTGTGGCATTTCTGCATGGCCAGTTTGAGAGGGCAGAGATCACTGCAGTAGTTACCAGCCAGCTGCCGGGCCTCCCTGTCTGCTGTGAGTCACCACCCACGAGTGAGGCAGCAGAAGGGAAAAAAATGCCCTCGTGGAGCAGTGGATGAGGCTAAGCCTGTAGTGAGTTGTCAGTCTTTGATCTGGAGTGTGTGAGGTGTGCTTGAATGTGTCCTGATTTGCCAGCAGTGCATATGGGTAGTAGGTAACTGTTGTGAGTGATGACAGCTGTCTGACTCGCCTTGTTTCACAAAATCCCGACGTGTGTGGATGTCGAGGTTCTGATTTCACATTGTTTTTTAGTTATACTGATGTTATTCCTACATGAACACTGAAATTTTGGCTAAAGCCAGGCTTTTATCACTTAATCTTAAATCCACTGGCACTAGTTTAATGGGTATATCTTTGCAGAAATCGGTCTGTGCAAAATGACAACGTTCAAACTAGCTCATTGCCCATGGAGTAAAGTGGAAACGCAACCTGGATGGAGACCTCTCAGAGCTAGTCACCCAGCTCAGATAGGAAATTTCAGGAGTTGTAATAATTCCCAAAAAAAATGTTGTCTGACCTCTTCAGAAGGTCTCTTTCCCTTATTTCATGAGGGAGGAACAGAAGCTGTTGTAATTAATTGTGCTAGTTGTTGTAACTCATTTAGTGAAGCCATCACTCTGACATGTTTTTTCCTAAGCAGCGTGACTTGATCCTGTCTGCAGTGTACAAACTGATAGCTTCTTTCCTTTGTGTCTCTCTGTATGTCATCAGTAAAGAATTGATGTGCATTTTCATCCTTGCAGAAGGAAAGATTTACCTGACAGTCTTCTGTGTCCTCTGGGAGAGATGCAGAACCTTTCTTTGTTTTGCCTGTTGTAAAGGTTTGCTTGTTAGTGTGGACAAAGTCTTTGTGAGTTGGGTAGTAATTTCCGAGACGATTAATTCTGAGCGTATTTGGGTAGTACAGCCCACACAATGGATCCCCTAGAGAGATTTGTATTTCTGTTAGCATGTGTACATTTAGGTTAAGAACGAAAATATACTCTGATTTTTACTTTTGGCAGGAGTGGGGTGATACGAGTGAAACATAAGAATAGCTTGATGGCTGTAGGTTTAGTTGTTTTCCTGATATTTTAGCCTGACCCTAAGAAAAGCATCTAGTTATTATGTGTTAGTTTTTCCATTTTAAAAAACAAAACAAAACCCTAATTCCTTATGCTTTGCTATTCAGAGTTTTAGAAATTCATTGGTGCTATGGAAGTAAAAAACGCTGTGCTGTTGTTTTGTGAAGGGATATTTTTTATTTTTGTATAGGAAAAAGGCGGTCCCAACCCACGATTATTAAGTGTGTTGCAATACCTACCGTAATACAACGTGGCAAGATAACAAAACCAGTGCAGAACTTGCATGGCAATAATGATTTTGAGAGAAACTATTTTAGAATGCCATGCTGATGAATCAGTCTCTCTCCCTCTTGCGTTTGTTTGGTTGGGCTTTTTCCCTCAACAAAAAAGTGGTGCAGACCAGGTACTCGCGTCCGAGTCTGTCCTTTAATGATATGAGTGTGCTAAATGGCAGATGGGAATGTTGATGATTCACTGAATATATTTATGTATATATTTAAACACTACCTCACCAGAAAACAGCTTACCAAGAGGGATACGGTAACTTAAAAATCTTTTTCAGTGAAGCCTGTTCTGTAGTATAAACATAGGGAGCGCTTGCTATGACAAGGCAGATGGGAGAGCCCTCTGCCATGCCTGCCTAATCACCCGAAATGTGCCTTTCTGCTTCTCTTGGGCTTTGGGCTTTCTGGGCACGGCCCTTCTCACCATGGCTAATAGCATTTAAGGGCTAATGGTCTAATGTCAGGTCAGCCACTGTTTACCTGTGATGTAATGTATTTTTTTCTGATTCATGAGTTCTCACCTATGTCTGGCCGCTTCCGCTGGCAGAGATGAGAATGTTCTTTGATATGAAAAGCTACTGGGATCTTGACGCCCTCTTCCTGCTGTAAATCTTAGATTGCTTCCAGTGGCTCCAAGGCAGACCAGGGAAAAGTTGGCATTGGCCACCTCAAATACTCTGCTATGCAATCTGAATAAATTAAAAAAAAAAAAAAATGCCACTTTTAATCGCTTGAGCTTTTACTTTCAGCTGCTTCTCCACAATCATGATAGCTATAAATCATGTTTTGCATCATCTCATTCCTCATTTTTATTTTTAGTACTTGACTCCAGGAAGCGTGGCTTTAAAAAAAAAAAAAACACACACACACAAAAAAAACAAACAAAAAAACCCACCAAGAACTAAATGTTCAGTAAAATCTGTCTTTCTGACAATATTGTTAGAGAATTCAATTTGCTTTGATTTGGCCTTCAAATGCCCAGTCTTGCTGGGCTGTGCCTGACACATTTGGCCATTCAAGGAGTAAAGGAAGAGCAGAACAGGATATTAATAGGAGTTTTACAAGCCAAGTGTGTTCCACTCAAACCTGTAGAAAAGGAAGTGCGGGCGGGAGGCGGGGAACACTTGTGTGAGTGGGACTTGCAAGTTGACAAAAGTTGATTGCAAGTTAGCAATTTAAAAATGTATCACTGTAACTATCACCTGTTTTATTTCCTCATCTCCACCTTTTGGAAGAGAAACTCAGCACCCTCTGATTGTGCTCATAGAAATGACTACAACTAATAAAGTTACATATTCAGTAAACCGGAGTTTTGAAATATTGAGATCGCAAGGAATAAAAACATAACTCATTTTGTCCTTTACCTTCAAGAACAGACTCTGACCAGTTTTCTAAAGAATCTCTGGAGGCTGGGCTAGTCATAGCAGTTTAGCTGTTTGAGCACTGATTCATTTGTACCAGTTATTAGTACTAGTTGTGGTGTTGGTAATGAAAAATTGATGGCTGAAATTACAGGAGGACAGAGATGGACAGGGCCTCGTCGAGCAAGAGAGCAGCAATCTACAGCTGTGCTGCCTAAGACATAACTTGTTCGCCAGTGGTTTGGTTTTGTGACAGTCTAGATGAATTCACAAGCCGTTCACAGGAATCAGATTTCTAAACAGCACGTAGACAAAAGTTTCCTTAAATGTAGGATAAATCCTGTTAATGCTCTAGTAGGGTTGGCACAGGTCACAGGATCTCTGCTATAGTTCTGTATTGGACTTCTCTTAAAGTGAGGTACATAATTCATGCTCAGCAGAGGCAGTCAAGACCATGACTCATTTGTGCCACTCTAAAATATTAAAACTTCCAGGCTGCTTCAATTACAAGTCTGGCAGGACATACAACCTGATACAGTGAAATATTTACCTGTGTTATCCAGGCAATGGCGAAGAATCCAATCATTGCAAAGAATGCTACTTGTGAATAAGGATGTCATTATTTAAATTGTTTCTTTAATTATTTTGACTATCCAGGAGTAGAAGGAACTACATTTGAGCGGGCATTCCACTTACTAAAGTATGTTGAAGATGCATGAAAGCTTTGTACCTTTTCTTTAAGAATTTAAGTCTTTAAAGTATTTGTGCATGTGTAAGCAAGTGCTACTCTGAAGTGCGGTGGAAGATAAGAGAAACTGGACAAACTTATACTTCTGGAATAGCAAAGATTAAAGATGAATTACTAAAAGAATTTGAAAAGGATCTTGAGGTATTTGAGTTTCTGGGGGAGGGGGGAGATGTTAACAGTGCATTTAATGAATACACTCAAATAGCATATGTTAAGTAATGAAACTCTACTGATTAAAGACTAATTTAAGTGTACTTGATGATGAAGCCTAATGTAACAGAATTAATACTTCTGAATTGCTAAAACTGCAATCTTGTTCATGAGCGTCCTTTTTAATCTAGCTTGTACCAGTAGCTGGAATTTATATGCTCCTGTGCTTGTTTGTGTGTTGGGTTTTTTTAATGGCAAATCCAATAGCATTGTATCACAAATTCAAAATCTGGTTTGTTTTTGGTTGGGTGGTTTTTTTTTTGGTTTTTTTTTTTTTTTGCATTTATGTAGGTAGCTCTGTTGAACTCTGTTTGCAGACAACCGATGTACTTAGGAGTGCACTTAGTCTGGAACTGAATGCGTGCAAATGGTTCTGTATGTGAAACTCTAGACTGGACTGAAAAATCTGAGTATTCCAGCTTGTGTTTCCCTGCATAATGAAGTCACTGACTAGTATGATCAGGCTATATAAAAGTTGTCTTTGGTGTGTATATATAATACCTAGGTTCACATGAACTGTTTTTAATCAGTAATTCATATTGTTTATCTTGCATAATGAAAGGATATAAATGAATGTACATTTGTGTACATTGTGAAGACCTTTGTAGAAACCCTACAGGATTTTTATAATAGTTCAACTGAAATTCAGTGTGAACCAGATCAGCTGTTACAGGCTTGGTAGGATCCCAGCAACATAGCTCACAGGATGAGGAGCTCTGTGAACATGGGCACAGGGACCTAGAAAGAAACGGTTAATTAAGTAGAGATTCCTCTGAAAAGCAGTGGTAATAGTTGAAAAATACAGGCTTTCAACTAAAATAACAAATATATAGGTTTTTCTGTGGCAGTCAACACTTTCAGAGCAGGCTATTAATCCACTGTGTTTTGTAAGGATGTTTCATTTGTCACCTGTTTTTAAAGACAGTGAGCAGAGACAGTGTGAGGTTTTGGCAGCTGCTGGTCTCTGGACTACAGGAGTGCAAGACTGAAGTTGCAAGTCAATGTTTTTATCTTTTTATTTTGATCATGAAGTCAAGTAGTGGTGTTTTCTAAGGCCTCTGGTAAACACTGGTGAAGAATGACTGCTTCTGAGTGTGGTGGTTAAAGTAGTGATTTACAAATCTTCCTGACTTCCTGCCATGGTTTAGGCTTCTCCAGAGTGTATTACAGAGTATATTTGAGCAATGTTATGTAAACACTTGATTATTTTTTTTCCCTACAATCTGTTGCCCTCATTCTTCAAATTCACAAGGGGATTTCTAGCCAATTGTGTCTTTATCCAGCTGCTACCTTGCACCTTTTCATCCATCTCAAGATGTAGTCCATAGCTTCTAACAGGTCATCCTGTACAACAGCGTTTACACCTCATCCTTCCAAATATACCTAGTGATTCTTTTTGTCATTCCCTTAAGTTATCTTTGCAAAAGTTGTGATAGTTAGGAATTTGTGTTGGAGAAAGAAGAGCAGAGGGAGCTAGGAAATAATGTGCATGTGTGTGGTGGAGTCACCCTTGTTGCTGTACAGTGAGCAACAGCCTCTGCTCGCCCAGGCTGTGTTAGGGCTGCTTTCTTCCATGCTCACACTTCACTAGGAAAACTCAGTGGCCAGGAGCAAGTGTTAAGGTGGTTGGCAGTATAACGAACAGTAGAGACTAAGTGCATTTCCTCACCTGGAGTGTGAGCCTTTCTGGTATAGGTTGGAACACGTGTACCTTATGCTCACTTGCAGTCCTAGCTTCTGCCTCAGCCCTCTGTCAGAGTGGAGCCCAGGGAATGTTTTTGTGACCTCATCTAATGACTGCTCTTGGTTTGGGTTTTTGGGTTTGTTTGGATTTTGTTTGTTTTTGGTTGTGTGTTTTAATGTGAACCCCATCCTTAGGGGAGAGATGATCAATATCTAAGGTATGTAACAACTCATATACTACCTCCACTTGGAGACAGAAGTTACCACAATAAGAGTGTGCGTTGTAGGGAGTGGAATGTGCAATACAATTTGCAATACTCCAAATTACCAGCCTCCACCCCAGTTTGAGACAGCAATAGCTGATGTGGGACTAGAAGGTGTCAAGCCTCTGTTTCCACTCCTCCCTGCCTTCAGGAAAAGAAACAGTTTATAGCTGGGCATGGTAGATCCTCCTACAGATTCCCATGTCCGAGACATTGCTCTAGCTAGGGTTGCTCCCTACTAGGCTGAGATCACCTGTGTATCTCGCTGTTTCTCCAGCATATTACTGGTTTGATCCCTACTTGCAGTTTGCCAATCAAGACACATTTTATGACAAGATAACTTTTTACTTAGGTTTTTTTTTATATTCTTGCTCTGACTGGAACTTTCTGCTTCTCTGTAAATTTTTGGCCTAAAAGGGTTGAATTAATGTCTTCTCTTTAGACAGATGCTGCCTTTTAGAAATGTCATCTAAAAGACATGCAATTAAATCTTGACCTCAATTAAGTACAGTACAAAGTTCTCGCAGCTCAGTGTGATAAGTAGTTATGGTTCTATGATACTGAATTTGCTGTGATGTATCATTTTACCACTCAGCATTAACAGAAGGCCCATCTTGTTTGATAATTTTTTCAGAACCTCAACACATTAGCCTGTTTCCTCTTCTCCCTCCTCACTCCCCCCTCCTCCCCCCCCCAAAAAAAATCTAATTATAGTGGCTTTCACTGCCGTCTTACAGTCTTGACAATTATTAGTGGAAGCAAGCAGAAAGACCTGTGTTATACCAATAACCAGACTTCATTTACCAATCTCACAACGTTATTTAGCTACCATTTTTTTACCCCTCAAAGCTGGGGATGCATCCCTGTCTGAACAGTGTGGTGAGTGTCCTGGGGTAACTATGCTGCAGGTACCATGTGCTACTCAAATACGCTGTCAGACAAGGTTGTGCTCTTCTGTCTCCTCCTGCTCTGGGCTCTTCTGGCCCCAGCTTCCATTTGAACCCTTGGGGCTACAGAGTGCTAACAGGGGAAAGCTGGGACCTTGGTGAAACTGTTGGGTTTGAGACAGTGTGAGGCAGTAGGCACCAAACGCTGGTAGGTTGGATCAGCCACAGCCTGGGCCAAGTGGGATCAATAAGGGTGTATATGCGTCCAAAGGTGCTCAGTGAAACTGGGACTATTAAGGGCAGAGTATTCATATACAGGGGAAAAGGGGATAATAGTTTAGCAGATGTTTGAAAGGGTTTTTTTCTTTTCCCCTTGCATCACTTCTGTGTAGTAAAGGGAGTTTCTGTTGTGGTTTTATGTTCTTTAATATTTTTTTTCCTAAAGGCGTAGTAGACTAATGTATCTAAGCAAAAGTAGCATTACAGTTATGTCTTGATCACTTTGAAACCTTAGTTTTGTTTCCCTCTGCCTTTTTGTTATGAAACTTAGACTGAGCAAATCAAGCTATGTAATGCCTCGTGGTCTGGCTGGATTCATCCACGCCATTAGGATTGCTTTTCTTAGCCACAGTTAACAATGGTGTAATGGCTTTTATAACATTTTATTAAGTTGAAATGCATCAATAGCACTAATGATAAACAATTGTGGTATTTTAGGAAGAACAATTTCCAGCACTTACTGCACATGCCAACCTGCGGACCTTTTGGGCAGCACTTGACCCTATGGCATGAAAATACGGAATATTTGTCCCTTACAAACATGCTTGTGCTGTGGCACAGACTTAAGGAAACTGGTCTTGGGTGTCTGTAACAAGAAGTATATAAAAGCATTACTTTAATCTCTAGATTAAAATTCCTCTTGACTGATAATGACTGTTGCTTAAGTCTTTGCTGCTGGCTAGTTTAACTCGGGATGAAGTGGCCTGGCTTGGATTTGCTGTGGGGAGGATGGCAAGGGGCCGTCTTGTTGATGCCAGTCATATGACCTGGCAGTTGTAATGCAGCCTCCTCCCTTCCCTGCACATTGGGACTGTCGCTGGCTTAGGATGATAAACTTAGTTGTAGTTTCACATTAAGATGTATAAGGGTTTTGTGGAATTCAGCCTCCTCCCACATCTTTAACTCTGGAGAGGGGGCGAAAAAAAACCCACCAGGCTACCTTTTAATGCCTAACTAATAGCGTTATCTAATTTAATTAATGATTACTGATTAACCAATGCCAACAGTAGCTTTACCTGAACTTTTCCCAAGGAAATGATTAATTGCTATTAACAACAGACAACAGTATTCTACATTCAGCACAGAGACAGCAATATTTTTTTCAGCCATGAAACAAGCAAGTAGTGAGACTGCAGAGGATGTGGGTGAATATGTAGCTTAAATGCAAATTATGATGTGACTTCTCCTTTTGGATTTCCCAGTGTTGCGCTATTTCTTCAGTCAGCTTCAGCTTGTTGTGCAAAAACGGCGTAACTAGCTTGCAGCATGGACATACTCATCGTTACCTTCTTTCGGTAACCAAGTTAAACATAGTCTTGAGGAAATGAAGCAAAAGAGTTGCAAAGCTGCATATGGCATTGGAAGACAAGGGCTTTGTATGCTGTGTTAAATGGTGCTAAATTGGGGAAGATGAAGCGTGGGGTGGTGTTTTTTTTTTTTTTTTATAGACCTCGGTCCTGGTCAAATTTCGGTGATGGTATTTATTTTACAATACTTACTTCCTGGAAATGCTCAGTGGACCTTGGATCAGACCTGATTAGTCTGTACCCAGTTCTTCAGTCAGCTCAAATGGGATGGATCTTTGCACTTTGCACAGTGCTGTTTGAACTTACTGGAATTGAGCACATGGACAAATAGACTCCCCCACAAAGGCAGCTGTCATTGTTACATTGGACTCTTTCTTTTTCAACTAGAAAAAACCTCCACTTTTCTGAAACATCAATATTAATTTTAGCTTGTAACGATATAGAATCCAACAAACACACGAAGGATAAAGTGGTCTGAATACCTCTTTAATTTTATAACAAGCTATGCACTAGGTATTTAAGTGTGAGAATCATCTTAATAACAGTGGTAAGTATTTAGTTCTCTTGTATTTGCGGTTTGATCTACAAACATTGACTGGATGTTGATAAGAGTTTACCAAAACCCAAGTCAGTCAGTCTGGTAAATGTTGACTTGAAATGAACTTGAACAGGTTTGAAGAAAATAGGAGCTTCATCTGATGACTGACCTCACAGCATGTGATCTTTATGATCAGTGTAGTGCTTAATTTGACAGTACAGAAGGAGAAAAATATTAGAGATTAATTCAGTGCAGTCAAGTCCCCATTTTTTCTACATTTTTTTTTTTTTTAAATGGCTAATAGCAAAACAGCATGATAGGTAGAAAATGTTAGGAGTCCCATCTGCCTAAAGACAGGTTGGCTTCATCGTTGTGTTTCTACCATGCTTCCATATGCAAAATCTATGGGCTTATAAAAATCTTGCAAAGTGCAAGCTTATATATAATCAGCATATCATTGCCTGAAAAAGTACGATTCTGTAGATATGATTGAACTAAATCAATTTGTCATGGATAAAAGACTTCATAACCAAGCTAGCACAGAGGTTAAAGATTCAATGAGTAGTTGGACTAACTCCAGAGTTCCTCTCTTTCAAAAAAACAAAACAAACCTAAAAAAAAAACCCAAACCCAAGCCCCAGACAAACCAAAAGCAAACCCTCAGCTCAAACTTACCTTGGTGACAGTAGTGTCTAAGGGTGAAAAACACCCGTGTAACTGAGATGAGAACCCAGCTTTGTTGTGCTCTGCTCAAGCCGCCCATTGATTGACACACACACACACACACACACAGTATGGCAGAAACACATTACATGCAGTAACAAATGAAAGTGTTGCTCGCTGACCATCTGTTTGCATTGTGGTGTATCTGTTATCCATCTTTATTAAAGGGTCTTTGCTGAAGTCTTTGGTTTGGTTTAGTTTTAATGGGAAACTGAACACCTCAAAACATCTGAATTATTCAGCTCACAGTTACAGGCATTGATATGGGAAAATATAGTACGGGATGAAACGGCATTGTAATAGCAGGAACAACAGGGTTTTTTTCCTGTTGGGAGTTGTATATATTAGGTTATTGCAATGTTGAGAGTCACATCAAAATGTGTGTTTTGTTGAAACAAACAAAAAGTCACACATCTGAGACTCAAGGTATTGTCCCTCTGTGGTTAATATGAAGTTCTTGCTTATCTTACACCCTTACGAAAATTGTAGCCAGAAAAGGGAACTTCAAGTTAACTTCTGCATCTTTAAGGAGACTGAAATATCTTTCAAGGTGTTTAGCTGTTTAAAACCTAATGGTTTTTTTGAGAGCTAACCTCTCAATTTTTGAAGGTGATACTGATTTGGACAACTGTGAAATACATTACTTGTAATCTTACTGCATCTGCATATGAGTTACAGAACATGTAGCTGTAACAAGAGGGCTTATATTCCTGATATGCTAGACCAAAAGCAACCAAAGAAATTATAAAGATGATGTATACATGTTATGTAAAACAGATTGAGATGGAAAATCCAAGAGTGGCATTGTTGTAAAGGCTAACGAGCTCTGCCTAAGTGGAAAATTATGAAATTTGCATATAGCTGGTAGAAGAAAGGGAGAGATGGTTACATCTGCCTCACCTTCTGCTAGTCTTGACTAACTGGCAAATTGTTCAAATGTGATGTAAAGGTCATGAACACAGATGAGTGTGCTGTTCGTATCCAGCTCCAAACTTCCTTGATTTGGTCTTGCTACACTGTAGAAACAGTTAAGTACATTCAGACATGAATCTCCCCACATTCTTTTGGGAGATCAGGATAGCCTTGACTGAAGCATCATATGGCTCGGTCCCCCTCTGTATACTTAGAGTCTCTTTAGATTCTCTGTGGTAAAAGTAGTACAGATACTGGTTATCACACTGCTTTTGTGCTACAAAGGAAATAAATGTGTCCAAAAATAGTTAAAAAGAAACCCTTGACAAATCATAAATAATAGAGTACTTCTAAATTTTAGAACATAATCTCCACCTGAAGAAGTTGATGAACTATCACTTTATGTGTGTCCATAGCCAGCAAATGTTTTGACGCTGCTTTGGCCTCAGGAAACCATTGGAAAACACATGATAATTAAGAATTAGCTATCAAATGGGACAAAACTACATTCCCGTAGAGAGCACCCAACTATGTTGGCCAATTAAATTGGGCAGCAGTAACCCAACAGATGAGCTCAATCTGAAGTGCAGAGCAGGGAGAGTGCAGTACACACATCCTTGAGACTTCTCACTGTATATACATCCATTTTGCTGCAGGACTTACTAGACGGAGGGATGGGACTGTAGCCAGACCCAGTATTAGATACGAGTGGTCTTTTTTCTTCCCCAGTAGCACGCTTGACAATGTGTACTTGTACTGATTTAGGGTAGCTGTGTCTTCCATGTCATATGGCCTCTTTGGCTATGGCTCGGCTTTTTCTCCCCAGCAGCTGTGTGTTGAATTTTAATTTTTACTTTATGTTGGACAATTACAAGCACTGCACCGGAGTGGAATGTGAGGAGATGTTTCCTCACTGGAGCCAGAGTTTGTTCTTCCATTCGTGTCTGTCAATATAAAATTCCCTAGACCAAAATCACAAATGCAATAATACCTGGTTATAAAATGTTTAATTGGTCTCATTTAGGCTTACAGAAATTTTGGAATGAAATATTAACTCAAAGAACTAAGTAACAATTCAACTTGCATAATATTTAATGATTCTTGATTTAAAAAAAACAAAACAAAACAAAACAACAAAACCAAACAAACAAAAAAACCAAACAACAACAAAAAAAACAAACCCCAAACAAAACAGATTTGGGGTCAAACAACATGACACTACTACTTCAATACTGGTTTTATTTACTCAGAAGAAATACCTTCTGTTTGGTCTCTCTTACCCTAGCAATAACTTTTTGGTTGCTTTGGTTTATTCAGTTGTGTGTTTACATAGATTGTTTAAAACCAGGAAATCTTCTTGCCCCCTTCTCCCAGGAAAAAAATGTCCTTAAAACAACTCAAGGCCTTAACTTGGCATCCTGCAGTCTTGTTAGAACTAACACTGTCTGAGGTCTGATGTCAACTCACGCTAGTAGAGGGGAGGGAAAAAAGCGTGCATTTATCATGAGCCTGAAATTTTTGGTCACACTTGTGACATATTTTCTCTGAGGCCTATAATTTTTTAATGTGAAAAAACTTAGGCTCTCATCGAAGAGCTTAAAATATTAGAGAAAATGAGCAAAAATGACAAGTCTGTATGCTGAGAACCATAGGAACTGGCAAGGCTGACTTGTCCGCAGCTGGCTGATCTTGGTGAGGGGTTCTGCATGTGGGACCGGGGCAGGGGGAGGGCAAGGGAGGGGAGCTTGTTAACGGGCTGAGCCCTGTGTCGCGTCAGCTAAAGCCTTTTTACATAAATACAGAAATGTAACGAGTGTTAAAGTCAACACCACAATTTACTTCCATGTTAACAGCTCCTTCATGTTATCCTGAAGTGTTCTTAAAAGAATCAAGATGCAAATAAAAGCATCTTTGACTGAAAGGTCAAATAGTGTGATAACATTTACTTCCAGGAGAAAAATCAGAAAAGGAAAATGGCCTGGGTTTTGCATTTTGTGTGTGATAAATGGATGCGAGTCGTCAAAAGGAACTCATGTATCTAAAAGATTACTGATAGCAGAGCTTTTAAAAAGTGTGATCTACTGTTGGATGAGTAAGAGACAGGATGTAGGAACAGCTTGCCACTGAAGATCAAGGGACTTTAACATGCATATTTCCTCCTGAGGATACAGCTGGTAGAGATGGAGTGACTGATACTGTCCTTTAAGAATTTACTTGGAGAATGGAGGTGATTTTGCCTCTCATACAGAGGACGTAATGGAAGCTACTGTTACAGAATATTTTGGAAGGTTTAACTATTATTATGAAAATGAATGAAGCGTTTAATGTTCTGAAGACAGCAATGCAAAAATCCTCCACACCAGGGTATTTGACACTTTGTAAAGCAGCTCAGAATTGGAGGTTAAAATTTAATTATATCTTTTGTTTTTTTAAAGGGCCCACAACTTTCTGCCTTTTGTTGTTTTCAGTTTTTTGGGGGTTTTGTTTGTTTGTTTGTTTGTTTTTCCTTAACAGTTCTTTTACCTTCTTTCTTTATTGCAACTTATAGAAAACATAGTTGTTAAATTCTTCTTAGTGCTTCTTTAAACTGTTATTTTTCCAAATCCAATGCTAACTACTTAATTCACCTGAGATGCTCTCTGGATTTATGCTCCCTTGAGTATATGCCCTGTTTCATGTTATGCATCTTCCAGCAGTCTGTGCTCCGCACATGCTCCCATCTTTGCAGTTCCTCATGGCAGTTTTGTCTACTTTCATCTTTTCTGTCATGCTTTTTTTTTTTTAATAAAATTTTATACAATTTCTCCAAGTAGCAACTTGCTCTTTCTGAGAGGTTAGGAACAGTAGTTATTTTCTGCTCTGTAGAATTTCCGAGATTTCTCAGGCTATTTTCTTGTCTCTGCTCTCTGTATGACAGGCCTTTATGATTTTTAAAGGCAATTTTGGTTTTAGTGTTCCCAACACATGAGTGCATCCTCCTAACCCTTTTTTCTCTGACCATATGTTATCTGTGACTTCAGTTTGCTACAAGGAGAGCAAGCAGGGAAAACTGATTGAATCTGGTCGGGACAAATGAGCAGCTTTTTATTTCCCAGTCTTTGACGCAGACAGAGGTTCAAAAGCATTCCAAAACTTGCTGTTTCTGAACTCCAGAAAAAAATCTTTTAGTTGGTTCAGTGTTTACAGCTTTGAACCTGGATTTCATTACGGTTATCCATGCCGCTGTG
The DNA here is from genome assembly GCA_008921705.1 of Burhinus oedicnemus. Taxonomy (NCBI): domain Eukaryota; kingdom Metazoa; phylum Chordata; class Aves; order Charadriiformes; family Burhinidae; genus Burhinus; species Burhinus oedicnemus. The sequence goes on from VFFE01007208.1 coordinate 1,486,366, forward strand.
ACTCGCGGACTGCTTGAATGTCTGCAGTGCATTCCCTCCTCGCAGCTAGGCTTGCAGGCACCTCTAATGCTACGGCAAAGCGGGAATGCAAATATGCGCCATTGAACGGTAGTGTATGAGAATGACAGCGGCTTCTTGAAGTGTACCCAGAGACAAAAAAATGTTATCTTTTGCAAAAGTCTCTCAAGGAGTTTACAACTAAAACCTGACTTGAATCTTGCAGACAGATAAAGCGATCAAATCCAGCCTGCGTGAATTAAGAATCTTCCAGACTGTGCAGGTCCCTTGCAGTAACCTGTGTGCTGGTTAGGGTAACTTTTACCAGTGACTGAATGTAACAGATGTGTCTGTCTATTACTGTGTAACGTCCCTGCCTCAGTAACAACCTGGTTTTCCTTCCTGTAGGCAGGAACAAGTCTAACCTTTTTCTGTGGTTTTGGTATGTAGGTTTTTTTGGAGGTGAGTGGGAGACAACTCCAATATTTAATTACCTGCTCCAGCAATCCTTGACGTCAGTTAATCACCTCATACTACCAATGTTAGTATCTGTATCTGCCAGCTAATAAGCATATTAAAATGTATTTTCAGAATGATCAGTAGTGACATCCCTGTCAGTATTTCCACAAGGCTAGAAAGACATAGTAACAGGGGGGTATTCAGTCCAAAAACATACATAAACTTTAGAGAAATGGTCAAAAAGGTCACAAAATGGGAGTTGTTTATATTAATCTTTTGCCTTTTGTGCATTTATAATAGTAAAATGACAAACAATATAAAATGAAAGCTTATGAAGCTCAGATTGAGGAATTGCTTCAGGAAATCAGAATAAAAAACAAACAAACAAAACCAAAAAACAGTTGTGAAACTGGTGAGTTTCAGTGTTAACAGTTATTGACCTGATGAAAAAAAGATTTCTGCTGCTTAGTTGTTTCATTCTTTTTGTTTGCCGTAATGGTACATATATTTACATATGTGTTACTCTAGATTCTTCAGGGGCTGAGACCGGATGACAGACAGCAGGCTTCTCAAGATATGTAAAGGGGTGTTTTGTTGTGCACGCTTCCTAGGACTTGGGTTGTCCATGTGAAGGCCAGGAAATGAGGAATAGGGGTGGGTCTTTGCTACTAGCTCATTCAGCAAAATGCTAAACCACAGTTTCCTAAGCTTTAAGGCAGTCGCTCTGACAAAGAATGCTTTGTATGCCTGCTTCCCCATGTGCAATTCCTTTCTGCAATATAAATTGCCTAATTCATTAGTTGTCTAACAATTTCTGCAGTCCCTCATTTTGCATGAGAATATTATTCCAAGTTGTACAGTGTGAATACAACTATTAAGAGATACCAAATTTTATAAAAATTATAATTTATGCTTTTCATCTTGGAATAACATAAAAACAAGGCTTCATTTTGCTGTTGGGATGTAAAAATTAAAATGTAACTTTAATTATGGCCTAAAAATTGTCCTTTTTCTACCTGAGGATTTTGGAGCAAAGTTTTCCTGAAGAAAACAAGTTCAAGTGTGTGCCCAGAGTTGTTCACATGAGATATAAAAGAAAAAAAACAAAAACAAAAACAAAAAAACCAAAACATGCAAAGCCCAAGTCTCACTGAAGCTGGTAACACTCCAGAGGAGCTCAAGCTGACTCCATAATGATTACTGAGTGCAACTGTCAGATTTAACCTAGTAATAAAAATAACAGAGACAGAAAAACACCCTGACTTGGAAACGCTTATGCAAGATGTGTCCTTTTTGTCAAGAAGGTCACCAGTTTTGTTGTGTTTTGTTTTGCTGAAATAGAACATGATGGCATTATTTGGTTGTCTGCGTTTTTAAATTCTCAAATGAAATTTATCTGCAATAACAACTTTGTTTTCTTCCTGGAATGGAGGTTGGGATTTAATTTTGTTGGTGGTACAGTCATCTCTGAAGACTCATTGTCTAGGAAACAGTAGACTAGCTTTACGCATGGCATTGTTTGTATGTGAAAGTGATATGTTTTTCAGTCTAAGTATTACAATTTGAAATTTTTTTTTTTTTCCTCGGCACAAAAGACCTTCTAGCATGTCTCCTTCTTATGCTGTAGTTGGTTTTTTTTCATCTGCTTCTGTTCCTTAAGAACCCAAATCGAGTTAAAATCACTTGCGCAAGCCACTCTGCTCGGTGTAGGTATTGCAATCGTTGAACTAAGCCACAGACACTGGGCCTGGTCCGTCCAGGGAGGGCTGACGGAGGGCTGGCAGCGCTCTTCCAAGGCCTGCACAGGGGTTACAGAGAAGACAGGAGCAGGCTTGTGTCTGACAGGCACAGCGAAGGGACGAGAGGCAACAGTCCTGCATTGCAACGCGGGATGATGCAGTTACAGGGAAGGCAAAAATTCCTCACCCCGGAGTGGTTTTGCGGGGGCGCAGGTTGCCTGGAGGGGGCCGGGAAGTTCCACCCCCCACCCCCCCGGCTGCTTCTGGGCCTGCCCTGAGGGAGAGCGGGGCGCGGCCAAGTCTCGGCTGGAACGCCATCGCAGTCGGGGGGTCCTGGAAGTAGAAGCCGGTGTTTGCAGCTGCAGGAGAGGGACGAAAGAGAGAATTAAAAAGTTGATACATAAAAAGCACGTGAAAGGGACTTATGACTACCAGGACAAAACGTGTCGTTGATGTCCTGGGCAGGAGCGTCTCTCTGGTGGTGCTGAGGGGACCCGTGACTTCAGCCGTTTACCCAACTTTAACCAAAAGAGCTGCGAAGGGGGATTAAACCAGCTGGTCGCCGAAAGGTCCGGCCAGACCGTGCTGCGTCCCGGCCTCGCCCCGCCGGCCTCCGGGACGGGAGCAGAAGCCCCGGGGGGCCGCCGCAGCGACAGCCCCCGCTTCTGCCCCCTCGGCGGAGCGGGGGCAGCCCGCGGGCCGGCTGGGGAGGCTCTCCCGGGGACGGGGGCAGCCGCCGGCCGGGCGGCGGGGCCCGCTCCGTTCCGCGCTGCCGAACGTGTGTCTGTGTGCGGGGGCGGGGGGCGCAGCCGCCCGCGCTCTCCGGCGGGGGGCGGCGCTCGCTGCAGCGCCAGCCCCGCTTCTCGGCAGCGAGCGGGCGGTCACGGCGGACACGCAGCCGGCGGGGGCGGGGAGCGCGGCCCCAGCGGCCGGCATGAACCCCCGGCGGCCCGCGGCGGGGACGGAGGCGGCGGTGCCGAGGTACGGACCCTGCGCGGGCCGGGCCGGGCCCCCGCCCCCAACAGGTGCAGGGTCCTCCCCCCGCCCGCGGCACCCGCCTGTCCTTGTGGAGCCGGGGCTCGGCGCGGTGCCGCCCGTGAAGCGCCGAGCCGAGCGGGCAGGGAGGGGAAGGGTAAGGGAAGGGAGGGGAAGGGAAGGGGTGCCAGGCCCGGCCCGGCCCGGCCCGGCCCGGCCCGGCCCGGCCCGGCCGCCGGCGCGGGAGAACCGAGGTGAACCCGCGGTCTGCGCCTGCCCGCCCGGCCCGGCGCTCCCGCCTCCCCGCCCGCTGGCCCCCGCGCTCACGCCGCCCGCCCTCCTCTCTCCGCAGGGAGCCGCAGGGCGAGTAACGCTACCGCGGCCGGGCCAGCCACCTCCGGGTCCATGAGCCGCCGCCAGCTGCCGCCGCCGCCAGCCGGGACTGTCGCCGCCACCGCCGGGCCCAGCTCCCCCAGCCCCGCCGCCGCTTCCGCCGCCGCTCCGCCGCCCTGCCGGAGGTGAGTCCCGCGGCCGGGCCCGCCGCCGCCCGTTCCCCTCAGCGTCGCCCGCGGGCCCCGGCTCCTGTCAGCCGCTGCGCGGCGGGGGGAGAAGCCGCCGGCAGCCGCGTTAGCGCCCGCGACCCTTTTTTGGGGGGAAGGCGGAGGCCGGCTGGGACCGCGCGCGTGTGTCCCCCTCAGGGGAGCTGCGGGCTGGGGTCCCCCCCGGAGCCCGCTGAGGAGAGGGGAGGGCAGGCGGCCCCCGCTGCGGCGCCGGCTGGAGGGTCGCGGCGCTTCCTTCGTGCCCCCCCTGGAGCGGGGGTAGCTTCCTTCCCCGGTGACTAACGGCGGAGGCAGGAGCGGGCTGGGTCTGGGGCCGGCGGGCAGGCAGCCTCGCCCGGCTCGGAAAGCGCTACCTCTGCCTTGTTTTTCCTCTCCCCGTAGGACGGTCCCGCGCCCTCCGCTGTGAAGAGAATGGCCGTGACTCTAGAGCAGGCCCAGCGGGTGGGCTATACCTGTCTGAAAGCACTCCTCAGGTTCGCTTTTATGGTCGCCAATAACCTGGTTGCTATTCCGTCCTACGTCTTGTATTTAATTATGCTGCAGCCGCTCCGAGTGTTGGATAGTAAAAGCTTCTGGTATATCGAAGGAGTATTATTTAAGTGGCTTTTAGCTATGGTGGCTTCCTGGGGCTGGTGGGCAGGATATACAGGTAAGAACGTCTTATTAATTTTAAATGTGCAACTATAAAGATGTAAATAAGTGTTAAAACACAGATGTTTTAGTATGGGGACGTGTAGGGGAATACGTAAATATAGTGGATATGCAGGATGTTTTTCTTTCAGGTTTCTTATACAGATGCTTTGTATTTCTGGATTGAGATGCTGAGTGTATTGAAACCTGTTTTTAAATCATAGGTACAAACTTATTATATGTTAAGTAAAAGTTTCTCAGTCAGTATTTTGTCTTAGTATAATCAGAAATACGATTTTTTCTGAAGTGTCTTCATGTCTTTGTTTTAGTGTTACATGAAAAAGGTACATCTCCTTAGAGGAGAGTTGATTTGTACTGTGCCTATAGTTGATGGAGCCAAACTTGTCTTTATTAAGTCTATGCATCTCTAAATCATCTCCACTTAAAACTATCAGGACACAAGGCTAAGAAGTTTGACACGAAGCTCATGTCAGAAGAGTAGGTCTTCTATTCCCTGCAACAGCGACTGTCTTTTCTGCTGCTTCAGAACGGAGGGAAACAGAGGGGAGCTCTCATACAAATAGTGATACGCAGTGTTTCTCGACTGTATGGCTCTTCGTTTACTGTTAGCACAGCTAATTACAGAATCTGTAGGGTTTTTCCCCTCTGCATGCTTGCTTTGCAGTTATTACTGAACTTTTGCTTGTTAGTATTCATAGGCTCATCAAGGTGATAGACTGAACTGAAATATTAAGGAAGGCTCTAGTCTTGTCCTCAAATGCACTGATTTTCATCCTGGCTGCTGCACTTTGTGCAAGGAAGCAGCCATCACTTCTTTTCATGTGCTTAGACCTTGGAAAGGGGAGGAAATGAATCTACTGAGTGCAAAATATGAACAGGCCTCCTAAAATTCTTTCCCTCTCTTCTGCCCAGGCTGCATCCGCAGGTCTTGTCCATGTAAACAAGGAAAAAAAGGAATGGCAGCACACAGCTCTGGAGTCTGGTCAGACTCCTGGTTAGTCAGAAAGTCAGTGTTGACCCAGATGGAGCGCTTTTTTTTTTTGTTAGGCTGCAAGAGCTGAAGCCTCTGTGATAATGTGCCTTTTGGTACCCTCTCGTGTGCCTTTCCGAGATGCACAAAGTTTCTGTGGATACTCTAGGTGAGCTTCTAGTTCTTCTTAAGGAGATGGTGGCAGCAGCAAGCTAGATTCTGCTCTGTTGGGCTAGAATTGTCGCAACATTGCACTGCTTCAAAACTGCCTTGCCTGGTACAGCTCAAGCTTTCCCAGATACGCTGTTTTAAAAATCTTTTTATATGTTTGTATTTGCTCATTAAAAGAAGTCCACATAGTATTTGCAGTGGCAGGTATATTTTTAAAAATCTGCTTTATGCCTTAAAGCACAAAGGCCTTCCAGAAGAACGGATTGACTTTCAAGGTGTCATGTATTATTAATTGGAAATGGGAAAGTTTGTGGGCATAATGGTAATGTTAAAGTCATACAGCATATGACCTGGAGGATTCGCTGTGTATATTGAACATGCTAGTTAAAATTCAAGCCATTGTCCTATGACGATATGGTTGTCAATTTTTGAAAGCAGTTTCCTTGGGTTAGTTTTACTGCTGACTGCAGAACTGTGTGGTTTCTTTTGCCTATTGCTTGGAAAGTGGTCTTAGCATGATCTGCATATCCTAGAGTCTTCCTGAAGCATCTGTTGATTGGTGTTGCTGATGTGTCTTGACAATTTGAAATACTTTGTTTTACAGTCTTGAAATGTCTTAGTGTGTTTGTTTGAAGTATCACTTACAAACAGCTACACAGGAGTGTTTTCTGGGATGGTGTATGGGTAAGGAAGCCCTTCTTTTTGCTTTTCACAATAAAGCATGGCATTTGTTTTGGGGAGGATTTTAAGCAAATGCTTGTCCGAAGTCTCATTTTAAATATATTTTATTTTATATGAAGGCATACTGAAAGCTACAAAATAGCAAGAATAGCTTATTTCTTCCTTTCTTCGCCCTCATCAGTGCTCGCCACCACATGCAGAACAAACCTGGAAAGTATATCTTTTTGGCTTCAACATATGTAGACAGAGTAATTTATATGTCTGTTTCCAGATTGACAGATTTATAAAATACTGTAGCTAGGTCCCCTCTTTTTATAGAGTACAACATAACTAATTCAGAACTGAAATACTACTTTATTAGAGTTGGTGTCTAAGACTTGCAGTGGTGCATCTGAAAGAGACGTTGCTTCAGAATTATTCTGTCTTCAATTCCAAAAACTAAGTCAAAGATAGGCTTCAATATCTTCTATCTTTGCAAAAGTAAATACAAGGTAGGAGGTATGTATGGATTCATTGAGAAGATTAAGGATTTTTCTTTTCTTTTGAGCAGTTGGTGAGTTGGCTTTTTTTGTTTTTCTTGATTGAGAGGGTAACCAGCTAAATAAGTTTACTTGTCTTTTAATTGGAGGTAGCGTTCTGTTGCAGTTGTGTTGAAGGTGTGTTTCAGTTTTTAAATTATTTAGTTTTTTCCTTTCCAAGTTTGGGTCATCTGTTGGGTGAGAAGTGACATAAACCATTTGTAATTAGGGACTTAAACTCAGCCTGCAAAGTAGATTCAGGACAGACTTTTTTTCCCCCTGTAAGTTTGTATGTAATGTGTAGGAGAGAGCTCAACACCAAATGAAGAAAATATGGTGAGTGCTAGGTTTTCCTTCTGGGCCTTGCTGCTGTTGCGTAATTGTTGGTATATTTTATTGAATAAAGCTGGAAGAGCTTAGGAGAACTCATGAACTAGGTCTGCCCTTGTCCTCCATACCCCCGCATAAACCTGTCTTTTCGTGCTAGGATCCTAGAGGATTTGTGACAGAAATTACATGATCTGTGTCTGTATCAGCAGCTCTAATCTGTGCTTTTTGACAAACGTAGGTGTTTCTGTTTGCAGATGCAGTTGATGTTATGTAAAGAGATAGTGCATAACCGGACAAGCAAAATAAAGAAAGGAATGGGAAGAGAAATTGTAAAGGTCGCTCTCCTTTCCGTAATCTTTTTCTTCTTAAGATGCAAGTATGAGAGAAAACTTGGATATAATTGGTTGCCTTTGATTTTTAAAGGGCAGAGTGTGATAAATATCTATGTTGTTCTCTTGAACTCTATAGTGTTTCTTATGAAAAGGAAAACCGAGTGCCTTTTTTATGAAGAATGCTCAGTTCGTCTAGTAATGTTATTTTATTTTTATATGCTTTCAGAAAGGTGTTCTTATAACTCTTCTAAGCCTTTTTCTTTTTTTAAAGCTCTCTGTATAAATGTCTTGCTCTTGTTGTAGGAGCTGTTCAGTTAGGACACTCGGAATCTGCATATTAGTGTGATTTGAAAGGCATCTTTGAATACCACTTCTAAATATTTTCCTGCATTTGTTGAAAGATGCATTCTAAAAAAAGCAAACTCGAGAGTGCTTGATCCTTTGTTGGCAAGTACCTTTTTTTTTCCTATACTATAATTTGTCATTTAATATACAAGTAAACCAGAAGCCGCTACACAGTGCAGTGGATGTAATGGGAGGGAGATGGAGCATATCTGTGGTGGTGAATTTCTGATGACCTCCTGCTCGCCTACAGAACTGGTTTTAAAGCAACCATCTTCTAGATTGGAACTTCTCTGGGCAAGTAACTATTACAGACTAAAGTTTAATATCCCTGTATCTAATCAGATTGCTAAAAACAGGACCGCTAAAGAAAAGCTTGATTTGCTTAAATACACTTAGCCAAACTGTTTCGTTGTCTTCTGCTGTTTAAATGCGGAAGTTAGCATTAGCCTGTGATAGTGTTGTTGCAGTATTGCGATTACAAGTCTCTAGGATAGCAGAGTAATCGGTTAGTAATGTAGTCCTGATACTCATGATGCTAACCTTATGCTTCACTCTGCTCTGCGCAGCTTGGTCCCGCTGTAGGGAGTGATGGTGTGTGCTCAGCCTGTACCTCTGGCTGGGGATGGGGAGGAGCTGGTGGAGGATGAGTGTCCTCTGTCTGCAGCGATGTCAGTGCTCTTCTGCCTGTCAGAGCACCGGGGAGAGGAGTGTTGCATGCGGGCAGCAGGGTTGTGCCCATCTTGGGAGGGGGTTTCCTCGAGAGGTGTGCTTGGAGTATCTCATACTCCAGCAGTGACGAGGACAGCTCGACAAAATCTTCTGTTTCAGCCTCTTGCCAACACACGCAGTCTTGCAATAACGTTGGACAGGTTGGTGGGCTGTAGGCTGATGAAAGAAAGAACAATACAACTCTTAACCACACGCATAAAAGTCTTAGTGGTGTGAGTATGCTTACTAGTGTAATGATGTAGTGCTTAATAAAAAGTAGACTAACCCTATGGTATTGCCTGTTACTGTTCTGTGCAGCCGGGAAGGTGACATTTAAATAGTGTATGTAAGAATATTCTGGTTTTATCAAGTGGGGAGAATTTCCCTTTCTTTATTCTTTGTTATTCAGACAAGTAGAGTAAAACTGAGATTCGGATTTTTAGTTGTGTCCCCTCTCCTCTCCCCTCAAATGATTTAAAATTTATTGGCTAATTTGTATATATGATTAAGTAGTGACCACTCTCTAATTTTTTCAGCAGCCGTACTATTTTTTTCTCTAATACAAAATCTTCTTTGCTTCCATTTCATCAGTCAACAGCCTCAACTCCTCTAGCCTTCTACGAATGTGAACATTTTTGTCTTCCAGAACTGTAAAAGATACAGGTGGAGTTGCTGTGACAACACTTCCTTGGTGCAGACAGCGTGCGCTGTCTGTGCTGCTTCTCGTGACAAGTCGGCCCCTCTTCTCAGGCAGGAAGTGCAGCAGGAGCTGGAGAACAGCAGATGAGATAAAGTAAATTTTATTGCCCCAAATAAGGCAGGAGGTGTTATTCCAGGAGGCCTGTCTATGCCTCTAATCCTGCCGTTGTTTTCTACCCTCTTCTGTTCCTACAGTGTGATGATTTTTTTTTTAAATTTATTTATTTATTATTTTTAACTGGCAATATTTTGGTTTTGGGACTGATCACTACTTTTAGAACTGGGCAGGAAGGGACGTGGGGGAAACAACTCATGTTTATGAGGTCAGGCAGCATATGAAATGGAGAAACAAAATTGTTCTTGTTTTGTGTTTTCTTTGAATGTGCAAAAATACCTGATGTGACTCAGTAGATTTGGATAGCAAGATACCACACAGAAACTCTTAGTTTATGCTATGGATATGTGTTGAGTTTCTAGGTAATCCATGGCTTAAATGCAGCTTACTCTGATGTGTATGATTTATGTGTAGGTTATGCTGAGATCAAGCATGGATCTTTGAATTTATTTTGCTGTTTGTAAGAGGAAGTTTGTATGTAATTTGTGAGCTGTCCTGATAAGAAAAGGTCAGAGTTGAATGAGTCGGGGACATTGGAGCTGTTTCTGCCACGGCCTCAGAGCAAAGGCTGATTGTGACTTTGTGTAAGAGGAGGTAAGGAGTACAGTGAACTTAACTGTCAACTTCTTTGTGCAAGCGATGTGTCTGTTTGTAAAGAGTGCTATACAGTGACCCTTGTCCTGTTTTAATAATATGTAAAATCACACCATCTCTCCTTTTTAGGAGGTGAGTTACAGGCTTTACCATACTTTGTAGTTCATCTAGTGTCAGCAACATGTCAAAAGCAGTAAAGCTTATCTTTCATTTTCCTATTGTACCGTTTAACTGTAAAGGATCATTCCAAAAGATTAGGTATTGAAATGCTTTCTGAATTTTATTTTTAGAAAGCTATTGCCTTCTGGCACAAAACTTAGAGTAAAAGCACACACTGTTGTGATTTTTTTTTTTTTTATTTGCTAGTGATATTTTTGTTGTTTGTTGCTATTTACATGGGTTTGGGGTTTGGGGTTTTTTTTTTGTTGTTGTTGTTTTTTTAAGAGTGGGTTAGCCTCTGCTCCTGTTTCACCTACTCTGGATAATATGGATAATAAAAAACTATTGCAAGTATACCAAATCTGTCACATCTGCCTAAGGATAGTAAAGGTGAAATTGTAGAGGAAAACCTATACAGAAAGGTGTCATTATTTACTTCTAAGTCCAGGAACAGCTGTGGGATGCTTCTGAATTAGCTTATGTACTAACAGCCAAAGGAGGACAAAATTTTGGGAATTCTGGGTTCTGTTCCTGCTTATGGCTGAGTTTGCTATTTTTAAGATGTGTTTTCATTCTTCCTAGTTCTAGGCCTTTGTTTTTAGTGTATCTATTCCCACTATTCATCTTACTTCTCCCTTCATTGCTGGTTGAGTGACTGAAAGGATATGACTAAGAATATCTGAGAGAGATGTATCTGTTCTCTGTACCTTTTCTTGTTCTTTTTCTTGATGGTAGGCTTTTAGGAACCGTGTGAATTAATTACAGGAAAGCTTTTGTCCAGCTCTGATTTGGAGCAGCAAAATCTTAGGCAGTTAAATTCTTTGTCCGCAAATTCTTTGCAGACTATACGAAGGAGGAATTTTTCTGCACTTCGACAATGTGATTGTGTCTGTATTAGAACGTGTCAGAGACGACACATTTATGTCAGAGATGCAATTTCTCATTCTCATTTAATGTAATTATTCTAAAGCATAGAAATTTTAGAGCTTTTCAAGAAAACTGGCAAAAAAATTGGATGTTTAATGTGGATAAAACCTATTTTTTCTGTTGTTTTGTTCTGGGAAATTACTTTTTTAGAATGAAACTCAAACAGATGAACAGAATATATCGCTTTCCCTTTCTTTGTCGGGTGTGTGTGAAGGACAGAGAAGTCTTGCCAAAGGTTAGTTTGGCAAGGTTTTAAGCCGCTGAAAACAGGATCTTAAAAATGGAAGAGTTGTGCAACCTTAATTAGACAGGGTAGTTAGTAAATCCTTTATGGAATATAAGCTTAGTGGTGTAACTTTCCAGTGTGAACTGAGCCAAAATACAGCTCCAAGATATGTAATCTGCTTGCGTTTATTACAGTGGAATATAAACTCTAATGCTTAAGATGACATGTCAAGTGCGGGATTGCGTAGGCATGTAATTGCACTGCTGTTGCAGTCACCACAGTTGAGATAATAGTCCAGCCATTTGTATATGCAGTTACTGAAATAAATGTTTAATATGCTTGCATTCCTAAAAATGTTGTGTGACACCGGTGAGGGATTCTGCGTATGAGACTGCATTTATTTATTTTTTTCTCTCCCCTCACAAGCATTTCAAGCAGGGAGTGCCACTGAAGAAAGACAGTTCCAGCCTTTCGTAGTCATCCCACCCCCACTGCTTCAGTTTTGTTGGCCAAATATTTTAATGATTGTGTGGTGATCTGGATCACGGCCCTGATCCACACTAGAACTACCCACCGCCCTTTTTTTTGCTGGGTGACTTACAAAACACAATCTCTAACCCAGTTCATTTTGCAGATGTGGTGAAAGAAGGTGAGTACAAATAGCAATGGGAAAGAGGAAGGAACTGCATCTTTTGGTGACAGTACCAGCTTTAACGTGTTTGTTGAACTACTGCTTATGGTCCCAGTTCAGGAGAGCAGTCCTGTGCAGGATAGGGCTCTAGTATGTGAATAAAATGTCACTGGAGTGGGCTTATTTAACTTTCCTTATTATTTTGCTAACTGGTTAGTGTTGTTTAGACTGGAAAAGTGCCTTCTGCAAAGTTCCTTTAGAGAAGAAACCTAAGCATAGCATGAGAACAAAGGATTGTCATAAACTGAAAACTGGTTGATAAAGGAATAAAAAGACCAGTGTTCATTTTGATGAAAGGTTAGCAGTGGGGTTCCTCTGAAGTTTCGTATGTGGACTGTTTGAGTTTGTCAGCTACAGAGACGATTGTAAAGAACTTCAAAAGTACTTAAGCTGTATGAATAGCCAACAAAATGCAGTTGTTCAGTGTTGAACAGTCCAAAGTACTAAACGTTTAAGTAGCAGTGTAGAAATGAGATTAGCATCATAGTGGAGAGCTTAGGGAAAGTTTTGGCTCACTGTACAGCTATACATTCTGTTATAAAATATGTAAAGAACAAGATGAAGAATAATATTAAAAATATCAGTGTTTCAACTTCACACTTCACTGGTTTTGTCTCAGTTATTTTAAAGCTATTGAAGAATTAAGAAGGGTCTCTAAGAGGGTCAACAGCTTCATTGGTGCAAGCTGAAATCAAATCAGAACAATTTCATTCACAGCTGAACTTGAATCAGAACTGAATTGGACAACTCAGTGATACTGTTTCCTGGGCAGAATAGAGTAGAAGAGATGCAGTCTCCCTGCCTCTGTGTAAAGAAGGGGACTTCTAGTGTCATTGGAAGGTAGAAAATTAAAGTGTGTAAGATCTAATAAGGCAGCAGTGCCTGGGAGTTTTGTCTGTTTGCTTGTTTTTTCTTAAATGCTTTCATTAGGTCTTTTCACAAATATTTACTTTGCAGGACAGTGTCAATGGTGTTACTTCTTTTGAGTCATACAACATAATCTGAAAACTTTTTATTGAAACGTTGTAATTCTAAAAGATAAGGAATTGTCCCTATTTAAGGAGTCTAATATTTTAAACTAGCTTAAAGATTCACTTTGGTTTTGTAATTTAAGTGAAGGGGAGAGGAAAGATTAATAGCTTTATTACTGCTTCTCACTTATGTAGAACTAAAAACAGAAATGGTGTTCTAAAAGCAAGGGCCAGCATTACTGCTGTTTCGGAGGACACGGGTTCTGGAAAGTTGATTCATTAGGACAATGGCATGAGTGCTTGTGGGTGTGGTTTTTTGGTCACAAAAAGGAGGATTTTGTCTGGGGTTTTTTAATGTATTTTCATTTATTTTCTAGCATCCCAAAGTTACAAGCATGTGCAATTTCTGTGAAAGTCTGTGGTGTCCTTGTTTGCTTGCCAGAACTGGGGGGAAAAAACCCCATTAATATTATGAATATGTGGTTTTGGTTAATTTAAGCATCAGTTATGTTTGAGTGTGATGTTAAGGGTGGGCCATTGAACACTATTTTGATGTAATTTGGTGACTTGGATATTTTATTATCTGTGTAGATAAATGTGACAGTGTTTTAAGCATAGTTTCCTGATGGGATTAAGCTACTTGTTTAACAGCTATTCTTTCTCTCACCCCTCCCACACTTCTGATTTGTCTCCTTGCGAATCTGTCTGCGATTGACCAGATGGTTCAGATTTCAGACATAATGGTGTTCTCATGAGTTTTGTGAAAATTGGCAGCTGAGGGGAGGAAGGAGAGACCCAAGTTAGTGCCTCAGCTGAGGGTAACACAGGCAGATTTGGCCATTGTATGTCTTGTTTGACATCTCCTGCATGTCCAGCCAGTGCATCAATGGGTTTGGGTTTGCCACAGTGCCGGCATATCTTGTCCAGCTCGTTGAGGAGAAGGAGGTCAGACGTGTTTTTGGGAAACCAGGCTTTGTTACTTCTGCTGCTTCTGGAACAACGTGTTAATCTGGGAGTGGCAGTAAGTATATGAAGCAGCATCCTTTCCTTTAGATGATGTTTGGTCTACCTCACTTATCATAGCCTTTTAGACCCAAAAGGATAAGGTGGTGAAAGATCTTAAACTGTTGTGGTTTTTTGTCCCCACCCCTGAAAAAGTAGAGAGTTACTCTACTAAAAGTAAAATCAAACTAAACGCCAACTCTAATTAGCCACTGATAGTTTTGCTGTTGACTTTCATGGTACCAGAATGTCATTCTGTGTGCTTCTGGGGAGGAACCAGAGGGAACTGAGGTTTTATAACTTTAGAGGAAGATGCAGAAGAGAGAAAAAGACCACAGTTTCTAGGCAAGAGCAGGAACTGTAACTAGTGGGGGTGCCCAGGCCGAACAATACGATTTTCTACACTCTATGTAAAACGGGAGTTGGCGTAGCCTCCTAAAGGGAGGACTGGAAGGGAATCAACTTAATTGAAACTCTCAAGAAAGAACAGTGATGCTCAGATTACTGTAGGCAGGGCAGAGCCAAAGAGAAAGCCAGTTATGAATCTTGACCCAAGGGCATGTAGAAACATGAGGCTCAAGGCGTATTTGGGGAGACCTGGGAGAGAGCAATGGTGTGGGTGGTAAGCAGTGTGAAAGTCTGTCAAGAAGGGTTCTGTACCACTGTGTAGCACACGTGAAGGCATTACATTAGAAAAGTGGCCTCTTGAGTTTTGTACGTGAACCTGGTCTATTTTGATATGCATAAATATATAGAGATGGCCTGGCAAAACTCCAACTCTGGTAACTGCCAATTTCCTTTCCAAATGCGTTCTTCTTTCATATTCATTTTTATTTTCTGTGCTTGTCTCTGGCGTAAAATTCAGTTGTTGTTCCTCCTAGCAACAGCTTTACTTGGAAATAAATATAACTGTAGCCTGTGTATACATTAATATAATGTGAAGGACCTATGGAGTTCAGTTTACATTTGTAAAAATGTTTTCAGATGAAGGTATGGTTAATATAAATGTCTGTTAAGCCTCTTGCATGTAGTAGATTACATGAAAACAAACAGGTGAATTTTTTTCATTTTTATTTGAGACTCTTCTATTTTTATCATCAAACCTAGTATTTCAGTCTTGTAACATAGGAAGGGAATGTGACAAGAGCGAAGCCTTTGCCCAGGTGATTCTATTGTCTTGGATGTGTTTAAAGATCATTTGATACCTACCTTGGGCTCTGGAGTTTGACAAGATTTTTACAGGCTGGAGAAACACTTTTGTCCCTCATCTATTTCAGAGGGAGAAAATACTGAAACATGCCTTTTTTATTTTTTTTAATTTTTTTTTTTCCTCCCTGTGTTACTTGCATTCTTTGTGAATGTTTCAACAGCCTGCTAAACTTTAAAAGCTAAAATGCAGAGCTGAGTTCATGTAACCATGAGTGGTGTTGCTGTGTGTCACTGTAGGAAGGTTAAGGGTTATTTGGGTGGCTGCTGTGGTGAAAAAAGAACCATAGCAGATGGCCTGCACCTCCCTTTTCCAGTCCCATTACCACCCTTTCCTGATACTTTGCAAAAACAATGTGGTAAATCTGAGTGTCTGGTCACTCCCTGGGTTTGCTATGAGGCAGGGTTTCTCTGAGCAAAGTATGGAGGATTTAGTTGGGTAGGTAGAATTTGATGTTTGAAGTGTATTGATCAAAGCTCTTACTCTGTGGGAGTGCTAGACTTTTGTAGCCTGAATAAATTTGTTTTTGCCTAGTTTTCTTTTTGTCTGAGGAAAGAGTAATTTGTAGCACTTCTGGCAAGTGCTTCATGAGTAAGCCAAGGCACTTGTAGCCACAGATCTTGACAAGTTGCATGTAAAGTGCTTGCAGTGCCTATTACGGCCCACAGACTTAAGAATATTCACATTAATCATTTAATTGGAATTTTGAGATTCGTAATATCTTCTTGCATTTGTGGCACACTTGCTGTATTTGAAATGGAGAAGTCCATTTCCTCAGCCTCTTTCACAACTCTGTTGTTCAGCCCTTTATGGGTGCTCTCCAGAGAAACTGCTCTGCAGTGAAGTACTGTTTTTAATTGAAGTACTCTGAAATCCATTATTTTTCTTTTTTTGTTCCTCCAACATTTGTCTGCTGTCACTTTTACCATTTGTTCCCAATATATAGAAAAACTTTTTTATCTGAGATGTGGAATTTTTCTTAATTTGAGGAGTGAAAAGGGAGAAGAAGAGGAGCCTCAATTACTGTCACCGCAGCAGCATATTTCAAAATTGGGACCTGGGTATTTCATTGAAAGGTGCATTGAATATTACTTGGTGCGCTGAGGGTGACAGATAGGTGTTGGAGCCAGTCATTCAGAACGTTCAAAGAAATTTGTTTGCATGAAGTCCGACTATTTTATGTCAGTAAAAAGTACTACTGAAACTCCCAGTAAGACTGTCAGCCACAAATCCAAGGTATTTTTTGCAGTTGTCAGTAGGTGTAAGAGGATTATTTGTTTTATAATAGTAACAGAGAGCTAAACTTTTCTTTAAAATTAGGAACAGTAAACTTTCTGCTGCTGCTTTGAGGTACAGCAGGTAGAATAATTTAATGAGAGGCTGGTTTTTTTCCTGCTAATTACTTAATTTGTGACAGTCTGAGGGTGCCATTAAAGGTGTTGCTTCTGATTTTATGATAACGGACTTCTGCTTACTGGCTATCTGAAACGTGGCCACACACTTAATTCTTAAGAGTCACTGAACTGGTATGGGATAACCTGGGGTAAATTTAAATATGGTAAGATGCTTTATTGTCTTGAATCATTTGCTTTGTCCTACCAGAAAAAGTAGTAGTTTAAGTTCCCGGCTAGAATTATTGTCATACACTTTCCAGCATGCCTTTCAAACTTACTGTGGCCTCATGTTTTAATAATGGGACTTGCATAAACAGAAACATAAAACTGAATATAAAGATTTGCTGTTATGTTAATCTGCATCATTAGCTTCTTATTGTTTTATGATTAAATTATTTTGATTAAATTTGTGGTAACTGAGCATCATTTTTCCCCTGACCTTTATAAAATCCATTGTTTGAAGAAAATGAACATAGTATCTAAAAAGTCCAAGGGGAAATATTTTTGCAGTTCTTGTTCATGTTACAAGTTCTTTGTTGTAAAGACTGTTGTTTGTAGCATGGGTGAGAAGTTTAATAAAATCCTTGAAACCTAACAGCGCAAACGTTTGAGGCTTCTTTAAAAGGTTTGTGCTTCTGCTTCCTTGCATCTGTATCCAGTTATTTTTTGATTCTTTGCATGCCTTTCATTATTAAGTTTTCCCCTCCACACTGCAACTTAAATGTCCGATGACTTGGTTCTGTTTTGTGGTGCATGGCAACACTAACCCACTGGAACTGGAGGATGGTGCAGAGGTGTATGGGAGGAGGAGAGAGTAATGCTGCAGCTGTTTGATTAGTAGCCAGCTTTACTGCTTGAGGGTATTGATTTTTAGATTATGCTACTTCTGCAATCTCAAAATGCACTGTTTGAATATGTATTTCTATTCTTGCGCTCAGTAGCTCTGTTTTTTCTGCCCAGAGTTGACTAAGTTGAAGAGGTTTAAATAGTGAATTTCCTTCAAGCAGGAGAAGCTCCGCAGTTCTGAGGTCACTGTAGGGTGACAGTAAATAAATGCACAGAATGGCCTTTTGCCTTTCTCATGTAGGCCACTTAACAGAGATAATATAAAAGTAAAAGGCTTTCCAGATACATCCAGCTCTGCTTTTAAGTGGTGATTATTTGTACTGTATCATGAGCTGGGCTGAAGAATGTCAGCTGTATAACAAGACAGCACCAACAGCATTTTGTAGTAACTTCGGCAAGACCTGAAGAATGTGAAGAGGTAACTGAACTTGATTTAGATAAGCAGAAGGTAATGACCAGAGCTGGGATATAGGGGTGGTCTTACCACATTCAGAATCTTGATTTCCTGTAATAGTATTGTTGGTTTTCTTGACTTGAACCTTCAGCCAGTGATTAAAGTCATGCAGTTTGTTTCCATTAGGAAGAAAAATTGGTGAAGATCTGGGGGTTTTTTTGTTTGTTTGTTTTTGTTTTTGTTTTTTTTTAATCAATGTGACTTATTTAAAGGATATATGCAAAATCATGTTTTTCTGAGCCTGGTTGGATTTCAACACTGGCAAAATGGTTTCCTTGCTCAGTAGTGAAATTATGGGGTGTTTTTAAGCTAGCACATCTTCTGAAAAACATAGTCTTAGTTCTTACCTGTAGGTGCTCTGGCAGCTTTTCTTCATGTGTACCCTTTTGGCTGTAACCCTTGCCTGCGCCCAGTCCTGGTGGTACAGTTCTAGAGCTAAGTAGTTGAGTGCTTGGGGGCTGATCAAGCCTTTTCACTGCGCTATTTAATTAGGCTTGGTGTGTAGGGAGAAATGAAAGCAAACTCTCACTTGGAGTTTTAAGCAAGTTCCACATCTTGTTTAAAGAAAAAGTAATGTTTGCTTACTTCCAGCCCTATTACAGTTTTCTGGTTCCTGTATTTGATAAACCTCAAGGCACTTCAAAGAATTTCATAGGTACCAGAAAACCCTTGATTAGTTGCCTCTCTAGCTATGATACAAGTGCACTAGAATAATGTGCTTAATCAGCTTTCTATGAGAAATTGCTCTCCCTCTTTGTGCAATCCAGTGCCAATTTTCTGCATTCTGCATGTCTTTTACCAGAAAGACCCTCATGTATAGTGCTCTGAAAAGTTTATGGTCCCAAAATATACAGTAATTTAAAACTTGCAGTTAAAAATGGAAATAAGACTTCCAGCTCATGTTTTTTCATTGCTGGCTAGCCTCTCCAGTCCCTTATGCAGTAGGTGAAACTAAGTTCTGTTGAGTTCAGCTGCTGTCCCCAGAAAGACTTGATATTTCATGGCCTTGGGAATTTGTGGTAAGATTGCTGAATATGTCATGTTATTTCTGCAGCTGTGTTTTTCGGGAAAAACATCTGAAAAGCTTCTAGATGCTCTGGTTTCCTTGAAATGATATAGGAAGCTTGCAATCTACAAATCTTAAAAGGAGAAGAGATGGCCATGTCTTCCTGGGCAGGTTCATTGCTATACGCCACCAGTTACTTGCTCTTTAAAGCCATACTTTCAAGTGGCCTGACTTGGAAATCTAGATTAAGTAGGAGCAGAGTCTTCCATATGGCTAGAACTGTGGCTTTCCAAATACCTCACTTTTTTCAAAAAGCCAAACAGCAATTTTTGCAGAACTTTGTTGTAATAGAGCTTGCTCCCTCTTAAATAACAGTGGAAATTTTTGCGCAGGCTTTATCAGGAGTTCATTTTGGGCAGTTCAACAGTTATCACAGAATATACTTAAACTTTTTGTAACAAGTTCCTTCAAGTCTTATGTATCGCTGTCCAGAAGCAGTAAGGACCCAAATCTGTCCTTTGAAAGCAAAAGCAAAAAATGGGTTGCATCCACCTATTTACCTACTTACGATAATAGATGACTCTTATCTTTATTTCTTTACAGCCATCAGACTCTGCTCCTGTCTTATTTGCTTCTTGAAACAGAATGACAGATTTTCCCGAATTATTTATTTGAAGGCTTGCTTCTGTCTTGTGGGTGCATTTTTTTCAGTGGAGTCCTTGTCCAGTTTCCCCAGTATTTGTATTATCCTGGGCTACGCAGTGCAGACTCTATTTCTGTCGTATAAAGAAGAAAGTTTGATTCCTAACAGAAAGTCCTGTGGTGTTGCAGTGTGTTCGGCTCCGCATAAGTGGCTGAACAGTTGAATGGAAATTGTGTGAGTGCTGTGGTCCTCTACGGTGGCTTGTTGATTATTAGTTTGTTTTAGCCAGCTTGCACTATGCCAACCAGTTTGCATCAAGATTCTCAGAGTTAACAGCTGAGGCTGCAAAGCAGGTTTCATCCATTCCCCCTGCTTTGAAAGAGGTAGTCCCCTCTCTGGAGGAAACAAGACGGCTATTTCCCAAGTAATTTGCTTTGCATGGACCATTACCCTACTGGGATTTTTCACACAGTTGGTTTGGATATACTGTTTTTTGGTGTTGATTACACAATCTGAAATATATCCCTTTACTTAGGGCCATGAACCTGGGTGTATTCTCTGGGCTTTGTCTCCCCTGGAACCTGACTGGGAAGATCTGCATTCGTCCTGCATCTGTTAGTTTTTTAAGGCTGTATGATATGGTAGGTGTACTTTTTGAGCCACCTTAACAGTTGAGGGAAGTGAAGTACCTTATGAATGACTCTTTGGCATCACAGGGAATTTCACATCTGGAAAGACAAGCAACAGGATCAAATTAGTAATGCATACCATTGCCAGTGACTCAAAGGGAAACTGTAGTAATAGTGTTGTAGTTTGCGATACTGCCCCTGGGTAGAATCTGCTGCCTAGACAGTTGACTCTGCAAAGATAGCTCAGGTTATTGTTATGATGCAGTACTTCAACTGTGGCAGAGGGTGTGCTCTCAGAGTGCCCTCTTAGGGGGAAAATATTTTCTTCAATTTGCTTTTCCCAAACAAATCCAAAGCCCACTAAAAATCAAACAGCTGTCACCCTGTCCCTGCCTAAATAGTGGTTCTGTAGTGTCTGTGGTGCATGGCTACAAAGTTTTTATAACAAAGACATTTATCTTTCTCTTTTGTACTTAAGCTTACAGGGAAAAGGAAAGGGGGGGGGGGAGTTGCATGTTTTTAACATGTTCTAAAGGTCTTGAAAAGAACAAAACTCTACGCTTGCTATGCTGTAAAGACCACAACATGCCTAACAAGTTTGTTTTAAAAAGAAATTCATAGCAATTTTGAAGGTAACTTAGGTGACGCGTGTTGGTTGTGTTTTGCATGTTGGGCCAACCAGACTTGCCCAGCAGGTTTTCCAGCGTAGCAGACCACAGTTCCATACGGATTCATTCTAGTCCAACTCGGATTCATTCTAGTCCAACTCGTGCTTGCTGCCCTATCATCCCATCTTCTAATAGCTCCGATTGTGCTGGATTGCCCCCCTTTTTTTTTCCTTTTTTCTTTTTCCCACCAGCACAGATGCTCAGATAATGTTGCAGTAGCTCTCTTTTGCTTCTCAAGTATTAGAGCAACTTGCTGAAAATATGAAAAATAAGACATATCTTAAATAGGGGAAATAATTGAGGCCTTCCCACTTTACATGTTAGGGTTGTTTTTTTTTTGTTTACTTGTTACTACTCAAAGCTTTAAGTTTTATATTTAAGTAGGTGTCAGTAGCTATATCTGAGTGTTAAGTAGTAATTTGAATCTCTTGGTGTTTGAATAACTAAAAGCTCAATTTCAATGTAGCTGCTTGCATGCTTCATGTTTGACATGCAGACAAAACAGTCTCAATAGAGTAGTTTAATTTGCCATAATATTTTGTAATATAGCTAAAGATACAGATAAAGATATAAATGAAGATCTGAAGATCTCTGTCTTTGGATGGAGATCTTAAGACTTTATAGCAGTGAACACAATGGCTTATTCTGGCTAAAGTGCATTGTTGCCTCAAGTTTGTGGTGTTGGTTACTGGTCCCACTTTTTTGACTGAATCTGATCCCAGGTGAATCGTATTCTGCTTCTGCCATATTAAGGTTTGAACCGTCCTTCAGATTTATGTCTTTGCTGCAGTTCTGTAGCAGTAAGACAGAAAAACCTTGTCAGTTTGTATTTTCAACATGTGCTTTGCATCTGTAAAGGCTGCTCCTTTTCATGCCGCAGGATGAAATTGTAGGTTTTGTTGTAGTTGAAAGTATCCACTAAGAAAGAATTTTGTTAACACTGCTTTTTTCCTCCTGGTGTCAGGCTGTAAATCACAGAATTTAGGTTGGAAGGGACCTCTGAGGATCATATAGTTGAACCCCCTGCTCAAAGCAAGGTCAGTTAGAGCAGGTTGCCCAGGCCCATGTCCAGTCAGGTTTTGAATAACTCCAAGGGTGGACACTCCACAACCTCGCTGGGCAACCTGTGCCAATGCTTGACTAGTCTTAGAGTAATAATGGTTTGGTTTTTTTTTTCTTTTTTTCCCTTGTGTTGAAGTGGGATATCCTGTATTTCAATTTGTGCCCGTTGCCTCTCAACCTGTCACTGGATACTGCAGGAAAGAGTCTGGCTAAGTCGTCTTTACTCCTCTCCCTGCACCCGCATCAGGTACTTAGACGTGGGTAAGATTCCAACCCTGGAGCCTTTTCTTCTCCAGGCTGAACAGTCCCAGCTCCCTCAGCCTCTCCTCATATGAAGGATGCTCCGATCCTTTAATTATCTTAGTGGCCCTTTGTTAGACTCGCTCCAGTAAGTCTGCATCTTATATTGTGCTGGGGAACCTAGAACTGGATCCAGTGCTCCCGATGCGGCCTCCCCAGTGCTGAGCAGAGGGGAAGGAAAACCTCTCTCCACCTGCTGGCAATGCTTTTCCTAATGCAGCCTGGGATACTGTTTACCCTGCCGTGAGGATGCATTTCTGGCTTGCGGTCAGCTTGTGCACCAGGACTTCAGGGCCTTTTCTGCAGAGCCGCTCCCCAGGTGTGGGACTCAGCACTTCCCCTTGTTGAACTCCCTGAGGTTCCTGTTGGCTCATTTCTTCAGCCTGTCAGCATCCCTCTGAATGGCAGCACAACCAGATGGTGTGTCAACCACTCCTCTGGCTTGTGCGTTGTCTGCAGACTTGCTGCAAACTTGCAGAGGATGCGCTGTGTCCTGCCGTTGAGGCTATTAAACAGTACTGGTCTCTGTATTGATGCTGGGTACACCCCTAGTAACTGGCCTCCAGCTGGACTTTGTGCTGCTGGAGGCGATGATTTTCTCTCCTACAGCTGTCCTTCTTAAAGCTCAAGTCCCAGTGTTGACATACTGAATTTCAGACTACCTTATCCCTTTTTTGTGTTTTAAATTACTTTTCTTCTTTCATCCCATTTTACTTCTCATTCTTTTCAGATATATATAGAGGGTAGGATGCAGAGAAGGCGGAGTTACTGAATGCCTTCTTTGCTTCAGTCTGTACTGCTAAGGCTGGCCCATAGGAATCCCAGACCCTGGAGGCAAGAGAGAGAGTCTGGAGAAAGGAAGGCTTTTCCTTGGTTGAGGAGGATCAAGTTAGAGATCAGTTAAGTAAACTGGATATCCACAAGTCCATGGGTCCCACGAATGCTGAGGGAGCTGGCAGAAGTCATTGCCATCATCTTTGAAAGGTCCTGGAGAACAGGTGAGGTGCCTGAGGACTGGAGAAAAGCCAGTGTCACACCAGTCTTCAAAAAGGGCAAGAAGGAGGACCCAGGAAACTACAGGACCATCGGCCTCACCTCCATTCCTGGAAAGGTGATGGAACAGCTCATTCTGGATGTCATCTCTAAGCATGTAGAGGAAGAGAAGGTTATTGGGAGCAGTCAACAAGGCAAAATCATGCTTGACCGACCTGATAGCCTTCTGTGATGGCATGACTGGCTGGTTACATGAGGGGAGACCAGTGGACATTGTCTACCTTGACTTTAGCAAGGCTTTTGACACTGTCTCCCGTAACATCCTCGTAGGTAAGCTTAGGAAGCGTGGGTTAGATGAGTGGACAGTGAGGTGGATTGAGAACTGGCTGAATGGCAGAGCTCAGAGGATTGTGATCAGTGGTGCAGGGTCTAGTTGGAGGCCTGTAACTAGTGGTGTTCCCCAGGGGTCAGTACTGGGTCCAGTCCTGTTCAACATATTCATCAATGACCTGGATGAGGGGATAGAGTGTACCTTCGGCAAGTTTGCTGATGACACAAAACTGGGAGGGGTGGCTGACACGCTGGAAGGCTGTGCAGCCATTCAGCAAGACCTGGACAGGCTGGAGAGTTGGGCAGAGAGGAACCTAATGACGTTCAACAAGGGCAATTGCAGGGCCCTGTACCTGGGGAATAATAACCCCATGCACCAGTACAGGTCAGGGGTTGACCTGCTGGAAAGCAGCTCTGTGGCTGTGGAAAGGGACCTGGGAGTCCTGGTGGACAACAGGATGACCATGAGCCAGCAATGTACCCTTGTGGCCAAGGCGGCCAATGGCATCCTGGGGTGTGTGGCAAGCAGGTCATGGGAGGTCATCCTCCCCCTCTACTCTGCCCTGGTGAGGCTGCACCTGGAGTACTGTGTCCAGTTCTGGGCTCCCCGGTTCAAGAAGGACCGGGAATTGCTGGAAGGGGTACAGCAGAGGGCTACAAAGATGATTAGGGGGCTGGAACATCTTTCTTATGAGGAAAGGCTGAGGGACTTGGGTCTTTTTAGTCTGGAGAAGAGAAGACTGAGAGGGCAAGCGTCAAGGGGATAGGGCCAGACTCTTTTCAGTGGTGCCCAGCAACAGGACAAGGGGTAATGGGCACAAACTGGAACACAGGAAATTCCATCTCAACATGAGGAGGGGCTTCTTTACTTTGAGGGTGGCAGAGCACTGGAACAGGCTGCCCAGAAAGGTGTGGAGTCTCCTTCTCTGGTGATACTCAAAACCTGCCTGGATGCAGTCCTGTGCAACCTGCTCTAGGTGAACCTGCTTTGGCAGGGGGGTTGGACTAGGTGATCTCTGAAAGTCTGTTGCAACCCCTACCATTCTGTGATTCTGTGGGAGGCCTGCCTCTAAGTCTCTCTGACTTGAACCCAGCATGGAACTGCTTCTCCAGCTCCAGATGGGAATTTTCATTAACATACCTGTAATTTTTAAAGGGAGGGGGGAAAGCCATGGCACTTTTATTGAGTTGCTCCTGTCCATCAGTGTTTGATGTGTCAGACCCTGTTTGTCAGCTCTGCTCCTGCTTGGTTAGTTGCTCAGCAGTAGTGATGGGGCAGATGAGTATGGGTAGAGTACTGTAGTAACCTGCTGAGTTGAAGTTATTAAAAACAGAGTTGCAGCCAACTGTTCTTTGCTTGAAAGGGTGATAATGGTAACAATAATAGCAAGCTCTGTATTTGTAGCATTTTTTTAGTTACCCAGCTGCACTGGTAGGTCTTTTTGATCAGAGAAAAGAAACACTCTTTCCTCTTCTCACTGCTATTCTGTGGTACTTAACCTTTTACAACAATTCAAGCACGTTTCTCTTTGTAATGGCATTGTATTCTGAAATTTCTTGTTTTCAAAGTAACTTTTTAATTCTAGAAAAGCCAATCTATTTTTTAATAAAACTATCTTACAGATATAACTTTCTTTGACTTAAGATGTATTTTGCATTGTAGCCATACTTAAAATACTGTAGTTTTGATATACAGTACACTGAATATGATTTTCAATACTGTGGTATCAAATTACGCAAATTTGATTTTGGACTACCTTCTCATTAAGAGTAAACATCAGTGTTATGGGTGAAACCACAAGAGTTTGACTCTTGCATTTTAAAAAAAAATGGAAGTGTTCTGTGAATTTAGTATATAAAGTGACATGCTTGAGTGGTGGGAATCCTTTCTCGCTTGTAAAAATCATCCTTGTAGAGAAAGAGACTAAAATGTAGGACCCAAAGCCTCATCTGACAAAAAGAGTTTATTTATGCAAATGCTGGACCTTTTTTCATTGACTGTGGTGTTTCCATCGTTGTTGCTGACCTGAGGTTGAATGACAGAAAGTGCAAACTGTTAGAAAAACTTTTGTCTTGGTGGTTCTCCTTAAAATTTTCAAATCCCTAATATCTGTCTAGGGAGCAATAAAACATATGTGGATTGAAATTTCTTGGGACATTTTTTCATACAAGTGAACTTGTGGCGCTGTGATTGTCGAAGCAGGTTTCTTGCCACGTAAAATGGCGCAGTCTTAGTAAGCTGTAGATCTTGTCTTTGCTCTGTGTAACAACTTAGCTGAGATCCTTCTATTCAGAGTCGCTTCGATTCTTTTACGTAAGTCTGTTTCTTTGCTTCAGTCACTTATGGTGTTACAGCTTTTCGGACATCCCCAGCGTGTTTTGAAGCTTTTAACCAGCAAAAGGCAAAAATTAATCTCTAGCTTATGTACCTCTTTTTGGTTTATGGTCATCTTAAAAGACAGTCCTGTAAACTTTATGTCTTTATTTGATGATACTGGAAATACACGTATTCGAACATAGATTGACAGTGTGTGTTTCCACAATGTAACTAGGAATGACCAAAATGGCACTGAATATGAACTGAAGTGATAGCAGTTAATCTGAAGTATATTTACTGTTGGTTTGGATTCCTCTGTCTTTTTAGGACCTTGGTGACTATGCACTTCTAACTAGGTAATGCTTTGTGCATGCTTCAAAACTGCTTAGGATTGTTTTTAACTTTCAAGCCTGACTATTTCATTTTCAGTATCCCTTAATAAATTTTACTTGTTCTGATGTTTCATTTCTGAAGTGTGTTAAAAATGTAAAAAAGTATTCTTTCATGGTGAGAAAAAGTTGCGAGTGCCCCATTGTTTCGCTTCTCTTTCTAGGCTCCAAACAAACTGGGTTTTTTTCTGGCCATTATAACATCTGCAGTATGTAAGGTATCAGAGCTTTAGGATATTAGTTCATGAATGCATTGAGGTTTCTGTGGGTAGTTAATACTTAATGTATTTTATCTGTCACCAGGGAGGAATGTGCTGTACAGCTTGCTCCTTCTGCAAGTGGTCTGACTCATGAGCTCGAGGTACTTCAAAAGGATTTCAGCACTCCATCCCATTCTTCAGGCTTGCAGTTGCTTTTCTAATAATAGAAGCAGCAAAACAGACAGTGGAGTTGCTTCTCGGCTGCTACAGTTTATTACCAGTACAGTTATGAAAGCTGACATCAGTAGCAGTCTCCACATTTCGCAGTCCACACTTGCCTGCGTGGCTGCCAACACTGCGACTCTTGTACCTCTCCTTGGAATTAGTAACAACCATATGCAACTAGGGTTCCAGTTTGGATGATCAGAACTATGAACTGTGGGACATTGGTGCCTCTACAATTCAAGCAGTGTCGTGGAAGCAGCATAAAATAGCTGTTGGAGACCTCCAGCAAAATGTGGAGGCTATGTTCAGTGAAATATGTACTATATTCCTTAAATATCTGTAGTGAGCATAGCTTGTGTATCCTGACAGAATTTAACTTTAAAAGTTTTCTTACCATATAAACTGCTTGCCTAGCGTAATTGCGAAGAGGTGAAGCACTTGAAATTATATTGCCTGCACTGAAGTCAGTGGAGGCAAGTGAAGTCGTTTGCTTCACTGAAGGTGAGCTAAGGTTTTGTTTTTATTGATTCTCAGTCACACATGGGTAAAAGGAGCCCTCTCTTCAGCCACAAACGTCATCTCTTGTGCCAGTGAGTTATAGAACTCAAGCAAACAGTACCCATGAGGCCTTGAACATGCACTCCAGGAAAATTAAGTTGGTCTTCAAAAGCAGTCATTGCTAGGACCTATTTCCCAAAGGAACTGCTGTGCTTTAGGAGAAACGTGGTTCTTGGGTTGGTCAGAAAGATGAAAGAGCCAGGGCATCTCTGTTGTCGTTGTCTCCTGTTTTTAACACCACTTACTGTCCGTTAATCTGAAGTAAGACTGTGGGTTGACTTAGGGCATAAATATTGTGACTGCTGAAGTCCTCTTCACCACAAAGCACATCTGGCTGTAAACTGCAGAAAGAGAGGGTGGAAGCTAAGAAGAATGGATCTGAAAGCAAAAGGAAATGTGCATTGTTTCCTACAATAAGTGTGGAGATGTGCAAAATGGTTTGTCACAGAAAAATGAAGATGGTGACTGGGACATCTTAAACCCAGCCTTGGTTTATTAACATGTGCAGTAGGAACAACCTGCCTTTATTTGTAGGCTTCTTTTCCCCAGCTGCTGCTGCTTCTCTGACTTCTCTATGACAAGCATTTTTCTTGACGGAAATAAAAGGCAAAAATTGTCAATGCAGGTCAGTTTATTAGCATCATAAAACTCCGAATCAACTTCGCTGTAAAAGATGCTTTTTTTGCTATCAAAATCTTGTTTGAAACTGTATTTTTACAACCTTAAGATGTGTATATTGTAATAGCATTGAAATTCACAATACTTTTGAGAGTAAGGGTACATTCTTTAATAGGATAAGAAAGAGAACACATTAAGCGAAGCTATGTTTAATGAGATACGATGTTCTGTGCATGTTCTTTCCCTCCTTTTCTGGATCATACTTTTATTGATGACCAGTATGTCTTGTGTGTACTTAGAGAACCATATATGAAGGTTTTCTTGGCAGTATGAATTTTGGAAGGAATGGGTGGGACAGGAACAGCTATTTTTCTCTTTCCAATAGTATGTGTCTGATTTTTATATAGGTGTATTTAAATACCTTCTAACCCTAAAATACGTGCTTAATAAATACAAAAACTTATTGCATGCTGATTTGCCTAGTCCATTGTTTGTTTTAGTTTCTTCCACTGTAAGCAACCGATTCACAGAGACAAATACCTTTAACCTTTTTGTTCAGGGCAAAAAAACCAGCTTTAGTGTGTCTTTATCCTTTTTTTTTTTTTTTTTTTTTTTTTTTTTTTTTTTTTTTCTCTTTCCAATTCAGTGGAGAAATAAGAAGTTAAAACTCAGTACATTTTGAAATAATAACCCTAAGTATTCATTAGAACTTAAGCTGTTAAGATGCCAATAAAATTTATGCTGATTCTTACAGCACGCACTGTAGTAAAACTATCAACTATAACAAAGAAGAGACCGGCAAAAATTTCAGAACGTTTTTGAAGTTTTAAAATGCAGTATGCAAAGTGAAGTCATTCATATCAATTGCTAGGCAATTGCACAGAATACTAGACTGCCATTCTTGACAGGTATATTCAAAAGTGTAAAATAAATCTACTGAATTGTTCGTTAGCTGAGTAGTCGTTTGCCCAGTGTAATGACATACTGCAATTAAAGTGCTTGAATATTTATTCTAGCATCTCTTACGTGCACACAGTTATGTTAAGGACATGATTACAAAGCAGACGAGTGTTCTGAGAACTCTCAATAGCTACATTTAGATGTGTAATAGTTCAGTAAAAACATGGAAAAAAAGCTCTTACTGCTTTTATTTTCTTTAAGCTCTGCAAGGATTCGCTTGTAAAAAGCTTGGTTTGCAGCTCATTATATGAAATATTTTCGTGATGTTTTAGAGATTTGTGTACATCTTGGACTTCTTTATACAAGAGAAGGATAAATCCTTCTGTCTTATGGCGCATACAACTGAAGTAAACTTGTCTGCGTCCTTTTCTGGAGAAGCCTTTTGCTTACACCACTGACTCACAGATGAAGTTCTCTCTTACAGCGAAGCCACTTCTGTCTCAGTCTCGTGGGTAAAAGATGTCATTAGTAGTCAGGATTTTCTTGGTACCGAGTTTACTGTGATTTCAAATTACCACATTAAACTCATTTCCTACTCTTTCCTTCCCTTATGTTATTCAGCTATGTTAAGCTGCATTTGCAGAAATCTGACTATTGCGAGGCTGTATAGACAGAACCGGTATCCTTCTAAAATGTGCCCTGGCGATAGAGGGAAGCCTTGGGGGAATGTTTGCTGATTTTCAGGCCCCTGAGTGACAAATGTTTGTCTCTGAACTGTTTTTTGCCTTGTTAAAGTGGAGCAAAGCAGTCTTCCTGGTTCTGCTGCCGTGCAGCTGAGGTTTTGATTTGAACGCTTCCAGCTGCAGTGGAGGAATGTGATAGCACAAGTATTTCTTAAAGCAAAAGGTGCTCCTTCAGTGTGGTGAGAAAATTGAAGACAAGCATTTACTCCCCCCACTGAGTTTAAAGGGACACTGTGAACTTAAAATTCTAGATATTTGAGGGGTTTTTTTCTTTAAAAAATTGTGGTAATGTCAGTGGTTTTTCTGCACACTTTTGTGGTTCGTGGTTCTGTTTCCAATCCAGAAATGCTCTGTGAAGGACTTGCACAAACTGATTCTTTTCTCCTTGATAATCAGGTCAATCAATTGACCATAAAGCGTTATTAAGCACAAGAGACAGCCTGATTGCCTGAGGAGAAATGACAGAAGCAAAAGAAACTAGAGGATGTCCAGCTGAATCACTGTGATTTAATAACTTGCTACCCGTCAGCTGAGCCACAGAAGTTGAGCTATTAGCCTGGCCAGTTGATAGATAAAATGAATTGAGTAAATCAATTAAAGAATTAAATCAAACTTCTGGTTTTTACCTTGCTTCTGGAGTGGGATAACAGAGCCCACCTTTTTACTACTTCTCAGCTGAAAATTGTTAGTGCATTGTAAGCTGGTTGTGTGCTTTTACCCTCTATTGTATTTAACAGAAGTAGGTAAAATACTGTAGGTAACAGCAGAAGCTTTTTTCCCTGTTTTTCTTTGACTGGGGCCTATCTGAAAGTTTCAAAGCCAGACATTAGTCTTCACCTAGTATGCTAAAACTGTAATTTTTTTTTTAGCAAATTAAGCTTCATAAGTTATCCTCTTTTGTTTTGTTCAATTGTGTGCTACTTCTCACGGCTTACATTTTTCAGTCATGAACTTTATTTTAATCCTTCAGAAAGTTAGATCTGTGAAACATTTTTGAAGATTAAAAATAGTTTTTTTAAACTGCTCTACAGTAGAAGTGATTAGTAGTATAAATTGATATGTTCCAGGGAAGTATCTGTAGTAAAGTAATCCATTTTTTTTCTCTGATCTAGAAATAAAATAATTTTATTTGGAAATAATTAGCTACTTGGGAGAAACTTTATTTTGCAGATGCTTGATGTGTTTAGTACTTAGTTTTTATTACTTTTGGAAAGCCACAGTTCAATAAGACTATTGTATATTGGCTGTTTAATAGACACTGAAGTAATAATTTCAAAATCTGTATGAGATTGATTCATTTCCCTTTAAAACAATTCTCGTTTCATCTTAGTTTCTTGCCTTGTGGGTTACTGCCATAGGTATATCTGTGACATACTTGATAAGGAAGGTGCACCGTCAACTATGACTGCCACATCCAGGCATTTTCCAGCTTCTGTGGAGTTAGAGAGGACATTGGAGGGAATTTGCATGTAATCAAAGAGGAGGGGTAAAGGAGATCTTCCAAGTTCATGTTGAGAAAAATAAGGATGGATCTGTGCTTAGCTTGCCCAGGGAAAGGAAAGGACGTTGAACATTATGGAATGAATAGTCCTCCCCACCTTCATATCTCTAGGCTGTTTCTATCTACTTGTGACCAAATACAGCGCGCTTTTTTTTTTTTTTTTTACTTTATGTTCAAGTCTCAATTCAGTACTAATTTGGGAGCCATCAGAAACTAATAGAAGTGGCAGTTTTCAAAGGTGTGATGCTAATTGGTTTTCTGCAAGGACAGGGAAGCTATGCATGGATTATTACTTCTTGTCTTCAGTGTGTAGCCTGTTGCTTTTGCATTAGTTAAACCACTGCTTAAAAGACAGATAGTAGTAATTAATTGTCCTGTGATGAGAGTTGTTCATTGCCTGGAGACCTGTTAATAACGGTACTGAAGATTCAATAGTGGAGGTGAAATATTTCCTTTAATGTCAGAAATGAAAAATAATAGCCAGTAAGAACCACTTAAGATACTGAAGAAGCAAAGAAAAACAATCATATCCTACATGCATGGGCAATGCATCTTGCTTTTCCTTTTGAACTTCATAGAGCCACTCTATCTGCCCATCCTTTCCCCTTTACCCTGCATTGCAGTAACCTGCCCTTTTATTGAACAGGCCCAGACTCCACTCGCTTCTCTTTGCTCCGATAACAGCATTAGACATATTCTGGTCTTTAATTTATGACAGACTTTTTCTAGTTTTCCATCCTGTGTTCTTCTTTGGGAGGCAATCTTCTCTTTCTCTATTTAGTTACTTTGATGATGGAACTAGTAATTTTAACTCCTTTTCCTTTTCTCAGCATATTTTTGCTAGTCAGCGTAAATGTTGGATGATCAACAGCTGTAGCTTCTTCCTGACATCATTCTTGCCACTGGAGTATCTGGTCTCTGGCCTACAAAATAGTGACTGATAGTTTCTGTTGTCTGAGAAGTGTTTTCTGAAGGCACTTTCTTGCCTATAGCTAACTTGTTTAGATTTGAATTACAGAGTTTGTTTAATGTAGCATTTTAAACCTAATGAAGCAACTATGGACTTTCTGTTTTGCTTTTACTGGAGTGGTTTAATAATAGTAAGTGTAGAAATGAAACAAACTTGCTAAGTTAAAAAAAAAAAAACAACAAAAAAATATTTTTGACAACATGAATTTTTTTTTTTTTAATCTAATGAGGTGAGACAGTTGAATTGGAAAGCTGGGTCAAAAGCTTATGTAATTTTGAGACCCTAAATATAGAATGATGTAATGACACAAAGAGATCAATCTCTGCATATGTTCTGGTGGAGTATTTTTCTTTTGTTTGTATTCTGCGCATGCAATTTAAAACTAAGCTGAATACCCTCTGCTTGGGAAAATGGTCTTGCTAATATTCCTATTTTATGCTATGTGCCAATTTAAATTGACATGTAGCATGTAGGTTTCTTTATTATAATTGGGTGTGGGGTCTTTGGGATTTTTGTTTTGTTGATAGTAAAATTTCCATGTGGTCATTGTAAAATTTACCTTTTTTTTTTTTTTTTTTTTTTTTTAATAGTAGTGGAATGGGGTGATGATGTTAAAGCAGTATCAGAAGATGAAGCCATGGTGCTGGTGAACCATCAAGCAACAGGCGACGTCTGCACTCTGATGATGTGCCTTCAGGATAAAGGCACGGTAGGCGACAACTGGGGAGTGGGATAGCTCCTGTGTGTGCGATCTCTTACCTTGGGTGCGCTTGGATCTGCGTGTGCTACTGATGACTGACTTTGTGTTTTAATCCACCAAATAATCTCAAGGCCCTGAATAGGAAGCTTTCATTTAGATTTGGTTTAATGTGACAGCCAGTAGCTTAGAGCAGGTTTTAGATCATAAATGTTGCCTTTGAAGAAGGTCAAATACAAGCTGAGTCAGTATGCATCCAGTCTAGATTAACACAGAGGGAAGCAGATCTCCTTGCAGGTAATCATGTACTTGACTCTTTCACCCTCACCTCATGCCCTTGTGCAACTCATGCCAACTTTGCTCAAACCAACACAGGTCTAGATTCTTGGTTATGGCTTTATTCCAGCATGGAATTTTTCTCAAAGTTAGAAGCAAGTTGCATGTGGGATTTTAGTAGGAATTGAGAAACTGAAAGTGACTTCCCTATGAGGGCATGTCCAAGCTAAGATAGCTAGCTAAGGTCAAAATTTCTCGAGCTATTATTTTACAAACTCTTAAGCATTTCTTGGTGAGAAGTGCAACTGGTGTCAATTGTTTCATGTGTTGCGGTTCAGAATATTCACATTTAGGGAGTGTAGTGCTGGAGACTAGAGCATGGGATCTAAACAGGAAATTGTGCAAAGCAGGTGGAAGGGTTTATGTATGATTAGGCTACAAAGGATGGGAGACATACCTGGCAAGCTTAACAAAATGCATCGGCTGTGTCTGTCTTAGTGTTGTCTTCTTTCTTGCGACCATACGGTGAAGAAACAAGGAAAACAACTGCTTTTTGTTGCATCTGCACAACTTGTAACTGACACTGTTTTTCTTAGTGTATATTAATATACATTGGGTATACACTCTGTATACACCAGTGATTTAACATTTTTTGTGAAATTTTCCCAGAGCTGATTTAAAAAAAAAAACAAACGCAAAACCCAACAAAACCCTCAAACTCAAAAAAGAAGGTATGAAAATGCCACTCAGTATTGAGTAGAGACTAATTTCTGTCTTTCTACTGTAGCCTGGAGAAGGCTATGTTTTAAAAGTATTTGTAATTGCTTTAATTTCTTTTGGAATTGAGAAAGTTAGATATATATGGTATTCTGTACTGTACCCCAATGAGTAGAATGACAGAATAAACACTGTTTAATTCTCTTCATCAAAATTATGCATAGGACAATCTTGTGGTAAAGATATGACTGTGAGGGTATAGTCCTGTGGATATGTATTGCATATAATCTTGATTGTTGATGTCCCAGGTGTTTTAAATATCATAAAGCTTCATTGACTCATGTATGTATACTGTTGTATATATAAATCTAAGCCATATTTATCCTGTTTGACTCCATAGCTGAAAAGCTTCCATCAAGACAGTAACTTCTAGTGAATGTAGAAGATGTTAAAAATGAAGGAAGACTTTGAGATGGCAGATAGTCTTCCTGTGGAAACTGTTAGGTTTGCAGGTTTTCAGAAAAGCAAAACATCCTTAAAATCACTATTTTTTTCCCTTAAAAAATTGCAGTCATTGCTCCCGGAATCTATATGTCCAAAGTCTAGTATGGCTTCAATGTTTTTAGCTAATACAGAAATAAAAAAATAAGAGCTTCAAGACATGCTTAAATATAGCATGAGTAGTACAAGTGACTAAAAATAATGAGAAAGATCAGGATAGTTTATCCTTGATAGAACTTGCTGAATCAGGTGTTTTTAAATAGCATGCTTCATATTTCTGAACAGAATTGTCTTTACGTTGAGTGACTGTGAAACCACTGGAGAAAAAGCCCCACAAACCCACCTGTCCGAAATAAATCATTATACAATAGGCAACTATTTAAATTAGGCAGTTTTATTTAAATACAGTTTAAACTTGACATGGAGTCCTTCACAACCTTGATATTCATCTGTTAGTAACAAGATAGTAATTTCCAAGAATTGTTTTTATTTTGTTTAGGACACTTAAGCTGTACTAATTGCTAAACACTTTACCACTCAGGCAACACTTTTTAGCTCTCAAAGTATTTTGCGAAGGTGAAAGGTTCACTTCTATTTCACACAGAAGGGCATACAAAGATGTAAAACAGCCTACCAAAGGCAGCTTCTCAGTGGTGATGGTGCAGTGGCAGAACTAGGAAGACCTTCCTCCTGTGGCAGTCCAAAATTTCTTTTGCTTGCTTTTGCCAGCAATACAGACTCAAACTAGATGTAATCAGCAAGCATGACACTGTTTAGTGCTGCTTTTAAAAAAATGTTAATTTAAGACATCAGAAGTGTTCGATTCGTGTTTTTCTGTGTGGTGAGGTAGAATACTGAAACGTTCTTGCAACTTGACAATGTTTCATAAGGGCCATGTCAGAAACTGTGATCGTATTTTTATCTAGTATTTTATAACTTTTATACAAATGATAGTATAGCCTGTCTGTTTTAAGCAAATTTAGTATCACTAAGCAGTAAGCTAAAATACATGTGTTAAGATGTTTCTTTTTTTCAGATTCACTTACGTGAATAGGGAAAACATGTTCTCTTGTTAGGGAAGTGGAACTTAGCTAAAAGTTGTAATTTTAATGGACGGACTGGACTGGTATTGTTTGACTTAGACATGTTACGATAAGACAAGCCATACAGCGAGATTTCAGCTGAATCAGAAGTGACTTACGCTTTTTATATAGTTCAAGAAATTGTTCCAATTTGTGAAAGTAAGTGTTAAAACAAACTTAGTAAGTTAGTTGAGGTCTCATAAACTTTAAAGGTCATATGTTTAACAAAGAGAAGTAGGTTAAAATGCTGCTATTACTGCTTTCTGACTGGATTAGGACTGATAAATGGGATTATTTTTTCTGATTTAGAGCAGAAAGCAGAGCCAGGAAGGGTGCAGTGGGGAGAGGAATATAGGGCTTGCAGCTGTTTGAGTGCAAGTTTCAAGACATACATTCCCAGGTTTCATTGTTAAGTTAGAGGTGCTTGAAAGATGAAAGTCAGTCTATTCAGGTTGCTTTGTTATGAAATCTGTGTAGAGTGAAGTGAAAGTGGGCTTGTGAATAGGAGGCACCTAGAATTTTATATAAAATTAGTAAAACCTTTTTCTACATTCTGAACTATTTAAGCAGGAAGTATGAAGCAAAAAGGACCTGAAATGGCATCCAAAAATTCTTTCAATCCATAAACAACTATGGGTCTGTGCTCAAAAATCTTCTGAATGTCTTTGCTCAAACCTCCTTGAAATGCAAGAGACTGATCTGATAAGCATTGCTTCCTTCCTGAGGATACTAAATGGAAGAGCCATCACTAATATCTTGCAGTGTCCTCTGTTCTGTCCTTGGTAGCAGAACAGAATGAATATCCGTTAATCTAGTTTAGCTTTTGATTGCAAATGAGATAGTTATGTCCTATTCTTTGAACTCCTCCTTTTTGGTTTTATGTCTTAGAGTGTGTGTATGTATTCATTATTTCATACATAAAAATATTTCCTCTTTGTAGTACTTGCCACTGCCTAGGCTTATAGGCAGATTTGTCATCACTGAGCTCTGAAGTTTGCCTCTTTGTAGCCCACTTGCAGCAAACTGCCTGTATGTTTTGTCTTAGTTATAACTTGTTATGTCACACTGATCTTTGACACAATTGCATCACTCCTTCTCAAAAAGACCGAGGAAGCCCAGGGATGCTAGTTAGAAGCCCTGTGTCACCTAAAACATTGTGAGGTGGACTTCAGGCTCTGAAGAGCAATGATCAACTTTCAGGATAAACCTACCATCATCTAAATAGCAAGACAATAAAAAGTTATATGGGAGGAGAGAAGCACTAGCATTTCTGGGCAAGAGTTTCTCCTCCAGGATTGCCATAGAACGTCTAGGGACCAATGCTGACTCCTCAAAAGATATAAACCTTTTGTTCTCAGGGAAGCAGATTATTAAGCTTGCTTATCTCCTCCAGTAAAATAGATTATGTTGGTTTAACTTCTGATTGATATAATAGAACAATAATTGTCAAAATGCCAAAGTAGGAGATGAACACTGACAGTCATATAGGTACTGCTGCAGGCTAGATCATCACCAGTGGAATTTTGGTGGTGTTTTTATCAAAGGATATGGTTCCATACACCAGCCTGTCATCTTTGGGCTGGTGCGTGGGCATGAACTTAGGATGTTGTAGTGCCTTGAAGGAGCAGTAACATTTCTCAGTGATGCTTTTTTTAACTCTTGTCCTTAGGGTACACCTTTTCTTTCTTCTTTTTCATCCTCCCTGAGGCTTTCTAACTTACTGAAATGGAAAGAATGTGAATGTCTGCAGAGAAGAATTTTTGCTTTAAGATCCTCTTTTATTTCATTGTATTTGGTTGAGTGCACCCTCAGCAAGTTTGCTGACGACAATAAGCTGTGTGGTGTAGTAGACATGCTGGAGGGAAGGGATGCCATCCTGAGGGACCTGCACAGACTTGAGAGGTGGGCCCGTGCAAACCTCATGAAATTTGACAAGACCAAGTGCAAGGTCCTGCACGTGGGTCAGGGCAATCCCAAGCACAAATATAGGCTGGGCAGAGAATGGATTGGGAGCAGCCCTGAGGAGAAGGACTTGGGGGTGTTGGTGGATGAAAAACTGGACATGAGCCAGCAATGTGCACTCGTAGCCCGGAAAGCTAACTGTATCCTGGGCTGCATCAAAAGAAGCGTGGCCAGCAGGTTGAGGGAGGTGATTCTGCCCCTCTACTCTGCTCTCATGAGACCCCACCCAGAATGCTGCGTCCAGCTCTGGGGCACCCAACATAAGAAGGACATGGACCTGTTGGAGCGAGTCCAGAGGAGGGCCATGAAGATGATCAGAGGGCTGGAGCACCTCTGCTGTGAAGACAGGCTGAGAGAGCTGGGGTTGTTCAGCCTGGAGAAGAGAAGTCTCCGGGGAGACCTTATAGCAGCCTTCCAGTACTTAAAGGGGGCCTACAGGAAGGATGGAGAGGGACTCCTTATCAGGGAGTGTAGCAATAGGACAAGGGGTCATGGTTTTAAACTGAGAGAGGATAGATTTAGATTAGCTATCAGGAAGAAATTCTTTACTGTGAGGGTAGTAAGACGCTGGAACAGGTTGTCCAGGGAAGTTGTGGATGCCCCATCCCTCCAAAGGTTCAAGGCCAGATTGGATGGGGCTTTGAGCAACCTGGTCTAGTGGCAGGTGTCCCTGTCCATGGCAGGCGGCTTGGAGCTATATAATCTTTAAGGTCCCTTCCAAATCTTATTCTATGATTCTGTGATTCTATTTAAGACAGGCCTGGGGATAGCTGTGTGAGAAACCATTTCACCAATATTAGTCTCAAGTGGGGAGTTATGTCTAGGAACTAATTTTTCTTTTATCACTCACAAATACATAGTGTGTCTTTGTTCCTTGGATGTGTAGCATCAAGTAAGAAACACCACTGGCAGACAGGAAAGGATGCTAGCATGTCACAGAGAAGAAATGGATGCTTGTTTCCGAAGCAAAACCTTTTATACCCTTGAGAGCTGTCCTTTTCTCTCAGACATGGTTTCCTTTTCCACTTCCAGTGATGCTAGAGGGTCCGGAAATGGGTGCTTTTGCATTATCCAAGGTCTTCAAATAGAAAGCTTGCTGGTGTTAAAAAACCAAAAAAGTTGAGGTGTTCTTAATGTTCTTTTAGGCAAGGATAGCTAGCTTCTAAATGTGACATTCAGATTTGGCTGGGACATGATCTATATGTCTAAGGCAATAAAGTATCTTAAACGTTCTTTGGCAGGTATGTTCTTGTAACTGTGTAAAAACTTCACTTTGCTGAGCATCCAGCCTCAGTTGTTTAAGGATAAGTAAGTAAAAGAAACAGGGTATGTGACAGTTATCTTTCTCCAGATATATAACTGGGGATTCATTTATAGCTTCTGTGGTCAAAAGGGAGAATAGGTAATTGGAGCACTCCAAGAGATAATTAGATTTCTTTGGAAGAAAGACTTACTGATACATGCAGTTATAGATACAAATTGCAAATTACCGAGCTGCTTTTACAAAACAGAATTCATGCATGAAATATGATCTGCTGCTTTCTACAAATTCCACATAGACGTGAAGATGTGAAAACATGTAAAAGCCACCATCTTTCACTGTATCAAACTATTTTGTTAGCAGTATTGTTGAAGACATGGATGTGGATTCTGAGTGTTTCAGTTACTGTGCAAGCCTCTGATGCTTGGAGAGAAGCGTAGAGTACACTTCAGCAGCAGATGTAATCAACTAGTACACAAACAATACATTGTATTTTGTAGAGGAAATCTTTATTTCTTAGACTACTTTCTTTCTGTCTTTGCCTCAAATTATGTATCTTGGACAACTGAAAGGTGCCAAGCAGAAGGTGCCTGTTTAGGTTTCAAAAAATGATCTTCTGACTACCAGAGAAATATCATGGTTCTCCATATACTTTTTTGATAGTGATAAATGGAAGAGTACTCTGTTATATGACTTTAAGTTTCACTAAACTTGAATTAGTCTTGGTGTGGCCTTATAACACAGGGAAGAGTAAAGGCAGCCTCGTGTATGATTGAGAGCATGTAAGAGACACTGGATTTTCTGGTTTTGGAGAGCTGATTCCAACCCCTCTCAAAATCTCCATGTAGGAGCTATAGAGGGGAAAGACCTTGTGAGAGAAGAAGCTTTTCCCTTCTGTTATCTACCTCTTCTGGAGTAATTCTTCTCAAAGGACTGAGCAGTTATAGTATCTGCCTTCACTGTCCTGTAAGAAGTGATAATCAAAGTGAATCTAATGACTCAACTTCTATTTTTGCCTTCTCGCTGTGCTTCTTGGCT
Source organism: Burhinus oedicnemus (assembly GCA_008921705.1). Lineage (NCBI taxonomy): Eukaryota > Metazoa > Chordata > Aves > Charadriiformes > Burhinidae > Burhinus > Burhinus oedicnemus. The sequence continues at coordinate 1,525,673 of VFFE01007208.1, forward strand.
GATACAAGGAGCATGACTTAATGAAATTCTCAGGGATGCATGTAGCTGCTCTGCCGTGAAAGAAATCACCAATGGCATGTGGGCTGTACATAGGCCTCAGTGAATGCTGCTGTTCGAAGACAGAGAGAGCATGTATGGAGCATGTGCATATCCGAAGCACAAGAGCAATATGATCTCATCCCCAAAATCACCAAGTACAAAAAAATATAAGGAAACATTTTTTTGGGGGTAGACGTAAAACAGTTGGAGATTTCAACTAGAGATCTGTATTGTTTTGTGTACTTCAACAAACACTGAAAATGGTTTTAATTTGTAACTGGCTTAAAACTGTGGTGGTATTTCAATGAGAAGCATTATGCTACCTGTGTGAAGAGACGGACTAGAAATTACTCTAGCATATGGCTAATAGTGTAGAACTGCATATTATATTACAAAAAGGCAGCTTAAATAGCTTTTGATGGGGAAGTGTAGCACCTGTCCTGCTTTATATTTTGGGGCATAAAGGACTTTATCCATATATTTGCTAGTTTCATTGCTGTTGCGAGGGTGACAAGAATGTAACCAGTATATACATAATTCTCTGCACTTGATATTTACAAAACTTTTTTTTTTTTTTAACTTTTCAGGTTGTCCGTCAGATGATGTGGCTGATGGATCATATTTTTAAGTATACAAACTTTGGCATTGTGTCTCTAATCCATGGAGACTTCTTTATAAGACAGGTAAATGGAAACACGTAATAGTGCTTTGATTTATCCTTCGATTTGGAACATTGTGGTGTTATGGGACTTAATCATTACCTCCTGGATGGTTTGCAGGATGAAATAACTATGCTGTAAAGTGTGTATTGGGGTAGAGCTTTCTTCTGAAACTTTTTATTTTTTTCAAAGCTTCTTCTATTATTTGTCTAGACACAAATGTTTACGGAACCCAATTATGATGGCAGCATTTTGTGAGCGGTGTACAAGCAAAGTACATGGGAGTCCTTTTTGTCTCTCTGCTTCTAACTGCCCATTTTTGGTGCCTACCTTCTTTCCTTAGGGACCTTGAAGCTGTGCAATGAGTCTGGTTAAGTCACTGTTCTGACTGTCAAAGTTTCAGATAAGGAAAGGCAGGACCATCCCTTTTGATGGTGACATGGTAGCAGACCAGTTTAAGGTGGTGATAGACCTGCATAAATAGTAAGGTTATTATTTGACCATCAGGAAAGAATGTACGTTGAGCCCAACATCTCAAACGTTAAGGAGTGAAAACTTGAGATTATTTCTTATTGTTGGGGGGTTTTGTTGTTTGGGAGGTGTTGATCAAACTGCACTCTAGAAGTAGAAACTTCGAAGTACAACAATAAGCTTGAACCTGCTGCCAGTTATGTGAACTCTGACATCTAGCATACGCGCTTCTTTCCTCTCCTTATTTTTATTTGTCTGGACTTAAAATATATGGGCAGACAGAGAGAATTAATGAATTTTCACTTTACAGAGCAGGAAAAGCTAATTTACTCAATGAAATAAATAAATACTTAATCACAGCTATACACAGCTAAAGTGAGATTTCTCACTAAGACTAGAGACATGGTTAGAAAACCTCAGGCAAAATTAGATAATTATATAAAGGTCTCTAGAGGTACAACTGTGTACTGTAAAAGTATGGAAAGGAACAGGGTTTGACACTTTGTAAAATATAAATCTGTTTCAGTAGTTAAAATTCACAGGATACAGGTTTTGAGGTACACATGGCTGTCAGATTGTTAATTGTAATTTCTGAGCATGGTGTTGCAATTCCAGTTACAAAACCAGTCTATTACTGAGCTGCAAACACTAAGGCTTTTCCTCACCTTTGTGAAGTGGCTGATATATGCAACATCACAAATAAAATGGTGTCATCATGAGTCTAAATATAAACCATTTGAAAATAAAATGTTTCGTGGCTGTTAGTTAGCCTTTGGGTGTAACAAAGCCACTTAAGATGAGTGAGTAATGGTCCTTTGTGTAACTATAGAAAGGCCCTAGTAATATTTGGATGAGCAAATACTTCATTTTTTCCCCTGTAAAATAATGTAAGTTGATCATGGTACAATACATCCTATTTGTTAAAAATGTACATTAGCCTCATTTTCATGAGCAGCACCGATGGCAGTTTTAGGAATGCTTCTGAGGTCAACTAGAAGTTGACTGGTGTTTTCTCTTCTCCCACTGAAAAGTTTATTGGAAACAGAGGCTGTCAGTTACATGCCATTTCAGTGATGCAAAGTGCGTGGCGTCCTGAAGAATTTGTCAGCAGTCTGCTGCTATCTGTTTTCTTTCCTCTAAAGGAAAGAAGGCTGAGCCCGTTCTCTGTGATGTTGATCAACCAGCCATGGCCTTAAAGAACTGGTTGTATTAAGGAGTGGTTTCTGCTTCTGTATGACTGACTTTCTCTTCTTTCTCAACAGTATGTTAATTGCATTTTATCTTCCAGGACTCTTCAGTATTCCACTAGTCATGGTTGCTTTTAAACACTCCTCTTTCCCGTTAGTCCAGTAGATTTTTCTGTATCACAGCAGCATCTTAAACCTCACAGAATTTGCTAAACAGCAATTTATCCACCAGTTGTATTCATTAGGTTTGTTTTGGTTTTGGATAGTTCTGATAATCTAACGTGTGAAAAGTTTATCGTTCACTGCTGGTTTTTTTTTTAACTACCGTGCTATTTTGGAGTCTTGTGGTCTGGTGGGGAAGGACTGTTTTAACTGAGGAACTTTTATGTTGCTCTTTAATTGCATTAATATGAGCAGGCAGAGCTTTTTCCTTCCCTTTCATGAGGTAAGTTGGAAGTAATTGCAATTGTGAGATTTCAAAATCTAGGAGAAACACTTTCACAAAACTTGTCTTCAATAAAATATTGTTTCTTGTTGTCTTCCACTCAACCCCACTCTTTCCCTCTTCCCTGCCAATAAAAATCCAACCACCAAAGAGTGGAAGGTTTGTGGCGGTTTTGTTGATATTTCAGAGTTAAAATCACCTTTGCTGGGGGAAGCTTAAATTTTGAACTCCTGCGTCTTTAGAGTGATTTGGCAAGGTCACTTTGGAGCACTCAAAAATGATAATTGATGTAAATTAATTCCTGTGAAAATTTGGGTAGCTTGCGCTTGCTGTGTGTGGAAGTGGGAAGAGAAGAGATTTTTGTTGAAGATATTGAAGATATTTCTGAAGTAATTAAGGACAAATCTTACTGTCTGAAATGAAGAAGTTGTGCTAATATATCAAAGAGGAGAAATGAATGAGGGTTGTGTTTTGGTTTGGTTTGGTTTTTTCCTCATCCCCTTGGTCCTTCAGGTTTAATTATCACCTGGCTATATCCCTATATACAGCTAATTATCAAACTAGAAACTGGTGTCATACAATACCTTGTTGGCTAGGGAATCATGTTTTTATTGTTGTAGGCTTTCACACAAATAGAATCACTTCCTACTCAACAGTTTCCCCTAGAGGAAGGAAACCTGCAAACATCACAGCCCAGTACTTCCCCTCCCCCTCCCCAAACAATAAGTGTTTCCATCAGTGTGCTGATTTCTGTTGAGACTAAGCATTCACGGAGCGCAGGTTTAGGAGAAATCTGTGGTTGTGCTGTGGTAACTGAACTCAAGCCTGGTCTCAAGGTCCGGCTGTGTCTTCTGGTACCTCTGCTATTCTAATACGGGATGCGGGGAGAGGTGCGTAGAAGATATGTAAGCAAAGGTAGTGTTTCACTTGCAGAAATTACTGATGATACGTGGACCTCCAAATCATAGCTCGACCCCTAGATTGTCTTTGCAGAATTCGGTTTCGCAAATTCAACTTGGGACCCAGTAACAGTTAGGGGATTCTGTAAATACATCTTCCTGTTATGTGGAGTTCCTGTTTACAGTCTGGATGTCGCTCTTGTAGAGAAGTCATCAAATCAGGAGCTTCATCCCCAGTTTCAAGGGCTTTTTTTTTTTTTCAGCCTTTCTGTAAAGTGATATTAACTCAGCCACCAGTGGGTACTCTAGGAACAGTGTTTTGTGTTGTCATAGAGGCTTATTTCTATCTCTGAAAAGAGAGAGAAATCATAGAAATGTAATAATTATCTGTCTTTAATGTTATCTCTTTCAAGCATTCATTTAATTTAGGTAATGTTTTATTGTTATAGGGAAGAGCACACCGTGACCAGCAGCTTGTGTTACTCAAGGAGCATCTAGAAAAATACTACAGGAGCCGTAATCGGAAATGGATTGTTTTATTTCCAGAGGGTGGCTTTCTTAGGAAAAGGAGAGAAACAAGCCAGGCATTTGCCAAGAAAAACAATTTGCCATTTCTTAAACATGTCACCCTGCCGAGACTTGGGGCAACACAAGTAATTCTGAAAACGCTTGTAGCGCCACAAGAAAATGGAACCCCAGCAGGTAGAGACGCTGTGATAAAAGGTAAAGACCACTTCACTCTTGTGGATAAAAAGCTAATTGAATGTCCAAGATCTCAGTTAAGCAAAACATTTTGTGTTGAATTGGTCTCTTTAAATGTCAAATACATTCATAATGCACCATTGTATTTATATAAATGTTTTCATATTTGCTTTTAGTTCCACTATGGTTTTGTTTGTTTTTTTTTTTATGTTGAGACACACACAAAAAGGAAAACCTTAGTTTTCTACATAGTGTAGCTGCATGAATGTTTGTCTTGGTACATATGATGGGCAGACCAGATGCTGGAATGAGCACCCAGAGTGGGCAAGAAGGTGGGCTGCTCCTTTCAGCACGATTGATGGTTTGCACTGGTTTACGGTAGTATGGAACTATAGTAAAAGTATTTCTGAAATATGGAAACTATGTTCAAATTTTTATTCCTGGCTTTAAAAGTTTCTTTGCATCCCATACTGTATACTTCATTCCCCTTCTTGAACTATTTTCTATTGAGTTCAAGTTTTTCTGTTCTCTACAGATTTTTATGATGACTGTCCCTTTTGTTGCTGGAGTTAACTATCATTGATGACTAGATTTGAAGGATTGTTTTGGCTGTCTTATGTTAGAAGAGTTATGAGGGAATAAGAATATTCCTGCAGAATTATTGCTCTGGGGCACCTGGGCTGTAGGATAGAGTATAGCTGGGATATGAACAACGCTTGTAGTTATGGGACTTGGTGCTTTTAGTCTCTCAATTTTTAAAATTAACTTCTTGGCACGTTCAGAGAGTGGAGTTACATCTTAACCTAGGTGTGGATTTCTGTTACTTATTATAGAAACAATGGATTGGGGGGTTGTGGTATTTCTTATTGATAGGTGGTGCTGGTATTTCCATAGCCAAATTATTATAATCATTTAGCAGTTTGAACCAAAGATCCATCCTAATGAAGCCACATATGCAGGTAACTTTGGATTTTGTTTTCTGTGCTGACGTTCAAATTTCAGGGTTAGCAGGAAGCCTCATATAGAAATTGCTCCCAGATTTTTAGTTTTGAAGTTAATCTTGTCAACATAGGAAATAAATGGAGATGGAGTTCTTTCAGGAGTGGAGGGAAGATTTTTCATGAACTGAAAATTAAGCTGTGGAGTGCATCAGAATTATTTCCTTTCAGGCTACATTCAGAAAAGAAAAGCTGAAGAAAGCCCTTGTTGTCTTAGAAGATTTTAGGTTTAAAAGAGAAACAGAATATCCTAGTCCTTGTTAAAAGTTATGTTTTTTAAGGAGAGAAGTTTGGCCTCTTCCTGTTCTATTTATTCCCATCTCAAAGGCAAAAAGGTATGAAGAGTAAGTAGTTCCCCAAATGTGAATTACAGGCCTTCTAGTTCTGGAAGGGGACCAAAAGCACTCGTCGAATACCAATTTTTATATTTTTGTACTCTTAGATTGCTGTCAACTTAGCTGAACATCAAACCTGGCGGCTTTTTTTTTTTTTTGAGCAGTACGATTCAGACTCTGGAGAAATGAGCGTTTGATAGCAGTTGACTTAACTGGGTACCAAAATAAAGGAATTGTCTCAGAACTAGGATGGAACAACATCAGTCCATCCTACTCAAAAGACAGAAGGAAAGATAAGTGGGCAAGGATAGGAAAGAAATGTGTGGGTTTAGCTATCATTCTTTCAGAGTAATGGACATGAAAACTTAATAAAAGGGATGAAAAAGAGAAGTGAAAGTAAATTTTGTATGCTAGGAAAGAGTAACATTGGATACAAATGAAGCTGAGGTACTTTAAGCCCACTCTTCTTTTAAGCTCACAATGTTTCTAGCATGGTAAAACTTCTCTTTCAGAGATGTATGAAAGGTTAATTCTTCATCTATATTTTGTATAAAAGACTATTCCTCTAATCTTCTGCCTTCCAAATGCTTTTACTGTACTCTTTCCACTTCAGAATATTTTTGAAGAATGTTTGTTCAGTTAAATGAAATATAATTGTATAAATTAATAAGGTTATATTATAAGGTTAGAAGCCTAACAAGTTAGTGATGATCTTTACTTTTTCTCTTATCTTTCCCTTTTTTTAACCATGTGAAAAAAAAAACCTGGCTCAGTGAAGTCAAACTTGTCTGTATCCTTTTTGGGTTACCATCATTAACTTGTGGGTGCTAGAACTAGATGTAGTATATGCAGTAAAGGTTTTGCCAGTGTCTTGCCTAGAGATTGCATATACATTTTTGTACGTTATTACTGTAGTCCTTTGCTTGGGAAGTGGCTCGTGTGTCAGTAGCATCACACTTTAACTTCCTGATTCACTAAAAACATTTTTCCTCTGCACCGCTGCTTCTTGTGCTCTATAATGTCTTATTTAACAATGCTAATGGTGTCCTGGGTTACCAAATTATTCATCGTACTATAATAAGCTTTCTACTCCATTATTTATCATTCTCTCAATCTTTTTGTTACTGCCAAGCTTTACTGATAATGATGGGGGCTCACCTCCCTCCTCCACCCAATTTAGTTAAATTGGTTTAAGAGTAACTCCTCCTCATCAGAAATTATGTCCCCTTCCTGTTGAGTTTCCTGGGTAGCTATGCTATGATTAGTCATGATACACAGTTGCAGTGTTCTTGAGTGCTGCCAGTTTATTAGTACTTAATTTATTTATGATTATCCTCGTAGCTTTTATACCATTGTAGATTTTATACCATTCTACTTTCTCAACTAGAATGGTGTATAATACTGGGTGAAAGAAGAAAAGATGACAAAAGCAACTATAATAAGAGATGGTTCATTCTTAATATACTGCTATGTTGCACCCTAATTTGGTACAAACCAAGTTGTGTGCTGTTGTTTTATCATGTCATTCCCCCCTCCCCAGCCTACTAGCTTGCTTTTGTACATCAAATGTCACTGGAGTTATGGCCTTCAAATAGTAGCTGAAGAATTGTGCAACAGCTAAATGCTACATCATCTGTCCTCCTTCTGTCAGGTCTCTGATCTGCTTTCTGGCATCCCTTTGATAGAGGTGGGTTTGTGTTGTGAAGGGCAAGGTTCAGTAGCCTCCCCAAAATTTCATTAGCCTTAATTATGGTATTAGTATTCTTAATATCCAATCAACTTTTCAATTTATTTTTGTACTAGTTATGAATTTCCCACAGTTTATTACCTGATTCTTCCTCTGTAAAGTGACAGGAAGAACAAATGTTCCTGAGCTAGACAATCAATGCTATTTGATTATTCTTGTACTTAAACTGATCAGTTCTTTATCCGTTGCTTTTCCAAGGCAAGCAGCCTCTATTTTCTTAATTTCCTCCTCCTTAACAGTTTTCCAAGCCTTCTCTTCTATTTAAAGTACTAGCCTTCATCAAGGTGAAATTTAACTTATTGCTGAGAAATACTAAATTAAATTAAATTGTTGCTTTTGCTGCCTTTTGAAACACTTTTTTTTTTTTAACAACATTGTACAATTTTATTTCTATATAAATAGAAGGATGGAAAAACATGTAGGAAAAGGTAGTACTATCACTTGATGGCTTGAGTGCTTTTGAAGCCAGAAAGTACAGACAATGTAGTTAAGTGGTGTCTGTCCCTGAAAAGATGGCATAAGTTAATTCTGGTGCCTGATGAGAGCATCCCTCTGGGCAGATGCGCTCTGCCCCCTAAACAGAGAGCTGCTGCCAGCACCTGCGTTCCAGGAGAAGGTTTTAGCACAGAATAGAAATATGGGCATCATAAAAGTCGTTGATGCGTAGACATCATCACTTTAACTGTGTAGGGACCAATGTGTGTGTGTGTGTGGGGGGGGGATTATTTTATGGTTTTGTTTGTTTAATTTTTTAATGGAATGCTTAGTCTCTGACGTAGTTGCAAGTACAATGTTTCTTCAGTTAATAAGAATTGATCTTCTTGCGAGTTTTAGAACTAGCAAAATGTTCTAAGTGCTAAACAGCTGGCAATTCAAAGGAGTTTGGAGCAATTGTTCACTGAAGATATGTGTTCTAGAGCTTATTTTTGATCAACCTTGCTCTAGTATGTTTTCTTAATTCTGCTTTATTTTACCGTGCAGCAATTTTTTGTCTGATAAGAGATTGCTGTAAGCTTGGTTAGAGCTATATTGAAATCTTATCTTACTGTTTTCAGATGCAGCATGGTACATTCAGTTCTGATGCTTTTTCTCAGAGAAATTCAATTTTCCCTTCTGCAGAGCTGGACACTGGACTTCATAATGGATTTTTTTTTAATCAGACTTTTTGATTCACTGTTATATGACGAATGTGACTTTAATAACACGTGGGAGTTTTTTTTAATCCTGGAAAAGGGGCGTCTTGGTTTTGTTCCAGGTGATGTTACAGAGAGATCTTGGGATAATGAGTAAGATGTTCAGTCTGAGAGCTAATCTTTGGGAAAAGAGTCAATTTTAAGGTCAGTGGTCACACAAGGACAAGTAGAGGACAAGCAGCAAGTTAGAAGAACATGGTGCTACGCAGGCGGAGGCAACAGCTTCTTTTGGCTGTGTTTAGAGTGATGTAAGTGTTCAGGAAGCCACACCTGAATACTAGCGAATGCTAGTAAATATTTTCTTTTTCAAGTGGAAGCTGTGGTCCTCAGGTTCACGCCTGGCTGCTGCATTCTTTTCCAGTCCCGATGTAATCTGGCAGTATTGCACCATCCAGAACTCGGCTGGAGGCGAGGTTTCCTGCTGAAACCTGTCTTTATAACTTGCTCTTTTTCTCAGTGGTAAACACTGACAGTCTGCTGGCGGGTTTGAAGAGTCCTGCTCATGGTCAAATCTGGCTTTTAGCATTGCTTGAGAATAACCCCAGGGAGGACATAGAGGGGATGAAGAGAAGCTCTGAACCCCACTAAATTTGTGATTGTAGACAATCAAGTGTCTGCTGTGAGTGGACCATAGAGGATGACGGAGCACTGAATGTCTTGAAGATGCTGATGGTAGGTTGCTTCATAACTAAGTATGAAGCAACTTCCTATCACTGAATCCACAGCTAGAATACAAATAAGGAAGAAAATAGTTACGAAGATTTGCCTCTGCTGGTGATTTAAAAAAAAACATAAGTTAGGAGACTGTTTAAGTTTTATTTTGATTTTTTTGTCTAGGCCATAAAGCTACTGTTACGTGTGATTATTCAGTCTTGTCTTAGTACTCATAAGGCAAGTACGTAGCATTCATACTGAGGTATGTTAGTGCTACGTGGTTTGGATGCAACTCTGTAGGACAGATGCATGCAAACCTGTTTTGAACATTTATATACTATTTAAAAATAATCAGACTGCTAACATTTTGAGGCAATTTGAGAAATCAAAATCCTCCACCTGTGCTGAAAGTGGCAAGCAGACTGACACCACAGAAGGAAAACTAGTCCTCAGAGACGTCAGCTTAAATTTGGCCTCTGCAGTAGTTTCTTCTGCTGAAGCCTCTGGCAGCCAGGCTGCTCAATCTTTCAGCAGGTACTAGAGATGAAGGATGAGGGTGTCTTTTAATGGTAGGTAGAAAGTTCAACAGGGTTTGGCTGTCAGAAACATCTGTGGCTGTGTTGGCCAAGCCAAACTTGGCAAGCGAAGTTCTTGAACAGGTATACGCAACTCCCTTTTTTTCAGCTACAAATGCCAGACCTGAGATTGACACCATATTACAAGTAATGCAGCAATCTTTCTGTTCTGAGAGCCTGCTAGTGTGCCTCATTTAAAAAATAACAGGGTTTATTCTTGTTCAAAGGTCTGCTTAGGCTTGAAAGCAGCATCCTTGGACATACTGACGTCCTTTGTGTTGTCTGCAGTTGTCTGTTTCTTTTTCAGTTTCGGGATCTGTTAGAGCTTCATGGCTTTAAAATAAATATCCTCCCAAGCAGGGCACAACACAGTATAACCCCCCAAAAAGATTTGTTTCAGAATTAATTTTCTGAAATCCTTGGTGACTTTTTTTTGGCAGTGTGAGATCTTGAATGATTATGTAAGGCTTATTTTAAACCAGACCATGCAGAAATATGCCGGGGACTGTGCCTTGACAGCACGTCTTGGTAATTGCACATGGAGGTACCTGTGCTAAGACTTGCTTGCTCTAAAGGAGAGACTATGGAGGCTGATGTTACCTTCAGAATTTTTTTTTTTTTTTTTTTTTTTTTTAACCTGGGGTTCCTGGTGGGCTGTCAGAGGCAGATTTTTCTCCCCACCCTGTCCTGGAAGGGGCTGGAGGTGAGTTTGGAGGTGGTCTGAGGAATCCATGCAGCAACTCTTCTCCACAAAAGCCGTATGTAGGAAATTGGCACGTAAGAGGACTGCAGGAGTCTTCCCATAATGAAGTTTGAACCATTATCCACTGAAAGAACCGTTTGAAATACTAGCTAAATATTTAATAAATGATTTTAAAACATTTTACTGTAAATAATAAGATAATGTGCCCGTATTCGTCTGGCACTTTTTAATTACAATTAATGATCTCTGTTGCTTACTCACTTAGACAATTTACTTGTCTTTATCCGTTCTTACTTTACATCTGGGAAAATAATAAATTGAATGGCTTTGTTCTGAAATCCATTTCTAAATGAATACTTCTGTAGATTTACTATTAATTTCATATTGGCTTTTCTCTAATACATTGCTGCTTTTAAAATGAAGGACTCTGTAGTTCGTGCTTTTCTTAAGAGAGACTTGACAAGCACTCTGTCATAATGCTGGCAAGCCTGGAGCCTCTAATGGGACCTCGTGTTCTCATTTCACGTGTCTGTCAGGGTTTTAAAATACTATATTTCCAGAAGGTGACACTGGATGTTTCAGCTTGACTTGTGCAGCTTGCACTTGGTGAAATTTTGGAATAGCACATTGCATGCTACTAATAACTTATAACCTACATATTATGAAATACTGTCTAGCTTTATTCAGGTAATGTATTTGCATTTGTAACGAAGCAATACAACACCCATTGTTGAGTAGACACCATGAAAACACTAGCTGCTTGTTAAAATAGTTGATAGATATATGTGATAGCATTGCTGTAATTGTCTTCTCACACTTAATTAAATTAAATGTAAATTAAATGCAGGTAGAAACTCGCAAGTTAGTCCTTGCACGTATGTTCTAGGTGGTGTTAATAACGGTGGCTTTTAGAGTGCGCCTCAGACTGTTTTTTGCAGATTTTTTCATGTGTGTGGTAGCTCTTCTGTAAAATCTGAGTGGCGATTCTGGGCAAGGCCAACCATCTGTCTAGCCCAACATCTTGTCAATGACTCCAAGTGGATGTCAGAGGAGGAGTGTGAACACAGGAAACGTGCATCATACTTCTCCCGCGTACTCTCCTAGCTTCTGACTGTTTCCAGTGTGGTAGGTTTCCCAAGCCAGACAGGGGTTTCTGCCTGTTCCGTTAACCCTCCAACGGATTTCTTCCATGTACTTGTCCAACTTCCTCTTGAACCCAGCTCTCAGCATCCTTGACATCCTTTGGCAAGGGATTCCCCACAGTTTTATTTCCCTTGTCATTGTTTAACCCCAGCTGGCAACTCAGCATCACACAGCCGCTTGCTCACCTTCCCCTGGTGGGATAACGGAGAGAATCAGAAGAGTAAAAGTGGCAAAAACTCATGGGCTGAGATAAAGACAGTTTAATAAGTAAAGCAAAAGCCACGCACGCAAGGAAAGCAAAACAAGGAATTAATTCACCACTACTCATTGGCAGGCAGGTGTTCAGACATAGAATCATAGAATCCTTTAGGTTGGAAAAGACCTTTAAGATCCTCCAGTCCAACCATTGACCCTACTCTACCAGGTCTGCCACTAAACCATGTCTCTAAGCACCACATCTACACGACTTTTAAACACATCTAGGGATGGTGACTCAACCACCTCCCTGGGCAGCCTCTTCCAATGGTTGATAACTCTTGCAGTGAAAAATATTTTCCTAATGTCCAGCCTAAACCTCCCCTGGTGCAACTTGAACCCGTTTCCTCTTGTCCTATCGTTAGTTACTTGGGAGAAGAGACCAGCTCCCATCTCACTACAACCTCCTTTCAGGTAGTTGTAGAGAGCAATAAGGTCTCTGCTTAGCCTTCTCTTCTCCAGACTAAACAATCCTAATTCCTTCAGCCGCTCCTCCTAAGACATGTTCTCCAGACCCCTCACCAGCTTCATTGCCCTTCTCTGAACACGCTCCAGCCCCTCAATGCCATCTCCAGGAAAGCAGAAGTACCATTACACCGTCATGTGTAATGGTGACTTGGGAAGACAAACGCCATCACTCTGAACGTCTACCCCTTCCTCCTTCTTCCCCCAGCTTTATATGCTGAGCATGACACCATATGACATAGAGTATCCCTTTGGTCAGTTGGGGTGAGCTGTCCCGTCTGTGTCTCCTACCAGCTTTTTGTGTTGTGTCCCCCCACCCCAGCCTACTTGCTGGTGCGGTGGTGTGAGGAGCAGAAAAGGCTTTGACTCCTTAGCAACAACCAAAAACACCAGTGTGCTCTCAACACCGTTCTCATCCCAAGTCCAAAACATAAGCTGCTAGTAAGGAAGTGGGCTCTATCCCATGACATTCCTTTGCACGAAGAATCATTTCTCTCTGTTTGCTTTGAAAACTTTCTCTTGGCTTCCTTTTTAATACGTCTATTCTTGTACTGAGAAGGATGGTGAACAGTCTGTCCCTGTGCACGTTCTTCATGCCAACAGTGTTTTTGTCAACCTCTGTCATACTTCTTTCATCACTATCTTGGCTGCAGGCTTGAAGAGTCTTGTACTTTGTACTCTTACATGCTTCTGCCCACAGGTGGCTGTTTTTAATAGTTAATTTCTTTAATGCTTTAAGATATTGTTAAGTATGATGTGAGCATATTACTATACTAGTGTATTAAGCATTAAGTCAGCATATTACTATACTAGCCTGAACATAACATGACCTCAGACACAAGGCAGCTCCAGTTCCCACAGAATAGATATGAAAGTGACAAGCTAAACTCAAAGAGCCATTTTGGCAATGCACCCCTCCTTCCTGGTTTGCTTTCCAGATCTGCTGCTCTCCCTCTTTGCAAACCTGTGAATTGAAGACATGCCAGAGAGAGGTCATGGCGAGGTTGAGACCTGACCTTGACTACTGCTGGTAGTAACCTATGTTCAGATTTAAATTAGACTCTCCTGAATAATCTTCGTATTATTACATGAAGTGGTGTATTTCCTCTTTATACTGTAACTCTGATTTTTAAGAACCTTTGAGGATTTTTTTAAAAAATGTCTTTGAAAATCTAATTACATTGTATGATGTAAGTCACCTTTATCCACTTGCCCTAACTCAGTAGTGAGGCTAGTTGTCCGAAGGGAACTCCATGGCTGTTGCTTCATCAGTGATCTGCAACTGTGAGCTCTTATGAAGGCCCAGTTGTAAATGTGCATAAAGTGCAGACCAAGAAAATTGGGGTTTTATTTTTGAAATTTTCCTTTTGGTGAACAGGGGGAAGTACTTAACATTTGGGCCAACATTTTACGTAATTGTACTCATACCCAGTGAGTGAACTTGTTCTATTCTGTGTACTATAATATGTAAGAACAACAGAAATAACCATGAAAGTAAAATCTTGGTCTAGCTGAAGTTTGTAAGAGTATTTCTGTGCTCTGTAATGAAATCTGGATTTGATTTTGGCTGTCCTGTTTTATTTGTGCCTCATGAAGTATTATAAAAATGGAACAACTATCAAATCGGTGACATGCATTTTCTGATTGCTTTTAATATCATGTTTCTTTTTGTTCCTAGAGAGCAAATCAAAAGGCCTCCAGTGGGTGATAGATACAACCATTGCGTATCCCAAAGGTGAACCTATAGACATCCAAACTTGGATTCTTGGCTACCGACAACCAACGGTTACACATGTACATTACAGGTAGGAAATAAACCTTCTACTCTTACATTGAACTAAAATATTAGAAAACAAGTATTCACAAATTAGTAACATCATGTTTCAGGATATGGGAAATCAGTAGCAATGTCTTTTTTTTATGGGTGTCTAGCACAGGTGGGCAACTCATATTATCTAAACACAACACAGCTTTCTTTTCAAAAGTTCAGTGACCATTCCATATCTTAGCACATTTAAGTTTTTGACTAATCTCCTGTGGCTGAATAGAGTTATGGGGAATACATTTGATGGCTAGGTCATCTTTTCCAAGTGTCAAGGTGCTGGTAAACCCAACTTGACTTTCTTTTTTTTTTTAAATAATGACAACAAATTAAAAATTGCTGTGTTATTAAATAACAGCTTTCCTGAGAGATTATTATATACTATATTTAACTTTCTGCTGAAGAAATGTCAGCTTTTTTTACTCAAAGCATACTCTTAATAGTTGAGCAGACCAGCACTCTGGAAATAGTAGCAAATCTCATTGACACCTAGGGTGGGGTACTATTAAAACTTTTCTCCTCAGCAGTTCTTTGTCTCAAGACCTAAACTAATGAAGAGAGAAGCTGCATTTTGCTTTTGGTTTGCAGTTAATTGCAAGTCTGAAATCTCCAGAAATATTTTAACACTTTTCCTATACAGAATAAGTTGATCACATTTTATCCCAAAATTGCATTATTTTGTCTGATTCCCTTTTGCTGATTTGGGGAGCTTTTAGACTTTTACAGTAAGCTTTCAGATATCCTTGTGTGGATGCCCTGGGTGGCAGTTTAACTGGGAATGACCTTCTCCAGCATCACTGCTGTGTCAGTGTTGTGCGGTGCAGAGTACAGGCTGCTCACTGGAGCTCCTTTCCACAGCCATGTTTAAATCTGTCCCTGCTTTTTATAGAAATCTGCCTTCAAGTTTTTCCAAAGGTGAACATACTTACACCCTAATTTATGTAAGATATCATAATATCTGTTGTGCTTTATTCAGGTCACCTTAGTACTCTCTCGGATCGCTGGGATAATTGCAAGTTGAATGTATTTAGAATTTTTCTACAGAGTATTTCCAAAAATACTTCCTTTAAAAAAGAGAGAAAGATATCTTAAGTTGAATTAACTTCCTGCTTCTAAATGTGTATATTTAAAACCTGGTTTTGAGCACAAGCATAAAGATGATGTAACCTTCCTTGCATTGAACTTGCATGTTACAGTTCTTGTAGTATTAAAATTCTAAGAAAAAAGATTAGAAATTTTTTATTTTGGGTGTAGGTTTGTTTGTTGTTTTCTTCCAGAGGGTTTAAATCACGGGTTTAGACAGGGGCAAGCTTCTGTCTTAGATTTTTTTTTTTTTTAATTTTTATTTATTTATTTATTTTAAATATCCCCTGGTTGTTATGGCTCACCCTGTAAAAACATTTGAGGTATGCCCCAAATGGAAACTAATGCAGCGGCATGTCTCTGAAGGCTGAGAGCTGGATGTAATACCTCTGTAATACCTCTGAAATGAGAGCTGAGTGTCTTGGTTTTAACTGGAGCTTTGGCTAAATTTCCCGTCCTGGTAATTCTTAAACTGGCACGTCAAGTTCAGGCACGTGTCCTCTGGATTGTAAGGGCTTTAGCCGGATGCAGGGTAGCAATTTTTAAAGGTGCATTTAACAAAGTACCGCTCTGACAGCAGCCGGTAGCAGCAAAGGCGCAGGAAGGCAGCCCATGCACCACCCCTCTGCACGTAAGTACGCAGTGGCTGGAACATGTTCTGCGCAGGCGTTGCATCTGGACCGCTCTTTTGGTCAGTGCTGATGGACCCTGGCCTTCATGAACTTGTCTAATACCAGTTTTTAACCTGCGTATACTTAGACTTCCACAATTTCCCATGACACAGTGTGTAACTGTTCTTGAGGGTGGCAGGCAGGACCACTTCCTTTTTGCTTGATTTAAGTTCTCCACCTGATGCCTTCAGTGGGTGCACCGTTTCCCATGTCCTGCCAGTAGTGGGTGAATCATTCCTCAGTGACGCTCTCTGTGACCTGTGATTTTACAGCGCTTTCTCACATCCTGCCTTAGCTGCCCCTCTCCCCCTCCCAGTCCGACGAGTCTTCATCTATTTGGTGTCTTCTTACACAAAAGTCTTTCCCTGATTATCTTGTTACTTTTGTCTGTGCCTTTTCTGGTTCTGCTATAACTAGTTTGTGAGTTGAATGACATCCTGAATTCCCCACAGTGATTTCAGGATCGCTTACCAGAGTAATAGTAGCTAATTTTAGAGGCTGTGGCAGCATATGTATAGCTGCTGGTGCTTTTTCCTACCCCAGTATTCATTGCCTTGCATTTGCCCATATTTAATTTTATCTGCAACTATTGTCAGGTCCTTCTGCAACTCTTCTCTTGGACTACCCAGAATAATTCTATACCAAAAAAGTAGTGTTGCTTTTGTATCCTTTTTTCCAGATTTACCATATTGTCTAGCTGTGATATGCTAAGACCTTTTAATGTATCTGGAATTAGAGCTGTAGTTTGGAAGGAATACAGTGAATTTTCACCTTCAGTGTTTTTAACAATAAAATTTATATTTAGATATTTTTGTGTGGCTTTAAAAATATTTTTCTGTTTTATGTAAAGGGTATATTTATCCATGGGAGGATTAGCAGAGAGTGACTGAACAGCCTGTGTATATGAATTTACTCATGTTGCATCATCCTTTTCTATTGCTTATACAGAAATTTTCCTGTTGGATTTTCTTCAGGGCATTACAGCAACTGATTTTTTTTATTATTATTTTATTTTCCCAGATCACCTGACTTTACTCATTAGGGGTTATTTTTTTTAGCAGAGTGCTGTAATGTGATGGGCACCTTCAGGGTTTTGACAACTTTAAATCATGTATTGATGATTTGAACAGAGTTGCTGGTACCACTGAAGAAGGTACGTGTGAAGACAGAGTATGTGCCTGCGAAACTGAAGGTGGCGGATAAAGAAGAGCAGGGAACCACTGTTCTCTCCTGGAGGGTGTCTGGTGTTAAATAAAACCTTACAGCTCTGCTGTCACTTTATTGAACCTTCTCCAGGATTGGGAAGCCAGATAATTGAAGCCCAGTGGGCTGACATCAATTTCTTAGAGCTTTTTTTTGAAATTATAGGTATGGTCAGTGGAAAACTGTGTCTCAGGAGCTTTGCATGTGTGCCTCCTAGGTAGTGGTCTCACTTGGATGAAAATACAGTGATGTCTTGAGCCTATTTCTCTGTCAGGTCTTAATCAGGAGCTGTTCTGGAAAAACACCAAAACCCTTTATGCTGGTTAAACAGTGCATGCTACAAACAGCTGTACTTTAGCTGATCTTTGCCACGTCAACCTCCTTCATCTTGTCCCTGGCACTTCTGTTTGGAAGTGCAGAGCTACCTTTTAATGTGCTGAAAAGTGTCCTGGGAGGTTTCTGGGTGGTGTTGCTCCCTGAGAGCTGGTCGAGCTGCAGGGTGGAGGATGATACACCAGACCTGTGTAGCTGTAAGGCTTGACCGGGAAACGTACTGCTTCTTTAAGTTCATCTTCCATGTTGTGACCGAAACATTGCTGTTAACAGAGGCATTAGAGTATCTGGCATTGTCAGCTGGGAATGCGGGCGTATATTCTGCAGGTCACAAATTCGAGGTAGTTCCTCGGTGATGCTTAATTTTGATAACAATTGGGTAATAAGTACTCTTTGTCTTTATAGTGTAGGCAAGGCTTAAATCAGTTACTGAGGTTTGAAAAGGCCTGTGCTGTGTTGAGCTCTTGAGATGTTAGTGACATGGTTTAGTGGTGGTTTTGGCAGTGTTAGGTTAATGGTTGGACTCGATCTTAAAGGTCCCTTCCAACCTAGACAATTCTATTGGTCGCTTGTAAAGTTGAGGCATTTCTTTAACTCTTTGAAACAAACTCAGCTAGTAAAGGAAAACCCAAGGTACAGTGAGCTTCATCTTTAAAAAGACGGAAATGTCAGAAATGTCTCCTAAAGTTGGAAAATGTCAGATTTTTCTGTTTTTCTGCATTTCATATAGATGTCCTGAAATTTTCATGAAATGTATATCAAGTATGTCTGTATTGTTGTTATTCTCCCCTTTTACTTCATTTAGTGCAATAAAATTTTGCTCATTGTTTGTAATTTGGAATGTCCTAGGCAATTACATTTGAAATAAATTTTAAGGGTAATTTTTAAATAACCGGGGAGACAGAAAGTTCTGCCATGAGTCTCTGTGCTCTAGTGCAGTAGTTTCTCATCTATCATTTCTTTGAGTTATAACAAAAAAACAAACAAACAAACAAAAAGCCCCTTTGGAAACAGTAAAGAATAGTTTTGACCAGATGCCATCTTTACTATATGAGAGGAGAATCGGGATTTAAATATGCTTTTCCCCTTTTAGAGTAGTGCAGATTGAGGAATTGATGTATGACAACAGTGGAAAAAAAAGCAACATTTTCTGTGCCACTCAAACTGGAGCAGAGGAGACCGCAGAGCCTCTTCTGTTCTGGCCGTTCAGTCAGTCCTTTCTGCTGTTCCCCTTGGTCACAACCTGGCTCTTTCTGCCTTACTGTCTGTCTTTCAACTCTAGTGTTTTCCTTTTCTCGTAGCATCTCCTTTTACTGCAAGATTATTTCTTTTTCATCCTACTTAGGGAGCAACAGAGAACTGTAGAGGACACAGCAACCAGACTTATGTTCTCATTTTCAGATGCTTTTCTAGCTGATGGAAATGGCAGAGAAGGATTGGTTTAATCCAGTCATCTTTTTTGTTTGAAAGCTCGATTTGATAACGAGTTGAACCTTGCTTTTCAAGCTTCAATTTTCAGTACAAATGACATGTTTTTCAGAAGTTCATAATTAGGCTAAGCTGTGGCCTGATTTTCCTCCGGATGTCAAAAGAAAATTCCCTAGAAAAAAGGACAATTATGAAGTTTCAGGTTCTTCCAAACACAAAGGTGTGGGAACTTACCCTTCTAACTATCGAATAATTTCTTGACCCTGACAGACTTGTCTCAAAACTCATTGGAAAGTGCTGAAAAACTGGGTTTGCTCTCTGAAACATAATACTCAAGGAAAATACCTAATTAACTTCTAGGTCAAATGGCACTGGGATTTTTTCAGGGAATTTTAACCCATGTGTTAAAGCAGTAAGCACAAAAAAAAAAAAAAGCGGGGGCTGGAAGATGCAAGGCATATAGAGGCATCACTGAGACCTGCCTTTTAATGAATCTGTTGGAAAGGTTTGTTTCTTCTTCTCAGAATGGTTTAGCTTTATGCTTGGGTTATTTTTTGATGTGCGTTGACCATAAATCCAGATTTACTGCAGTTACACTCAGCAGAAATAAGCTGGGTGGTTTGGTGTCTGTGTAGCAAGACTGCGTACTGGCTGCCATTCTCAGCTCCCGCTGTTTCCACACAGTGAGCTGAGTTTTGGGATTGCTTTTTTTTCTTCTTACACCAGTCACTTCTTCAGTCTAACTGACGTGGTGTTTCTCAGCTGGTCTCCGAGTTTCTCTAATAGTAAGATTTCCCACGTGCTGCAGTTCTGTTGTCAAAACCCAAGAATTAAAAATTGAAAAAAAGGTCAAGAATGGTATGGAGTTGGGTTTTTTTGTATTAGCTTCCAGCTGGGGCATGCCCGTGTATGACCATATCTCACGTTTGCACGGTGTGATAGTGATTGTGGTGTAGAGGCTCTGAAGTCAGAGCCAGCCGTAGTCACCTCGGCTGCAGAGGATAGCTGCGTTTATGCTGCATGAAAGTACCATGCTATTTCCAGCTAACTCAGCTATCTTTGTGCCATAATGCAGATGAGTACGATGTCACCTTTCTTTCTTGTACCAGTTTTTGTACTGCGCTGCCATTGAAACCAGCTTTCAACTACTGAGGAAGTTCTTTTTTTTGCATCTACATTAATACAGATTTATTGAAATAAATGAGACTCCTAGCTATAAATAAGACAGAATACATTGTGGTTGCTGAGTGAGTTTTACAGAAATGTCTGTGAAGGGCATCCAGTTAGGCTATATATTTGAGTATGCTTTTTTATGCAAGTACCTTATTTTTGGTCATGCCTGAGATCTACCAACAACCTCCGTCATGCTGAGTTTATTTTAAAAGTCATTGAAACAGCAAATAGTAGTATGATTTAGAAAGAGTAGGGGGTAATAAAGAACTTTAAATTCAGGGTAGGACAGGTGATAAATGGCAATTAGTACTTAAAGGTGGTATCCAGGAACTTCAGAATTTTAATACAGAATCAGAGGTGCTTTCTCCAGTAAAGACCATTTAAAAGAGATTAAATGTTTCTGAAAATGCTGTATTTCTGAAAATTATTTGGTAGCTTTTGAGAAATGGCCTATCAGTAGGTAAGTCTCCACCACTTCTTATGTATGCCAACATGTCTTTGGCAGTTACATCTCCTTTTTTTAAAATCCTTTCTTCTTTCCTGGACTGTCATTTATGCTAATGTATTCTGGTTTAGGACATAGATACACATTTGTGTAGTGGTTTAAGAAAGTTGCTGTCCCTCAGTCAGCTATGTGGAATGTCCCATGGCTGTTGTCACCTTTCAGCCGCAGATAGGTAACGTCCAGCTAGAAGATAATGCTTCATTACCAAGGCAGCTTTGCAGACTCCCATCAGGGTACGTCTGCTTCCACCACTGCTTTTAACTTCTCAGCGTGCAGCCTGTGGTGGCACTGCTCTTACTGAACTTTAGGCGCTTCCCCCTGATGATAGCAAAGCAGCCGTTGCCTTGATGAGAAATGAAAGGAGGTATTTCCATTCCATTTGAATTTTCTGGTCAAGTTATTTTATCCAGTGCTATTAAATTCCTTGTTTGCCACACCAGGAACAAAGATGCTCTTATTTTCATGCAAGGATAGGTTAGTTTTGTCCAAAAGCTAGAAAGATTCAAGTGCCCAAGAGAATCTAGAAGCTTCAGATATTACGTGTTGGTCTTGTTCCTTGTCAGGACAGTTCAACGTGGTGATGACATTTTATTTTCCTGAGGAGATCAGCAAACTGTTAGTTTTTAGTGGCGTTCCTGATGCTGGATACTCAAAGGTGGGGCAGAGCCAAGGTGATGCTCATGCTGTGACCACAGTGACAACTGTTTACATATCTAATTGAAAAGAAGAAACTATTTCCTGCATCTTTTAACACTAGTCCTGGCAGACCTCGCAGCTGATGGTTGGGCATGATCCAGCTCCAGTCAGAGCAATGCCTTTCCGCCATTGTTTTGGATGGTCTGTCGAGAGAGTTTTGTAAGTAGACTTTCTCAGTTACCTTTCCTGAACCCAGTCTCCTTAAAGAGGGTGTTCTTTTAAAACACAAATGCCAGCTGAGCCATCTGATGGGCTGAGAACGATAATATTGGCAGTATGTTCAGTATAAATACAGGGGAGTTTAGCTTCACCTTATCTAGTATAGGAAGGGCTTGTTTCCAGAGTTTAAGGATTTTTTTTTTTTAAACATTTCATCTCTAGTTTAGCTCAGTCATTAATAAGAATGTTCTGCTTGTAAAAAAAACTCTGGATAATCTACAAGTATGTTTGAAAATGCTTCTAAATACACTAGCACTTACCATTGCTAAATTGTGACAGCCAGCGTAGCATTATTGGAAAATCAGTTGTTTTCCACTCTGCATTAATATTCATTCAAACTGGGGGTAACGGTGATTGCTTCTTAAACTTCTAAGAAGCAGAGTTTATATTCAGAGATTCAGGTATTCTGGTACTGTATTGATTCATACGAGAGCTTGGATGGATTCAAGCAGGAAGGTGGTGTGCTGCATTCCATTAGTCTCTCACAATATCGGTATCACTTATGCTACTTTGCTACTCCATTAAAGTGCCAGCTCATAAATTGTTTCCGATGAATGTCTTGTAAGATTTTGTGATAATGTTTTCAGACTGCAAGGTACATTCCTGGAAAAATACCAGGCTTAACTAGGTTATTGAGCTGTAGAGTTGTTACCCATTAGGTAACTGAGAAGTGGAGGTGAAGAATATCTGCAGCTTACAATGGAAACTGCGTATGGAGCCAGGTAATCCTAGACTTCTGTCCTGAGCCCACACACGTGCTCTGTTAGTTCTGAACCATCTTCAAACTTGCGTAAGCAAACATCTGTCCTTCGGAAATACACTGTGAAACACAATATTCTGTTGCTGGGTCCTTTTATCTCTTCATAGCAGATAGGCAGAAGAGAGTAAAAATAGTGCTTGGCAACTGGGTTGTGTTTGGGGACAGAGAATAAGTCTTTCTTAGTGTTATGCACTCAACAAAAATGGTCCTTTCTCTCTGGGTGTGTGTTTTTTATTTGCCTCTACGTGGTTTAATTTTAATCTGCTGTACAATGTCTGGGCTTCAAGATAAAATAGTTCTTTATTATGTGTCTTTGTCATTGTTCTTAATATGCACACTGAGGACTTGAGTTATTTACTGAACCACCAACTATTTCATAATATTTGTCTTTGGCCAAAGACTTCTCTTCAAACTGTATTTTACGTGAGGTAACAGTTGCTAATTTCTGCTTACCGAGACTGGCTTTACTATAGCACAGAGAACTCCCCAGTGTGAGAAGGACACAGGTAGAATTGCTAAAAAGGCTACAGAACGTATCTGAGTCCATGTTGATGCATAGCTGGAAAATATAGTCGTTCATCTCCTTATGTTGAAGTTACCTCTGTATACCAAAGCACCGTTAATTTTTATTTGCTCATTAAAGCAGTGCTTTGCTGCTTTTCACCTCCACTTACAGCTTGTTTTTCCATGCATCAAACTGAAAGGAGGTACAAATGAACTGTAACAAAGCAAGCAAAGATGTTGAAAACAGTAATAGCAACAAAAGCATTCTTCAGAAGTGTCATACTTCTGTAGTCTGACATTCCCATTTCTGTTCAGACACTTCCCACATGATTGTGGTGTTACTTTAAATTCTTTTCAGTATAATCATTCAAGACTGTCTTTAAAAAGAAATGAAAAATCCACTTATGAAAATAAAAGCATGGCATAGATGAGAGGGTAAATGGGAGCTCACCTGAGATGAGAAACCTACAGTGAAGGTCTTATGTTTCAGAGTATGATTTTTTTCAGGCTAGCGTGATACACAAACCTCTTCTGCATTGGCCTCCCAGTGAAACACAGCAGATATGTAAGTTCTTGTATATATCAAAAGGCACTTAGTGTCTGCTGAGGAGATTTCACAATTACTGCAAGATTTGAAACTCTATTTAGAAAAAAATCCAGTGAGGTATGGTGGGTTGTTTTGGGGGCTTCTTTATGTATGTATCTCAGTGATTTTCTAAGTAGATCTAGAATTCTGTGTAGAAGTACCAAAACATTGGTCACTCTTCCATTGGGGTTTTTGAAATAGAGCAGCAATATATTTGAGCACACTTACTTACATGGTCAGTTTTCAGTGTAAAACCTGCCTTAGAAATTTCAGACAAAGAGATTTCAGGCATCCTTTGAAAAACACAGAGGACTTGTTTTCTGGGATACAGAAGAACTATATGTACTTAGCGATGTCATTACGTGGCTTTTGCCTGTTGAAGAACTGTTTCTTCAGAACTGTGGATGAACCTTCTCGGTCTTGTATTTCTTTCTGTGTCAGTGCATGAACTTCATTGCTTCTTGGGTTGTATTTTTTTAAGAATAGTAATACGTTGCGGTGGTATTCTGTTTAAAAAAAAAAAAAAAAGCAAACAGCAACTTAATAGCTTTTGCCAAATCTCATGGTACAGCATTTGATAGAAGCTAATAATGCCTAGGTCTTCTGTGTGCATCTGGCTGGTAACCTGGCATATTCCAGTTTTGTATCCTTAATACCTATGTGATCTGTGAATCGGAGAGACAACAAACCATGCAGTTAGATTTACACCAAACTCTTGTTCTCTATGTTTTGGGGTGGGCTGGGGCAGAAGGGAAGACTTTTGTTCTTCACATAGAGAATGTATTTTCTAGGTTGAATTTATGTATGTTTGTTTGGTAGGATTTTCCCAGTTAAAGATGTACCTGCAGAGCCTGAAGCTCTTACACACTGGCTATATCAACGATTCATTGAAAAAGAGGATCTCTTGACACATTTCTATGAAACAGGTAGGATGATACCTAGCAAAGAGAATGGTCCTTTTCTTAGAAGGATCTCAGAATAATTTAAGAATGCGTGTACGTTCTTCACATGAATACAGTAGATATTAATATGAAAAGGGATTAAATAAGACTCTTATGTGAGGCAGGTTATTTTATCTGCTTACTGTGGCTATTTAGCATGTTCCTCTGGTGCTGTACTGTTAGAGGAAACTGATCTAAGTCGTCTGGAGGTCTAATCCAGAACCAGAGTCCTCTTCTGTTTCCTGTTAAGCTGAACAGAAAGATGCTATGATTGGAAGGATCTGTAAGAATTACAACGCATAAAGTCTCTGGAAGTCCTGATCTCTGCAGCCCTGCGCTGTCAGTACCAGCCTCCTTGCTGCAACGTGCTGAGGATCCCTTCCATCATAACGTACCTCCAGTGTTAATGGAGCAGAGGAATCTAAATACACTTAGGACATTAATAACATTACTGAAGGGATACTAGCAAATACGTGATTTAAAATATCAGGTAAATACTTTGAAACTATAGCTGGAGAGTTGTTTCCTCAAAGCTCTTTTTTTTCCATCCAGTTGGTACTGTAGTATGTCATCTGCCCTCCAGCAGGTGTGCCTCTGTGTGTGTGTGTGTGTGTGTGTTCAGAATACTAAACAGAGAAATTCATCATAATAAAAAAAAAAAATTAAAAAAAGAAAATCCAGAGAGGAAAAAATGGAGTTTTATTTAGACATACAGGAAAGGAAGTTTATCAAATGTAGACCGAGTGGGAATACTCCAGATGAAATAATGCAACTTGTCTCTGAAGAAAAAGTGCAAGTAGCACAGTTGTTGATGGGGGGAAAAATATTCAATCTCTTGAATCAACTGAGTTTAATATTCCAGAGCGACTGTGTTAAACAAAGATGCTACTTCTATTAGATGATTTATTGCAAAGACTGCTTTAATTCAGTTTCGAGCGCTTAATTTATCAATGGTAGTGCTTAAAAAGATTAATAGAACTCTTTAGCAACCCAGAGTTATATTTTGCTTTATGAAATACTGCTGTCACTTATCTATCACTGATGACAAAAGTCAGACCCTGCTATATAAATTGCATCCAAATGCATATATTGGACTTCATTAGACAGGTAAGTTTGTGGATCTGTTTAAAACTACAAGTGTAGTCGACAGGAGGGTAAGGAATTCTTGCTATTGAGACATTATTTCACAAGCAACATTAAAGTAAATCATACCCAAAAAATCTAGCTAGACCAGAATTTCAGAGGGTGTAATGAATATAATCAGATTTATTCATTGAAATGCGCTTCCAAAATAGGATAATTGGTTATAATTTGCCAATGTAATCAGTATGAATTAATAAGACGTGTTTTAAATGTAAATGCTATGACATAGTACCTTACTAGGCATAAATTAGCATAATTTAAAGTTACTACTGTTTATGCCAGTTGAGAACTTGCTTGCGTTGCTTTTGTCAGCTTATTGCAAAAGTGCTCTTACAGTTTTTGGTAACCCCCCAGAGAAGTCCTGAGGCCTCATATGAGGGGAATCCCTGAGGCTGCTCAAGAGCTCGCTTTGTACTGATGTGTTACTTTGCCTCAAGTCGGTGTGGTTTTAAGACTCAGGGCTGTTTCAGCTTTTTGATTCTTTTTTTTTATTTATTTATTTTTAAATACACACTGCTTAGGAACTTGTCTGAGTTCATAAAGCTTACTTCCTAAAGCTGGAGTAACACATAATGCTACGTGAAACTTTAAAAGTTTGTATTGACAATGTCATGGGTTAGGAGTATTTGGGAAGAGGAAGAAACAAAGCCTAAAACACCTTTTTCCTTTTTGCTGTATTCCTAAGTGTTCAGAACTTTAATGGATCTGGGGAAAACCTGTAATACTGGTCTTCTTAAAATTAAAAAAAGTATCTGCTTAAAATTTGAATACGAAACTGTCCCATCCTTTCTTACAGGTGTATTTTACACATTTCATTTATGAAATTAAAACTGTTTACAGTTAGTATCTATACGTATAAGCAACACAGACTCCTATTTTAGCAGCTAGTGGAAAGCTTGTATTGGCAAGTTCGTGACTTCTCTGAAGTCTTTAGCAGGATAAATTTGAACACTGCAGTGACAGAAATGAGATTACATTTAGCGGGACAAAAGCACTTGGAGACTAATTAAAAAACCCCTATAAACTGGGAGCTTATCATTTGGAAATGAGTACTGTATACTGAAGTCACCGTGCTCCTCATTCACTCTGATCATAAGCCAACTGGTGTGATGTAGCTGAAAAAGTAAGCCCTGTCATCCTACAGGGCAACAGGAGAGGGTTTTCACCAGTGCTGTGGAAATACTCTTCATTGTACCAAATCTGAAACCTCATCTGGAAATCCTGCGTCCAGGCCTGTCATCCCCGTTCAAGAAGTATGGATTGAACCGGGAAGAGGGACAGATAACAGGTGCTAAGATGATCAAGGGGAAGGAGGAGTTGTTTCTGTGAAGGACAACTAAAAGTGCTTGACTTGTCTCAGCTAGGAAAGCGAAGGATCGTTTTCTCTGGAAGATACAAGTTGGCTTGGGAGAGGGGGAAGAGACAGTTGCTATCAGTGCCAAGGAAAAAGGAAAGTTATTTAAACCAAGGGTCAGTGTTGGTGCAGAAAAACAAATGGGCCATGGAAGAGCAAAAGTAGCAGAGAGTGGACAAATAGAAGCTTAGCAGTGAGAATTACTGGGGAATAAATGGTGTGGTAAATCTGCCCGTGTGTGAAAATATGTATCGGTGAGAGGAGGATGGGACTCGTCAAGGGTTTTTTTTAGTTTGTTGGTTTTTTGGTTTTGGTTTTGTTTTGTTTTAATTTAAGAGCTTTCATACAGGAAGAAAAGCTTTGTCTTAAATGCTTGATTGCAATTCCTCTAGTGATTGCAAATGTGAAGCATAGAGATAAGTTGCTGATGGTATCTAATTGCCCAAATTGTGTGGTTTCTAAGATTAAAAATTGACACTGCTTTATCTTTACTCTTTGAATCATTCATCTCTTGTTCTTCTATGAGTAGCTGTGACTCCATAATGCTGCAGCGAATACATCATTCCTCTGGCGTATTTGGAGTTTTTATATCCACTGTTCAGGACTAACAACAAGAAAAGTGATTCATATCATCTAGGCTTTGTGTATCTCAGTAAAACATAATGCAAATTATTTAGTGTGCTGATGTAAATATATGCAAACAATATGCTTATGATCATAAAGCTCTGATGTATTCAGATGCATTTAATTTAGTGTTCTAAGTCAGAAAAAAATCAAAATAGGGAGAAATTAATTTTTTAGTTGTGTTAGTTGTATCTCCCGCCAGTCTTTCTCATCTAAACGAATGTTTCAGTAAAACATATCTGGAAAACTGCGTGGCAAATTACAGTGCTTCCTTAGTCAGTGTTCAAACAACATGTGGAAACTGTTGTTTTTTAAAAAAAAAAAGCGTGCACGTGTATTTTTATATTTGCAAGAGGAACCTTGAGAATGTGTGTGTGTTGCTTCTTCACAGTATACAAAATCATTACCAAGCAGCTATAAAGTTTAATGTGGAATCCATTCAATTTGGTCATACAGATGTTAATAAAACTTCAAAAATAACACAGAAAACTTAGTTGACGGTCAGATCTCCCTGCAAAGGTTGAATACAATGAGGGTTGCTGCTTTTAAGGAATGCTTTGAAGTTTATGCTTAAAGTTTATATCCAAAGGAAATGAAAATTGTTCTTAATAATTAAGATAAGGGGGGTTTTATTTTCTTGAAGATAGCTGATAATGCCGAGAGTCTTTTGAAAGCTTAACAGTGTAATACAGAAGTAACCAATTAATTTTTTGTGGGAGCTGTTGCTGGGACAAACAGTGATGGTAAAGATTTGTGCATTAAGGCATTAAGGCTATCGTTTGTGCTGCAGAAGCATTAAATGTGTTTTCTTTTCTCTTTTAGGAGCTTTTCCTCCACTGCAGGGTCAAACAAAAGCTATTTCTCGAGAGATGACCCTCAGTAACCTGTGGCTAGTCGGCATACAATCACTTGCATTTTTGTCAGGCGGTATGTGGTACTGCATCTTTCAGTATTTTTATCATTGCCTATTTTAAAAGTGGAATGGGACCTGAGGACACAATGGGAATCCAGGCTCTTGCAAATGAGTATCTTGTTGTATGTGCAAATGTGAATAGCCAAGAGTAAAGGAAAATACTGGACGGACTCTTACCTCTCTTTGGGAAATTTTAAACTCCACTAAAAGTGAAGATCAGTAACATAGTGACCTGATGATGTATTATTTTAAGAATTGTCTGTATTTTTAAAAAATGTATACTCTCACCCACACTTAAGCAAATTCAGCATTTGGACAAAAGGTGCAATCGTACAACCACCGTAGAAGAATGTCTGTGACAAGAAAGCTCTGTCAACGCAAGTATTTCTTGGTATTGTAGTTAGAGCTCAGAAAATTCCGCAACTTGTCTCTTCAGTAGTCTGTACAGCATTGGTGTGGTAGAGATTCCTCATTTGCACAACTTGTACTTTATTGCAACTCATTGTGCTGGAGTCAAAGATACTCGACAGAGCTGGTGGCGGTATCTTTGTGGCTACGCAGTCAGCAGTTGTTGTATTAGACACATTGATCTAAAACCAGGACCCAAATAAGATCCAGTGTCAGGTGTGTTTTGTGAGGACTCGGTCCTCAAAAAAAGCATTGCAGCATCATAGTGTGATTAAAAGCTATCCGCATTTGATGAATCAGCCCATCTCTGCTGTGGTCTTACCATCAGCGATCCAAATCCCGTGTGCTACCAGTATCTCATATTATGAGGAAGCTTGGAAAATACAAAGTCACTTGGTTAATTTTCCCTTTTTGTTCAGAGTGCATCTCAGTGGTCATTATCAGTTTTCCAAATGCACTCTTAAAGGTGAAAATACAGTGAAGGAAAGACATAAAACTTAGGGAATAGGGGAAAGGTTTATTTGTCACGCATTGGAAGGCAGAGCAATTCTAGCTGTTTCTGAAGGTCTGCTGGTGCTGCTGGTGATTTTTAGCCACCTTTGTATTTTGTATACTGCAGTCCAACCAAGGTGACCTTTGAGTGGTTTATAGAGGCCTTTTTCTCCCCGCTAGTTGCAACAGTGCTAAATATACTTGTGGGAGAGTTTAAATAATTCAATGCCAACCATCTTAATGTTTTGCTAAGGAGTAATAGAAGAAAAACTAGTTTCTTAAAAACAAAAGATAGGTATATTGCTATCATAAATCTGTAGGAACATACTTTTTTTTTTTTTTTTTTGCAGTAGTATGGTAAATACTCTGAATAACTACAAGGAGGGCAGTATTAATTAGCTCACCACTGTGCAAAAATCTTACTGGAAAAAGGATGAGTTGAATTGAAGGGCGAACTGGAACAGAAGACACTTTTCAGATGTGTAGCATAGGATACTTTTGAAAGGATGTCTATGATGTACGGTCTTACTTCTGGCAGGTCTAGTTGGCATTGTGTTTATGTGATTATACACAGATTTGAGAGCTGTTCCTAAAAATAAAACTAATCTCTCTAAATACAAGCAGGGTAGCCAGAACTTCAGCTGTTGGCATTCTGCCTTTTACAGAGCAATTTTACTGAGAACAAAGTAAGCCCTCATTAGTTTTGGCTCTGAGTTAGCAATATTGATCCCCCTTCGCTCTCCCTCTCCTGCTATACATGAATCACAGTAGGTGGTGTGCAGAATACAGAACCTAGCCAGTGTTCCCTTTTGGAGGGAGCTATGAGCATACCGAAGTAAGAGGCAATGCCAATTTCCCTAACTTTATGGAAAAATACCTAGTCAAGTATGCCACCCCTGTCCCCCCAAAAGCAGTAGTTTTATCCTAAGGTAGCTCAGTGGGATGTTTGCAAAATGATACACCACAGTGAGTTCTCCTGAACTATGAGTCCCCTCGCTGACTGAAAAGGACCACTGCAGGTGGGAGGCAGCGGACAGACGGTGTTTGCTTACAGCTTCATGTTTTAGGTGAGATTCTGTTTTTAAGTCCTATCTCTGTACACACCTGAATTCTGGTGTAACACAGAATCCATTTAAAAAGAGGTATGCCCTGAAAGGGAGGCAGTCGTGGGAGTTTGGGTTTTTTTTTTTTCCTGTGGCTGTTGCTGAAGTACAGCTGATGGAATGAATGTATTTAATCTGCCATTTTACAGGAGGGTGTTGGGGCAGCCCAGCGCCGTTACTGTGTAAGTGGTTATGTCTGCAGCACGTGGGCATAAACGGACTCTGAAAATTGCAAAACGCAGATGAGAAGCTACTCATTTCTGTCCTCCACCAGGTGGTTTGATCAGAACCACAGAGATGCCTGTAGTACAGTTGGTTTTATTTTGAGCTAGGACAGACTGGAGTGATATAAAAAGGGAAGTATATATAAGCAGATTGCACAGCAGTAACTCACATCAGGAGGTTGTTCTTTATAGACCCTGTGAACTCCATGTCAGAGCATATTGTTTTTTCAAATGCAGTATTTTTTTTTTTTTTTCCCGGTGGATTGCAGTCAATAGTGAGTGTTCACATGCTGCCTAAAGAAATCCGTAATCCGCAATAATGTTTCAGATAATCATTTGATTTATCTGGTCCTGTTCATTTTCAGTTTGTTCCTGCGTAGTTCTTACTATTGTGAGACATTTGTTTTCAAGCACTGATTGTTGTTTTGGTAGGGTGAGTAAATAGTATTAGGTCTTAGGCTTCTTTCCTGCCTGCACTGGAAAATGTGAAGAGAGCCTGACGCCGTGTCTCCGTACGGCTGAGTTGCTGTAGACGACAGTGGAATGAAACCGTTGTTAACCAACTCCGGAGTACCCTCCCAGCATGAACGTGGATGCTGCTTCATGAAAGAGAATAAATTGGATAAAAGAAGTTTTCCTATTCAGGGAAAAACATTAAAAGTATACAATGTATAGGAAATTCTGTGCTAAAAATACCATGCTGGTCAAGACTGGAGCTTAGCAGGCTGGTTTGTAAAACCTGAATTCCTGTCGGTTGCAGTTCGGTTCTACCTTCTGGCAGTCGGCCAGCGGTACAGATGTAGTGGGCATTTTGCTGTGCCACCCATGGGCCACCTCTTCTGAAGAGTTCAAAATGCGTTTGATAGAAAATTATGTTACTGAACCATACAGTTGATCACAAAATGGTTAATTAATATAACTTTGAATTTATATTAGGAGAAATATAATGGAAGAATGTATAAACTGATACAGAATGAAAAACTTAGAGTAAAAACGTGAACTGAAAGTGAGAACATAGCAATTTAAGTGTATTGCGAATGAAGATGGTTCTCTGCCAGGGTTGCACACAAAACGTCTGTACATTTCTGTGTTTAATTGTTCATAAACAAGTTGTTACAATTGAAACGATGTAAGTCCTAATGGTTTAGCATTACTGCTCTTTGAATGCTGTTACACAAAGAGTATCTGCCCATTCACAACGAGCAGTGTTTTCTTCAGTGCCCTTTGGTGAGCGCGCCTTCCTTACAGGTTCTCTGGTATTTTATGTACGGCTCTATCAAGCTTTTCAACAACGATGTCTCTTGCAGGAGGGATTTTTTTTTTTTTTTAAGTTGCTCTCATCAAATTTTGAGAAGCAAGATTTCAAATTAAAAGCTTCCTTCTCCCTCCTTCACCCCCAGCATCAAAAAGAAGATGCCTCTTATTATTGCAGTAAAAATACAATGATCACTGTGGTACTGTTCATTATTCACTTGTTTTGCAAACGATGTAACTTTTTTTTGTCTGACACTGCCATAAAGTGCTGTTAACTTTTTTCACCTCTTTGTACAAGATAATACAGATACCGATCACTGTGTGTGACAGGATTCAGCTGCTCCACTTTGCCTTGACATAAAATTCTGGGACCAAAGGTACTTAAAACTGGGATTTCCAAAACATGAGACTGGGGTTGGGTGCATTCTCTTGATCGTCAGCTGGAGATTTTGTGGTGATCTGATACAATCACACAAAATAATTACACATCTGGGGTACTGTATTGTTTGGAAATAATGGAGCCATATGAAATAAAGGGTTATTTTGCAAAATTGTGTATTTGATAGTTTTTACAGGGTTTGTTTTTTTTTAAAAAAAGAGTAATTGGAAGAGCAAAATTGAAACTATACTCTGGTTTGAAATGTCTGCATACATTATGAACACTTCTGAGCAGCTTTATTTTTTCTGTAAAAACTGTAGACTACCTGGCTGTGATACAAAAGAGGTCTTTAAAAGGACTCTATGCATTTTAAAGTTAAACCTTTTATCATTGGATAATGAAGTAATTACACACTGAACAACTGTCCTATTAAAGTGAGTTAGTTCCTTAAAATTACTCTACAATGGTGTTCATTTTGTATGATAAAAAATAGTTTTCTTGATACCAGTTATTTTCACCTCCAATTTTCTCCTTCCCTCCTGTGTTACCTGCATTTTTGTTTTGTATGATAAAACGAATGCAGAAGCCTGTAGTGACTCTCAGTGATTTTGCAAAGGGCTGGTCGTGTTTGGAATTATTTTACTGAATTTGTTTCATTGGATTTTTTTATCAAATCTTTCCAGCAGCCAAGATGTCTTTCAGAAAATTTAGACAGATAGCAGAAGCAGCATTTCTCTACAGAGATTATTAGGTGTCTTTTCCCATTATTTTTTTTGGTGTGTGTGTGTGGCAAAAATAAAGTTGATTTTTTTCAAGATTATTTCATGTGCTTCTAATCCTTAAGATGAGATTATTTTCTTTGGTTGTGTTTATTGTGCTTATATCTAATAGATACACAGTCTCTATTGTGCTTAGCGCAAACACAACAAATCATAAAATAACAGTTTGGTTCACTATACAGCTGCAGTGTTAATTTGTGATAGATAAGATTGCTTATTAGAGCTCTCATCAGGAAGGACGTGGAGACAAATGTTTCTATGCCAGAAGTGGTAAGGGGAGGAGTGGAGCAGTAGGGAGGAGAGGGGAAAGCAGCTTCTGCAGCCCTCGCTCACTCCAGGACCTGCTGGAAACTCTGCCGGCACTCAGGCTCCAGAGTTTCTCCGCAGGTCACTGCGTAGCAGTGATTCCCCTTGAAGTTTCTGAGAGTTGAGGGCACACCAAGAGCAGAACCTGGGTGCCCGTAGACCCTGGACTGCCACCATCCTAGAAGGATGTGAATCCAGCCTTTTTGTGAGCAAGGCTGTCATCATTTTGTAGATACGTATGTTTTTTAACAGAGTGGTCTGTTTTTAAACAACTTCAGCTCAGCAACGCAACATGGAGTTGGAACCACGCCGTTCGTTCTGTGGCCCTGGCATCTCTCGCTAACGATAGCTTTTAGCTCTCTGTCGCCTTTCGTGTTAACTGCTGGTGCGTAATACTGCAACATACAGCACAGAAAAAAGGAACTCCTTGGAGCATAGTAAGACATCTTGCACAATTTCCAAAACAGCGCCATGGTTGTAGTTACATCTACCTCTTTGTTTCCCTTCTGGGTTTTGTCTTGTTTTTCTGTGTGGTGTTTTTCTGTGAGAGGTGGGGGGAAGCGGGGAGGGAGAAAGTGGGAGGGAAAACTTGAAATCTGAATATAAGACACTGGTGGGGGAGCCAGTGCTTACCAGCTGTGTTGTCATATTGAAAAAGCCATTGTTTTTAATTCCTGCCTAGTATGAAATGTTTGTTTTTTAAAAAAAAAAATCCTTCCTGCTGGAAAGAAAAATGTATTTTTAAAAAGAAAAAAAATCCCTCTTTTGGCTGTGAGAATGTCAGCTGTATGAGCTGTGACCATATCATGACATGCTGATCAGATACAAATAAATTTTTATTTCTCAGGACTCTACCGTGTATTTTTACTCTTCTTGTAACTGTTGCAGGTTTTCTGAAAGGATGCTCTGCATTTTTAAAAATCACTTTTAAATTTCAGCTGAGGCGGCAAATAAAAAAGGTATGTGAATGTAATGTGTGCACGCTTTCGTTTACAAAGAAGCATCTCTTGTTGATTTAAAAACAAAACCCAGCACCCTGTGAATTGTACGGGAAGGCTTGCTGCAGGTTAGCTCAGGGCACAGGGGAACTGCTGCCGTTAGGTTCCGGTTCCAGGTGCTTCTCTCCCTCTGTCCCTCCGAGACCTGCTGTGAGCTTTGAATATACTATAAAATAGCACGCTCAGCCCATGGGGCACGCAGAGTGAGTACATAACTTTCTAGCTGATTGTAAATGGGCGGCTTCTTCTAAAAGAAGTTGGAGAGTAATGGGCAGAGCTGTAAGAACGGGGCTCACGATGGACCGGGAGTCTGAAGTGTGGGCAAAAATGGGCGTGTGAGATGGTCAGACGTGTTACGTGCTATACTTACCTTTACTTTTGAGATCATAGTATATCCTTCTTCTGGAAAAAAAGGCTTTCTTGTTAGTAGCTTTATATAGCTAGAATCTGTTAGTACTCAAATTTCCCACATGTCTTTAGGTTCTCTGTGCAATAAGGAAGAGGTCTCCTGGGTCGGTTGTCCTTTCTAATGTCAGTCTGGTCTTGTACCGAGTTAGCCAGTTGATTTGGTTAAGACTTCTCCATGAGGTTGGAGAAGTGATACATCAGGAACTTCAGAGCAGCTCGTGCTAACATCTAGTGCAGCTGAATAAAGGCTGCTTATATGTTTACTTTAAAAAAAAATCTGGAATTTGTTGTAAATGATACTATTGCACAAGTATTAAAGGCTGACAAAAATGAATAGTTGGATCTATGAGCATTAAAGATGTCAAGGAGCTCAATGGATTGTGACGTATAGAATTTTAAGTTTAGCTTGGAAAACTGGGAAAGTTCCAAAAAAGTGGATGTTGTGACAGTGATAAATAAGATTACACTCTAGGTCTATGCAATGAGTAAATAATAAGCTAACCTCAGTAAGGCCCATCAGCGTGGCTTTGGAAAAAAGCAACAATGGCTTTGCTAAACAAAACTACAAGACTAAACTCGATGAGATGGCAAATGTGGCTGATTATTGTATGACAGAATATAGTTGAGGTTTTGTAATCTCACTTGAGAATCTGAAGGAGAAAAACTATAAAAGGTCAATTTATACTAAATTGCTTTTGAAGAGAAAATGTTCCATTTGCAGTTAACTAGTATAATTCTGCAGATCTGTTCAACAATATACAATATTTTCATAAGTGATATGAAATAAAATACAATTTTTTTATTCTACCAATTTGTTATTTATGAGGGCAAGTCACTGAGTAGTGCAGATCACTTAAAGTGTGTGTTTGACAGTAAGCATCATAACAGAGGCAAAAGGAAGGACATCTAGCCACAAGGAATAGATGAAGAGTCCATCAGGAAGAGAAATTATCCCAGAAGACAGTGACACTGAAAAGAATTGAGCGACTCTGGCAACTGATGGCTGCATATGAGTTTCCATTGTAAATAAATACATGCAAATAAATAAAAGGGCAGATTTGACCCTTTGAGCAGATATGCCAAGTAGGAGCAGAGGGCAGCAGGATTTCTGTCTGCAGCATTAGTGAGACCATATATTGAGTATTGACTCAAAATGGCTAGGCAAGATGGAAGAGAAAAGTTCCCAGCCCAGTCTTTCCCTCCCCACGGTGCCCTTGTTTCTAGGCTAGGCATGGCTGGCTGGCTGACTTTGAGTTGAAATAAGTGCTGCCCAGTCCCTTAGTAAGGTTTTCTTCACTTCTGAGGGGTGGCTGGCTGCTCACTGCTCCTTCCAGCTGTCTTGTCTTTGGTGGAATTGCACACTCCCAGCTCTGAGCTATGGCGCTCTAACTCATCTGCTTGCTACACGCTGGACCCCCTTCTTTTCTCTTGCCCCGGGTTCTTAGTTGTTTTTTAGGGAAGAATCATTCCCCTTCATCCACCGGCTCTCCCCTCAGATGCAGCAGACTCCATCACACAAGAGATTAGATCCAGATGCAATGATGTTAAACGCTGCTGCTGATTACCTTCTGTCACACCCTCACCTGCCACCAGCAAGCCCAGTCAGCAAACCGGTTTGGTTTTTCTTGCACTCCTCTCATTTCCTGAGGAGGGGGTGGTGGGTACAGCAGCACTGTGAAAACCCCAGCCTGCCAGTGCTTTCCCCCAAGGTGAAGCTGCTGGGTTTTCTTCTCCCTCCACACTTTAGAAAGCAATGAAGATGCTCTTGTTGTTCTTGTTGTTATTGCATTCCCTCATCTCTGTGTTTCTCTTAGGCTGACACACTGGGTCTTCCTCATCAGCAAGTATTTGAAGAGGAGGAGTCCAGACTTGGTAGACAGGAGCTGTCCCTCTGCACCTGTATCTTGAAGGGCATGAGATTCTTACGCATCATTCCGAAAAAGAAAGAAAACTCCCTCCACTGGACGAGACAGTAATTTTCCTGCAATGAAAATGGCAAATTTAAAATCTGTAGAACAGAAGATAGCCTGGGGCGGGGGGAAGGGGGTTGCCACTGCTTTGACTAAACACTCCCTTGCAGCTGGTAAAAGTAGCGGAACGTTGTATGTGCAGTTCTCTGCTCTGTTACACCACAGCCTGTGACTTACAGGGCGTACGCTTGACAAGCGCAATTTTAAGAGCCTTCAGAGCTGAACCTCATATGCTATAACTAGGGTGGGGTTGTTTTTCCAGGAAGTTTCTTAGTCAAAACTGATGACAAAAATAAGTATAAATATTATTTTAATAGACCAGTAGAGTCTTAAAACTAAGCTTTGTTAATTGCCCACAAGCCTGCAGTAATATTTGCTGAAACAATGTCCATTAACCAGTGCTGGATTAATTTCTGGCAAATAAATTTTCTCCCACTTCTGTTTATTCTAATATTGAGTATTGATTCCTTTGTCACTTAAAGTTGTAGCTGATGGGTTTTGTTACTGCAGCCATTGCCCTATGGTAATACCAGCAAGGTGTGTGTGTTTTATGTTTACATTCTAGTTGTTACCTAAGGTTCAGACAGTAGTATGTTTTGCAGACAACCAAGTATTTGCTAAGCAGATGGAAGAACATGTATGGGAGGAGAGTCTCCAAAGGCTCCGTGTAACACCTCCTACTGTGTGCCCTTTACACAAGTCTCTCAGTTGTGCTGAGAGAAGGATCTAGATCAAGACCAATTTTTAGCACCAGTCATTGAATAAACCCTACACACACACACAAAATATACCAACCCAACCCCTAAAAGACCCCTGACAGAGCCAATTAAAGGTACAAAGGTAATCTGGAAAAACTTATTTTAGTGGAAGAATAAAGTCTAGTCTGCTTAGTTTATCCAAGGGTAAGTAAAATACAATTCTGTTATGTACAAGTACTTATCAGGTACTGCCACTCATGGACTCCAGCGTGGAGGAAAAGATTGAAGATGCAGCAGTTCAGTGCAGAATGTAGCCGAGTTCAGAGTGAGGAGGGGGGGAAAGCCCCAGCTTGGGTATGTGTTCAGTTCTTCATCCCTCAAGTCTTGAAATCAAAACCGTTGTCTTAAATATTTTATTACAGAGCTGAAATAGAAGTAGGTGCTGTTTAGCCTAATTACAGTGGGAGGTTGTGACCTACATTATGCAGGTAACTAGACTAGATAATTGTCATGATGGTTTTTGGCCCAAAAGTCTTACAATTTTATTAGCTAGATGGCCAGTTCTTCTTTTAGGCTTTTAACTTCTCAACACAATGTTTCTGTTTTCTGCTTCAGGCTTACAAAGACCCTGATTCCGCAAGAAATAGCAACAAATACAATACTAATTTTTCAGACTACTCAATAATTTTCATATTTGGAGTAACTATTAAAATGCCTTCCTTCATTATGTAAACACAGATGATAGGAGCTGCATAGAGAATCAGGCCCCAGATACGTCTGAGCCATTATCCTCACACCCAGAATAGCCAGGACAACTGCCTCAGGGAAAATTGTAAGAATCCCTGGAGTGGACAAGCATTGAATAACCTTGCTATATATAGGAATTTTCTTCCTAACCTTTCCATTAGAAGCTGGCTTATCTCCTGGTGCACCGAAATTTATATCCCTATTTTGTTTTCCATTTAGTTTGCCTCCTCAGTGACGGTTTGGTTTTGTTGTCCTGATACGTTTTGGAGCTCGGGGAGGTTAACGAGTCCTGCAGGCCACTTAGAAGCTCTTTCAGAAGTCCCTTTTGTTTCAGAAGAAGATTCATTTGTTATAAATGTTCTGTCTTTGCATTGATTGTTCCTCCCCTCTTGTGTTATGAGAGGTTTTAACAAAAAAAAATCCTTGATGTAGCTTTTTTTTTCTACTTTTCCTGGTTTTATATACCTCTGTCAGTCTGCCATGACTGAGGATTTCTCTGAACTATTTAAACTTCTGTTGTCATCCTGGTAGATCCATCACCTGCATAGTTAAGCTCCTTCTGCTTTTCAGTATAACGTTCAGAGAATTGATTCTCCTATCAGTATAATTTATTTAAATCCTTCTTTAAATACAGCTTGATGGTGAGAGGATTAGATTTATTAATGGATTCATAGTGATTTCCTGACTCCAGTGAAACATATATAAATCAAACAGTAAATATGTTAGCAGCTGTGGCAAAAAATCCACTGCCAATAGTTTTTCATTTCCTGCACAAAAATACACACGTTTAGTTTTATTGCATAGTGAAGAAGACTACCTTATGGAACAGCTTTATCTTTTTAAAGTAAGCAAACAGGGAATTTACGTCCTTCATCCTAGTCTGTCTGTCTTTAAAAAACAAACCAAAAACCACTCAAATGAGGTTAAGTTTAATAAGCTTCTGCTAGTATCTCCCTGAAATCTTTGAGACCCAAGCAGTTGTTTACAGAAACCAACATGCTGCTACCCTGAACCACAGCCACTGGTCGAGAGCATTTTGGGGAACAGCTCTGTCTTCCTAAAGGATCTGTGAAAAGCTGGCCTCTAATTTTTATTTGTGGCTCTTTAATTTAGTATATGAAAATAAATCCAAAATATTCAGTTAAGCCAAAGGAGGAGGATTTGGAAAAACTACATATTACTGTGCAAAAAGCCCCTGACCTTTATTTTCTGGTTTGCCTGTATCTCTCCAGCACTTTATTGTGTAAGGAGGTATTATATATGCTGTGTATGGTAATACAGGCAGCACGGCAAACCTGAGTGTATTAAGGGTAGATATCACAAGGTCAGAAGTGCAAATTGCACTAATTAGTGCAATCCTGACTAAGAACAGTTACATGACTTCATTTTTAATGAGCACAAGGATTATGGGAATTTAGATAGAACAATAATCTATTTTTATCCCGTATTTTGTAAGCTCAGAAGATGAGTCAGGAATAAGCTGCATAGTAAGAAAGGGCAGAGCCATGGCTAAATGAACAAAACTGCAGAACAAAAAGTTCCTTGCTTCGCAGCACTGCATGGAAGTCTGCAGGTTGTGGCAATAACCCTCACTTGATATCAAAAGTATGTGTTACGATGACAAGGTAATGTACAAGTGCGGCACCCAGCTAGGAAAGTTAGTATGAAAAGATTTTTTGGGTTTTTTTTAATAGTTTGGTGTTTGCAAGTCAGGAGGGAAAGAAAATACATTTTGCTAACAGTTAATTATATTTATTTCTTCTAATTGCTGTATCATCTGCTATTGAAGGTTAAGAAGGCAAAAACTGTTAAAAGCGACAAAAAAAAAGCAACAACAAAAAAGGAGCTGTAGAAAACTACAGCTTTTCAACTGATCAGGCTTCCCCTGTGTCATAATCTGGCTTAATGTTTTAACTTTGTCAGGGATTCTTTAAAGACAGTTGATGGTTACGAGGAATAAGAGATGCCCAGTCTGTAAGCTGTCCAATTACGTTGTCATTGCTGTATATGGCACTCGATTAGAGAATGCCCCAAGGCAGCACCGCAGAGCAGTTTCATGGGCTACAGGCTGAAAGTAAACTCAAACAAACTGAAAGAATACGGCTCCTGTGCCTAAACCTGACAACTGGGTAAGTTGTGTTACAACTGAGAATCCATTCCTGTCTCTTTGTAACGTGTCCTATCATGCTTGGGGTTACACTGATTTTTAATTATGATTCCTATAAAAACATGGTGCTTTTGTGAAGGGACTAACTGTTGTTAATTCCAAAATGCTTTATTTAACATCCATATCTCCCAGAATCAGGATGCAAAATAGTACATAGACCTTCTTCCTAGAAAGACCACAGTATTTCAATTAAAAAAAAGGAAAAAAAGAAAAAAGAAAAAAACCCCCACCCACATTTCTTTGAAATGGGAGCCTATGTTCTTAGATCACTGCTGTCAATACATGCCTCGAAGACAAAGTTGGGTGTCAGTTACTCTACACCTGTTACTTTGATGATAACTGTTACTTAAGACTAATCTAACGAGCAAGCGATAAGGTGCACGCAGGAGTCTTGGGTATCTCTTTCCATAAGGAGTAGGAGTTGACTTTTATGCAAAATACACATTCTACCTATGGAAAGGTGCTGCACTGAGATTTGCTCACTCTCTTTCCTGCCTTTTGCACTGACTGATACTAATTCAATCAAACATTGAAGATGGTATCTCCTTTTTTCCAAGAAGACATTCGCATTCCTGAAAAGCTGGAGGCAGATAAAATCAAATCAGTGGGAAAGTGTCGCAGTTTAACCCCACTGAGCAACTAGGACCATGCAGCTGCCCACTCACTTCTCTCCCTCCCCAGTGGGATGGAGAGAAGAATTGGAAAAATAATGAAAACTCATGGGTTTCGATAAAGATAGTTTAATAGGTAGAGTGAAAACCACACATGCAAGCAAAGCAAAACAAGGAATTCATTCACCGCTTCCCATCCGCAGGCAGGGGTTCAGCCACCTCCAGGAAAGCAGGGCTCCATCACACATAACGGTTACTTGGGAAGACAAACGCTATCACTCTGAACATCCCCTGCTTCCTTCTTCTTCTCCCAGCTTTACATACTGAGCATGACATCACATGGTATGGAATATCCCTTTGGTCAGTTGGGGTGAGCTGTCCCGGCTGTGTCCCCTCCCAGCTTCTTGTGCCCCCCCGGCCTGGTCGCTGGCAGGGCGGTGTGAGAAGCAGAAGAGGCCTTGACTGCCTAGCAACAATCCAAAGCACCAGTGCGCTCTCAACACCATTCTCATCCTAAATCCAAAACACAGCACTATACCAGCTGCCAGCAAGAAAGTCAACTCCATCCCAGCTGAAACCGTGGCAGAAAGTCAAAACAACTTTCTACATCTTGAGAGATGGGAAAGGGGACTCGTAGCTTTTAAAGGATCATTAAATCTAATTCAGAAAGGGATGGGAAGAGAGAGCAAGCTTGCTTCTTCCACCTGGGGTCTCTCTGCAAATGCAACCTAGCTTGGAAAACATACGCTAGGTGAAGTGGGTAGACCCAGCATCTAAAGTTTGTCAGCTTAATACTTGCCCTTGAATGTCTTCAGGATTAGGTTCAGAAAAGTAAAGTGTGGCTCTTTCGTCTGTCCTTATAAACCTTTATAAAACTTCTCACTTTTCACACTTAATTTGCTTTTGTCCCTACCTGACCAAAGTTACATGTGTTTTTAGGATGACTGGATCTCATGAGGGCACCATCTTCTTGGATATGTGATTCTAAAAACTGGAGCACTCTGGTAGGTCCCTGTATTCCAGTATATTTTTCCAGGTGGTTGAAAAGACAATAAGTGCACCCCCACTATGCTATGTGAGCTGGTTGAATCATTTGCAATCCAAGCATTGGTGTGGACAAAATATTTTCTGGTGATCAATCTTAGCTGGGAAAGTAGGGTGAATCCTGGTATCCTATAGGGATTTATAACAACAGTTGATAATTTAGTCTTTTTTAGATATTACCTTTTCAGATAAGACATAGACCAGGATTTTTCATATATCAGAATGTGGCATTAATGTCAGCAAAAGTTAAACTGGGTCTGATTTGAATTGTGCTGCTCTTTCCTCAGTCAAGCAATTTCCCATGGTACTAAAAACTGGACGATTTAACATTTGGATTGCTAGTTCATGCCCAGGATCCTGGTTTAGGTTGAATACAAGAAGCTTAAGAGCACATGGAGAAACTAAAGTTTAGCATGAAGGATAAAATGATGGTTTCAGCTCTGCGGAAGGCTGTGGGCTGCTTGCTGGCTACTGTTTTTTCTTTGTACTCCAAACAAAGAGTTGCCACAAACATAATTGCGCAGGCCAGTCTGTGGGAGAATCTTGACTTTTGGCAAAGTCCACAGTTCCTTGAAGATTATAACTGTCTCTAATAAACACTTCCCAAATGTAAAATCCCTCTGGAAATTATCTGCTGCAGCTGGAGAGAAACCTGCTCTTTATATATAATTTTCATTTGAAGGTTGGAGAACATTTCTAAAAGATCAGCTCGTAGCCACCAGCTGCACCTGGGTTGCTCAATACTGCACTATCTGAATAGTGCAGAACGACAGTATTGCCTCCCCTGCTGTGGTTCTGCAGAGGCTCTGCTATGTCAGTCCTTCAGGACACTGAGTATCTTTCTTCCAACTTGCATCATCAATGGAAGTTTCCAGGGCTGAAATGTTAAGAGTTCTTCATCCCCTCTAAAAGGAGATGCATAAATAAGAGGATTATTACATCTGTGCTGAGCTTTTTGACCTGGACATGCTTGTTATTTTAAAAGATCCTTCAAACTGGTTGCTGTCACTGGTTTTCACTGGTGATACAGCAGGTTATTAATTGTTACATTCACCTGAGCTGTGGTAGATACCAGGTATTTGCCAAAGTGACTATCAACCACATTTACTAGGAAGGCCCGGGCTTTTGTGGCATTGGCTTAGCATCCCTACTGCTTGCTGTGCTGGCCCAAATAGGAATTTCTCAAACCAATAGCTGCAGGATCTTGAGTTTGTGCTTAAGCAGTGACTGACAGATTTTACAAGCGATGTTTCAGCTAAATAGCCAACAAGAAGCTGCTCTCTTATTAGCCTTACTTTCTCCCTGCCCACATGCCATCCCGGAGCTGGGGAAGAACTCTGCTGACGACGTTTTCTCTGGATTTTTAGCTAAGTAATGGCTCTTACTTAAGCCTCATCTGAGCAGAAAGCTCACTTACTTATCTCAGGACTGCACTATAAAACACAGAAAGTAAAGAGGTG
This sequence comes from Burhinus oedicnemus, assembly GCA_008921705.1. NCBI lineage: Eukaryota > Metazoa > Chordata > Aves > Charadriiformes > Burhinidae > Burhinus > Burhinus oedicnemus. Next base: position 1,569,149 of record VFFE01007208.1, read on the forward strand.
GTTAGTACTTTATTCAGCCATGTCACATACCTACAAGAAACACTTAGGAGGATATTTAGAGATTGCAGTTTGCTTTAATATTTGGATAAAAGTGGAAAGAAAAGGCAGTAAGGGCATGTGTGGCAAAATTGAAAAGAAGAGTGGCATTTACAGCTGCTTAGTTTAAAATGATGAGTAAACATGATGTGAGGGATGCATTACATTTTTGCATTGTACTGAAAAGTATTTTCGTCCAGTTTCATAAAACATTAATTTTTATGTTTTTATTTTAAGTCGCTAGGAATCTAGGACTAGCATTAGTTATGTATAGAACAAATGTTAGGGCTAGCAAATGCGTTGAGGTTTAATTCCTGGTTTATATTGTGTAATGGCTTTTTCTCAACAGATGTGTCGGAGAGGGAATGAATTTCAAATTAAATGCCTGAAGCTAAAGTTGGGACACCTGGCTGCCTAACTTGGATGAGATGCCCCACGGAAGAGTACTGCTCAAACACAGTTGATCTCAGTGCAGATTCAAACAAGATCTCTCAAACCAAGTCAAGTCTATGCCACTGAGTAGTGTTTAAAACCCAATCTACAATCAGTTCCCAGTGATGTGTGCAGGCAGTGAAAAGCAGCCTCTGAAGCTCCCTGTTCATAGCAGTACCTCTCCTATCTGCAGTACTGGCTTGTCCCAGCTTCCCCACTGGATGGGAGCACTAAGGTCTTCATTCATGGTCCTTATCTGATTTATCTGTGGCAGGTGATGAGGTTACTACTGCACCTTTCAGTTTCTCTGCTGGTGGTGACGGCTACACTCAAAAGTCGTCAACAGGCAATATGCCTTCAGATGCTACATTCAGAGTGTGGCATATTGACTTGAATGGGCTGTAACTTCAGTTTTTATTAACACACCAGGCCAAGAACTGAGGCAGCAGAAGGCTGACTAATAATCCTTCTCACTGCACTGGTCCAAGAGGTTACAGAGCTAGATGGCAACGTTGTCCACTGTCCTAATTAAATCCAGCTGGGCTCATGAAACAACGCCTTGATGCAATAGTTTAACCACTTTTTCACCTAACTCAGCTCAGGTCTTGGCAACATGATGATAAAAGTGCCAATTGTCTTGTTTGTACCAGTGCTCCCATTGCCACTAACACCAATGGAATTGTGCCAAAATTAGCAGGAGAAGAGAAGTTCAGCGATGAAAAAACAGACTTTAAGACAAGGGTGTGGTGAGCTCACTACTGAGGACTAGTGAGGTTATGGGACAAGTAGTCAGTATTCACCTTTAGCGGGGCTGGTTGCCTGTTCAGCAGCAAATCAAATGCTCTGCCCTGCCCTCTTTTGAACTGTTCCTTGCTAGGAGAGACATAGTATTTGTATTACAATGTGTCTCTTGCTACCTTTTACTCTTTTCCGATATAGGCATCTTATTTCCAGCTTGTTCTTTCCAAAAATCTGAAGAAAAATAATTACTTGACTGGAGCAGTTAATTTGAATGTTAAGAGACAGGAAGCAGCTTTGTAGAAATAACTATGTACAAGCTTACAGTTGTTTAGTTAAACTGGCTCAAGCATGTGCAAGCAAACTTATTTTGCCTGAGACATAGCTTCCACTGTTCCTCCTAAGTCTCCAGATGCACTAGTTGTATTGTTGTAAGCAGTACCTTCAGCTGGTGCTGCTGTGCAGCTCTGCATGTAGACTAATTTCTCCCTTTTTCCTCCTATATCTATTACTGCAGAAGTAACACCCTGAGTGAAAGAGTTATAATAATAGTAAAATAGCCTGCTCTGACAAATTGTATCAAGCTTTGAAAACAGATTAGCATAACCAAACAGAGATGATCTCGTTCTTACTTTTAGGAAGAATGAGAACAATGTCTTAAGAAAACCGGGTCACCTGCTCCTTGGACCCATTTTCATGGTGGTGTCTGCTCGTATCTCTGATGCAATGTGTTAACAGGAACATTGATCCCTATAAGCGTACGCCTCTCATCCTCGTTGACTAATGCACACTAGCAGACCCTGTGGATGAAGCACCGTTATGTAATTGTGCTTGTGTTGCAGACATTGAACCTCCCATGACATAACAGATCCTGTATTAAAGACAGAAGCAGCTTTATCCTAAGTATTATTGCTAATGTGGACAGACCTGAACATGAGCAGATGCACTGCTCCTACATGCAATGTTACACCACTATGCCATTAATAATTTTCAACTTAAAAAACATACATTGTTTAATTTGTTCATAGAGAAAAAACCAGATCTTTGGGTTCTGAAGATTTTGTAGTTTAACATCTGTGGTGTTATAAAGTCAGTATTAGATAATTGTAAGATGTACATTAAGCAACATATTTTGACCTTGACTACTCAGACCTCAATTATTCAACCCTTCCGGTTATTATAAAAGGGGTCAGGTCCTCTGATGTCTACTAATTAAAATTAAAAATGAAAGTGCTCCAAATTTTTCTGAAACCTCAAAACTTATTTAGTATACCAGCAGAGAGAAAGAGATTAAAAAGGGGGGGGGGAGAAAATGAAGGGCCCAATTCATCAGAGTACTATTGATTTTGAGACTGAAATGTTGGAGGCCATTTCACTATTTTAAACAACACATGAAGCCTTGTGGTCAGTCCACTGGACTGGCATTGGAAGAGCCTTGGAAGCCATGCCCCTCTGGCCTACCAAGTGACTTTGCCTCCCTGTACTTTTGTGTTCTGCGCTGAATACCACTGACAAAAACCTTATGCCCACCCAAACCAAAACCAGCTGCTTTTTGCCAGCACAATATGCTGAATTAGCTTGTGGGTGGATCAAACAAACACTAGTTTCTATCATTCTGTCTAAAGCGAAACTACAGAAGCTAGGTAACAGGCCAGTGTTTCCCACTGGACGTGACCAATACGACTTTCACCCCAGAAACACAGGACTAACAACTCCATTTCAAGTGAGGTTTAAGCTGGGGTCCTACACCTTATGGTATGTCTTCCAGGCTTCCTCTTTCCTTGTTGCACGTCCCATGTCAGCACAAACTGTGTCCTCAGTTCTTCAAGACACTGATACCTTATTTTCACTGAAAATTACAAGTTATCTTACTTTGATTATCACTCCAGTACACCAGTACCATTCAATCAATGAATATGAGAGGACATTGCTATTTTTTACAAGTAGATGAATCACAGACATCTAAAGCAGCAATATTCATCTGAATTTTTCATTTAAAAAATGAAACCTTTCATGGAGCTGACTAAGCTGTCTGTGTGAGCCAACAGGGGACAGGATTGATTGATTTCACAGGGATTGGGCAGAATCCAGTGATCTGTACCACTGAGAAGCACAGAGCAAATGGTCACGCTGTTACTGAAGTTACTGAATTAAAGCTGTCAATTTCGAGCAGTGCAGGCCAGCACATCTTAAGCAGAAGAATTCGGAGCCATTTCTCATTAATTAGGAGTCACATAATAACTATATGGTGTTTTTCCATTAAAGACATTAGGAAAGGCCTATTGGGAAAATAAATGTATTTTACTAGACTGCACAGTAAAAGATACTGTCTCTTCCTACAATCTTGCTTGAGTTATATCCGCGTAGTTGCAACGCTCTATACAAAGTTAAGAATCCATTTTTAGATTCTTTGACACAATGTATAGCAGCAAAGCAAGCATGAAACTTCCAGGAAGTGTGCTGCAGGGCACATCTAAGCTGAACATGTAAGGAAGTGATTGAAAGGCAATTTCTAATAGACACGTTAATGTAAGAGAAATAAGAAATTATAGTGGTTCGTACCCTCAAAGATTCATGATAAAAGTCGAACATCCATTTAAATTGTACCCTTGCTCCTTTGTTTCTGAGGTGAGTCATTGGTGACATTCAACTGGACACACTAACCTACCACTTAACCTCCATAAACAACATTTGTACATTAAATGACATTAATTGAGATAACATCTTAACTCCTATGGCACTTCCACAGTAACACTGTTCCCTTTCAGTGTACATACAGCTGTGGGCCTTCCTGGGCCTCCCTGTTCGCTTAGCTAAAAGCATACTCAGAAAAAAACCTGAACCTAGCTATGACCTTCCTGTCAGTGCTAACATTGTAAGCACAAATGCACTGCACTATAATTCTCCTAAAGAGTAAGATGTATTAAAATAACTCTTTGGTCTGTCTGCAGTTAGCCATGTCAAAGAACAGGCTTCTTGTACTTTTACCTACACTTTTTTCGCCAGCCTGTGGCTTAAGGGAATACTGATCTTAAGAGTGAAAAGCTAGATTCAGTTGTAACAAAGGACAGCTCTAAAATTAGGCTCAATGCTTCATATTTTCAAGGCATTAGAAATGTAGTTTATCCAGATATGACATTTTTCATTATCAAATTTATAGACAAAATTATGTTCTCCATCCACTCCATCATATTAGCAATTTGCAATAAATTTTGCTATAGGAATGTTAGATTATCCCAAAACTAAACGGTTGTAAAACCTAGAATGATTATATTAAGATATGAGATTATCAAATGCTTATCTAGGACATGAAAAAGGATTCAGCCCTGTTATAACACACAGGGAAATTATCTTTAAAATATGAAAATGCCTTTAGAGTATTGTATTGCATTTTATTGCCATAAAACAGAAGGTTGTCTGGGAGTCTTGATGTTGCATTTCCATCCCACACATTAGGGATGGGAGAAACATCCCCAGTTGCCTAAGGAGAGATGATTTTTGTGGTTGATCCATCTGTTGTTACCCTGCCCCATAGCTTTCAGGTCTATTGGCCATACTCAGCTGCATTTAAATCACATAGAAGTTTCAAATGTGATCCTAAGAGGGTTTTTTACTGAAAAATTGATGGCTACATGGAGGGCAGACTCCCCAGTTTAATGACCCCCATGAGAAAAAAGTAGGCAGAATACAGGCGTTTTATATAACCTGCTCAGCTGGCCAGTCTGTGGATGGCTGCACAGTAACCGCAGCGTGTGCTGTCTATGCCCAGTGGGCATTTCAGGGGAACAGCAGAGCTGCTCTTATGGGGTGGGAAGCAGAGTTTAGGAGACAAAGAACTCAGATCTGTAGGAATCCAGCATTCATTGGCTCTGTTGCTTGTAGAACAGCTTGAGAGATTTATCTTCTACATTTCATTGAGGAGTAATTCTTGGCTTGTGCAATACATTGCTACAGGATAAATGTATGAGAATATTAATAATAATGAAAGCATCTTGTTCTTCTATGCTGCAACCCATCAAAAGATCGAAATCTCAATCACTGCTTCTCTCCTGTGAAGTTGGTAGCAGTGCTCATTTTATTCCAGAGAAACAGAAGTGATGCACAGCCACTGTGTCTGACTTGCTCGTGGCCGCACAGGAAAACCAACAGGGAGGGTTTCAGTAAAAACAAGCCTCACCATTTTTAACAGCAGCGTGTGGATAACTGATGTTCCTGTTGTCCTTTTTTAAAGGAAAGGAAGGACTCATTCAAAACTGGAGCTAGATGACTGTATTTTGGTTGTAGTCTACTGAAATAATTGCTACCTGGAAGCAGCAAATACGCTGCTTATTAGACCAAGCAGGCGATTCTGTTATTCTTGTAGAAGTTACATTTATAAAAGCCCCCTCAAATCATCTTGTTTCCTGAAGCTTTTCAAGTATCAAACTGATTTTTATAGATTATGTCTTTTTTATTATAGTCACTGTGATACAGGGCTAGTTACTAAAATAAGCCACACTAGCTATTCAGAGTGAAGTCAGAGATGAGGCACCTATTGCCTTGAATAGAGCTGAGACTTTGTGTTAATACCTTAGTACAGCATTAAGTTCTGACTTTACAAATTCAGCTGTTAAAGTGTTAAAACTTAAGGAAATTTCTTTCAGCAGCTGGACAGGAACCTGCCCAGGCTGCACGTAAAAATATTAATAGCCCTAAAATATTTTCTGAGCTAACAGGAGGCTGCCAGGGCAATGAGTTAGGAGCAGACTGGGCTGAGCCCTATTCTCCCCAACCCTCTTGCCTGCCTCTCCCTTGCTCGTAACACCTGTCCTCACACTCACACATCTTGGCACTCTTGCCATGTTTGGGCTTCTTCAGCGGCCAGCTCCAGCATCAGTCTGTAGCTTGGCTCTGCACAGGAAGGTCGCAAAGTCATTATGTACGGCAGGTTGGGATGAAGGAGAGGCCATGTCTGAGAAAGCGGCAGTGAGCCTGGAGCAGCTCTGTGCTATGCTTTCTGTGGGTATTTGTAGAAGAGGGGGTGGAATACATCTGTGCATGGTAGGGGTAGCTGGTGTGGCAGGAGCCAGGTTCACACAAGGTAGGTTGAAATCACATTTCTTCTTAGAAAGGGGAAGAGGAGACAAAAGGAAGTAAGGCTATTTTGAGTGGGCTATGAAGAGACTGCAGATTAGTTTTCTTCACCTTAGGCTATTCATTATTTCAAGACTTTACCTTCATTCTCAGGGTTGCAAGACCTAAATTACTGTGTGTGTATTAATACGCTAAATCATTGTAAACAGGGAGAGGATCCACTCTGGTACTGTGTAGGGATTGCAGCCAGTAGTGTCTGCTTTTATGATTATATTGGCCTCAATGCTATTCAGTCTGCATTGATACCAGTGTTAGAAAGAAAGGAATTGTGCATATTTTAAATTTAACCTGTACTGTTTTTCCTAGCTATGTACACAGAATGCATCCTTTCACCACCAATTTGTTTTGGCATTGTTAGTGCAAAAAGAGCCAGAAAGAAAATAAAAAGTTTTCCTGTTTCCTGATGGAAACAGCCTTAGATGTCCCATGATTTGAGCAAGGTGTTGGACCACATGATCCCCAAAAATTCCTTCCAGCCAAAACTAGTTTATGATTCTATGCCGGTCTCCTGTTTAGAAGAAATTAGCACTTCCCGTGGACCTGTGTGTGTTATGCACATTGTAGCCCCATACTGATTGTTTTCTATCTCCTAGCTGGAGCTGCAGTTTTGTGGGACTTTAGGGCTCTTGTATCTACAGAGGTCATCAAGTCCAAAGTTGCTGCTCTGCACAGACAGCAGTGTATACGCATATGCATGTATATGGGGGGTTGTCTACTGTTCACAGATTCCTTGTAACACCAAAACTTGGGGGGGGAGTGAAATGAGGACAGGATGACAATGTCTGTAGCAGAAATACCTCACAGTAATAGTTGTCATCTCCATTACTGTCAACTTAATTCTGAATTGCTGCCCATCATACACTGTTTAGCTTGAGGGAAGTGAAATGGTGGTTTTGCTTCTGCAGCAGAAATGAGAGTAGTTCAGCCCTCTTAGCAGCCTTGCAGAGTGGCAAAGGAAATGTCAAATATCATTTGGTCAAAGAGTAATTTTAAAAGTTTTCTGAGGAGCAGTGCTTGCTCTATACACTTTATCTCCACTACATATATAGAACAGAGAAACAGAAGGAGCTTTTTATTTAGGAAGTATCAGCTTTCAGACACAGCTGGGGACATTTAGAGTTGAGGCTACATTTGGACTGATACAAGTTTTACAGACAAAATCTGCACCTTCAAGCAGCTATACTTCGATTTGAGAGCAGAAATGAGTGGTAGATGGGACAACAGACTGAAATTCAGTATTAGCAGGCTCAACTTCAATAATTAACTTGTCATGTGTCCACTAGGCACTATCAACACTCCTTCTCTAAACCAGTACAGTGAGAATCAGTGCAGCAGACCTTCTAGTCTAAACTATCTCAATATTTAAACTCTTAGACAAAATCTAGGCATGTGTTTAGACACCCTGATAAATGAGACTGCATTTCAATGTGTTAAGTATCTCAACAAATGAAAGAACATCTATTTAGATACCTAGCTAGAATCAAAATCCTCAAAGAGGTTTGTTTCTACCTTTATAGTGTACATATTATGTCTAGAGAAAGGGAAAGATGATCATATGCTGAAAACAAGGGAAACTGATCCCTCTGTGGACCTTAACCAACTTTCCCCTAGATGCCTGTCTATCAAGTTGCTGGTTCCTTTAATTTTTTTCTTCCCTCACTTGAAGATCTACATGAGCTGTTTTTGGATCCTCCAGCTTACCAAATTGAAATTTGGTGGAAACATACCGAAGGAGAAAATGGGAAAGTGCAGTGCAAGTTCTGTCTTTAAGAGCCAGTCAGAGGTCTTGAGAAAGAAGCTAATGGTGCTGAATGAGTTTACTGTGATGGTCTTGTCTAGAAAGCACTATGAAGCTGAGTGCTACCAGACCTGTACGTTAATATCAGAACGGCCTTAGATGTATGGCGTGTGAGATAATGATTAGGCCTTCTGGTCTATGATGCTACCGGTGTACAGTACTGACAGAATTAAATGTTTAAGAGTCATATACTTAGGGTGATTACACAAAACCTGAATTATTCTCTGGGGTCAAGCAACTGCTGTTGTTGCTTAAGGCTTCACAGATTAATGGTTGTCCTCCATCTTGCAAAGTGACCTTAAAACTGCAGTCAAAAAGAAACTTAGAAATTATGATGACAGTCTGCGCTAACTACTCTGTTTCTGTGCAAGTAAGTACAAGTAGTTTGCTACATATGCATTCTATACGCCTGGCCAAAAACAATGGAAGACTCTCAGCAGGAGCTGGTCAGAAAACAGCTACGGGGAGCCCAGGTGCAAACGGTAGGGTCACCTCAAGGAGAGAGCAACCCCTGTAATTCCTGGCACGGAGTTTAGAGACTCTACAGACTTTGTCCTCTCCCTTGCTTTCTTCCCTGGGCTCATAATGGTGGCTGTGTGGCTCCCTGTGGCCATAGGGAGAATCACTTTTTCTGTGGTGAGCAACTCCGGCAAAGATTTTATTTGTGGGGTCACTTTGCCATAATTCTAGGAGGTGGCATTGTAACTTTTGGCTGCTAAATGCTTCACTCTATTCCATATAAAGCTTTGGAGCATGACTAATTAATATAATAATCACCTCTAGCAGAGAACACATTAACTGCCTGAACTCTCAGGACTTAGAAGATCAGAGAGAACAAGTTGGAAGACGCTGAGAAATTGAATTAGCAGATTCTCAGGATGGCAGCCAGTAAGGGACTCCATGCACTCATGTGTGCTAAGGGATGAGCTCCGTGCCTCAGGGACCCAGGCAAAGCTGCTGTCTTCTCTGGGATTACACCATGTGGGTACTTCCCTGAGGACAAAAGGGAATGAGCTCCAAAGCACTCTGGAGCCCTGTATTTATTCAAACTAATATTCTGTGAATCAAATGATCTAATTAACTAAACATGCATTTGACCACAAAAATGTTATGTTATTTTTTTGGCTAACATTGCAAACCTACATCAGGGTTGCTTCTTTTTCTCACTGAAACTCCGCATCTATTTTCTAAAAAATACCCCTATTTTCCTGATTTAAATCATCAGTAACCTGTGTGGCTGCTCTTGAATTTTGATTCTCAGAGCCTGTTATGACTCTTCTTCCTTTTTAATGATGAGATTAGCTTCTAACAGAAAGACAGACAGAAGTAATCAGGCTCTTTGAAACAAGTCGTAACCAACAATACAGGGAAAAGTAAAGTTTTATTTGTGTTTTCAAGTAGGAAAAGAGAGGGAAATTACAGATCAGCGTGATCCATAAAATTACATTCCAACTTGGATTTTTATTACATATTTATAGGCTTCAGGCTAAGGTTGAGATGACACTGAAATCACCAAAATGGAAACAAATAAAATAGTCTCAGATTCTGAGCTTCAGCCCCTCCAAAACTGAATGAGGTATCACAGAAATCAGATTTCACATTCAGAGAGAGAAAGCCTCAATGTCTGTTGCATACCACAATAACTGTTATCATCTTAATTTTGCAGACTTGGGGACTGTGGACTGCCTGAGGTGTCAGCAGCAACTACTCTGTTTCTTTTATACTATAGCCACTAACAATATATTGCCCTACTGTGGAACTTTGCTGCAACATTTTGTCCCATTCTCAGTTTCCAGAAGGATGATAGCAATCTGGAATAAAAAAAATGTGATCAAAGGCTGCACAGATGGTTCTGTAACAGCTGATAGGTAGCTGTGGTTGTTGATGAGTATTTCGGAGGTGACAGACAGCAAGGGCAAAGAAGAATTACTGCCAGCATTTAAAGGGATTCTGCCAGGCCACAAAATAATCCTGATGAAAGAAACGCTTACAAAATTTTTCCAGCACTAAGATTTCTTAAATGGGAATAAATTCCCCAAAAGACAGGCAGGGACATTTCTCTTTTTTTTTAAAGAGAATTTAAAACTGTGCTATGCAGTAGCTTTCAGAAAATGTGACCCTGGGAGTAGAAATCTCTTAAGTGTCTTGCACAAGCTATTTGCTGTGTGCTGCTGTGAACAATTACAGAATTACCTTCTGTTGTAACATGGTACGTGTAGTGTCTTGTAGCAAAGAGGTCGGGTTGTAACAAGTAATAACCACAGTTCCTACCAAGTTGACTTTTGACAGAGTACCAGCCACCTATCACTGCAAAGTGCAGAAGGCGCTTACTACGGAAGCTGTTTCACAAAGCAGGTAGATCTTCAGGGTCCTGTAAGAAAAGCCTTGATAGGCACCATGAGGCTAAATCCATCAGCTAGTGACTCTGTTCATACTCAAGAGTGCTCCTGGGCCAAGGCCCAGTCAGTCAGACTGGGACTGCAAGATGTAAGCGTGCCCAGCAGCTGAGAATGGTATCCAAGGCATTGTGACATGCGTGGCAGAAGCTCAGGAGCTTGCGGATACCCGGAGTCCTGCGGGAAGAGTGTTACACAACCATGGTCTGAGCCTGCAAATTGCACCTCTTTGCTATGCTGCAGCATACAAAATTTCAGCCATGCAGCTCTCACATTTTCTGCTGCAATGCATGTCAACAGCAGCAAGAGGGAGGCTATGTATCACCTGGACATGCTAAACAGCCAGACTATCCCAATTATTCAATGTATGATTAGACAGTTGTAATAAAAGATCAAGCGTGGTTTCAGTCTTGGATATGTGTGAAAAAAAAAGAAGTTTGTATAACTTCAACATGAGAACCTAGGGCCTGATTAACAGCAGCGGGAGAAACATTCTCTTGGACCTTGACATATCCAAGACTGGATATGCCTTCCCCATAACCCCAGCAGGTTGACAGGGTGACTGTCAGGTTGAAGGACAAGAGGTTTCTGAACACAAAGGCATCCTTAAAGAACGGAAGGGGTACCATTGCTCCACCTCCAGAAGCCTGCAATCCAGCAGAGGTTTTTAAGGCAATTGGGTTTTTCAGCAGCCTGAGCTTGCCACCCACCAGAAGATATCTAGGTAGCTAGCATCTTTTACACAGATGTTTCACCAGCTTGGAGGCTTTTATGATGGGCCTTGGGGTCTTTCAGGTAGGTGAGTCATTCCATCAGCTTTCATCTGTCTTGGGAGGAGATGGAGGAGTTCCTCCCCAGAAAAAATCTCTGAACTCTGAGACAGCATTAAGGAGTGGGAGTGAAACACTGGCAAGCCACTTTTCATGTTTCCCAGTCATCCTCAGCAGTGGGTTTAGCATGTGATATGACAACCAGACATGATTCTGAGATAATGCTCTCAAACATTGAGCAGTGAATGACAAGGACTGATGTTGGTTTAGGATGCTGTTTTAGGAGCTCGTCCTCACTCCAAACTTCACACAGTCATTCCTGATGCTTTCAGCCTCTTTAGAGAGTTCTGCTCTTTTTATAGGTGTCTTTGCTCTGTTTGAGGTCCACTCCGTGCACAGACAATTGAAGCATAGCCATCTGCCAACTTTAGTGAATGTGTCCCTATTAGACGTTTTACTTAAGCGCTCTGAGCTGCCTCTAGTTTCTGATGGTCTAGTCCAGCCTTTCAAGGAAAGCCTGACAATAGAAATTTTTATTTGGATATAAAACTACCCTGTGCTGCAGTGACTTTCTTTTCCCCTGGGGTCTGTAACAGGGCTGAGTGCAAATAATCCTACTGAACAGGTAATCCCCCAGAAAGTGATAACAGCCCTGAGTAGAGCTCTTCATGCAGCAGGTTCTCCCTCTGGTCCCAGATACTTCCAGGTAGCTTTTGACATTTTCTATTGTTGGATTTGCTGAGTGCCAAGATAACTCTCCTCTGAACATGACAGGAACAGCTTCATTGACCTAGAAAACTACGGCCTGTTTCTTCTCTTCCACTTGGAAGATTAACCTTGAACTTATGCTGCCTGCCACCAGCAGCTAAGTCTCACTGTTTGGCAAGTTGTGGTGGGTAGCATGACTCGTAGTGCCATGACCTTAGAGCTGAGCCTGCTTGATGCCTATGGCTATGCAGAAACTGCAAAAGTTCTCCCATCTATGATCATAGGTGTCCTTAGCTCACTCACTGAAAAATGACAGCATTCTGAGCCTGATTTCCCAGTCCTAGCCTCACACCTCTTCTCTGCAGTGAGCTTAATGAAGGGCTAAGCAACTCATCAGTGTGGGCTCTGAGAGGATAAATCAGGCTGTTGCTACAGGATGGCATTCAGGATCATGGGTGAAGTACAGAACAGTCAATTACACTGTGCGTATTGGAGAATCCTACATTAAAGGGCTGTGCTAGTTTTAAGAAACAGCCCAACTGACTCCCACTGAAGGCAAGCAAATTTTTGGTTGCACAAGAAATATGTATACTTTTGTTTTGAAGTGTTCCTTCTCAAGATATTTCTATATGAACAAAATCTGAAGAATAGGGCAAGATTTCATAACCATATTGGCTGTATCACTCCTGTAATAGCTGGGCTCGTGTTTTCTCCAATTAACCTGAATGTATTATGTCTGTCTTTTCCATAATGAGTTCCACTCAGAACTTGGTGCTCCCTAGGCAAGAGGTCATATTACTGTCATTAAGTCTCTTCCTGGAAGCCTCCTACAGAAATAAGGCTTAAAAATTGTGAGGAAAAAAGTAAGGTGGCCACCTTGCTCTTTAAAGACTTATGTCTAACCACAGTATTTGTTGATTGTTTCAGATGAGGACAGCTGAAAATATTTCGATATTTGAGCATGAAAGCAAAATTTGCTCAAATGTATGTGTCAGGTGCCAAATGTTCTACAGGCATCTAAAATAGATGGGCCCTGCCTTACCCGAAGGATATGCTGAGGCAGTGAGTTCTTTATAGAGTTATATTCAGACACGTTATTTCCCTTCTGTTATTTCCACTGATGACAGTGGGCCTCCTCTACAAGCCTCACTGCCTACCTCTTGCTTGCTCATAAATTTTAAGCCAGAAAAAACATGCTCTCATCTGGTCTAACTTCGTGACGACAAGATTTCACCCTGCTATTATGGATAGAACTTAATAATCTGTATATGGTTAAAGTTTATCTTTCAAAAAGAAACACTGTCCTGATTTCTAAACATAAAAAATCAGAATCAGAGAAACTCCACTCACCTTAGTTGTCTGCTCTTAAGGTTACTTGCTCTCTCAGCTAAAATTCTCTGATTTGTCTGACTTCATCTACCAAAAATCAGTTAATGTTATGCCTTTCTCCATTAGTCTAAAGAGCTTGTAAGTACCAGGCATTTTCTCCACATGAAAGCACTTATTCCCTATAATCACCGTACTCTAATATAAGTAGGACTAGATTTTAGTTTGGTTTCAGAATAATACATGACAGATTAAAAAACATGTAGTTCAGTAAGCTACTGAAGTTTGTTTTCCTGTGGATTTGCATCTCAGTTAGATTCTCTGGTGTCTCAACAGCACGCATTAGTCAAAGGCTTTTCCTGCAGTGAACCCATTCATCATCATCATCATCATCCATGTGGATTCTCTGGTCTAATAATAGAGTTGAGCACTTTAGGATATTTCTTTCCTCTCTGCTGAGTTATTTTCTTGGAAATTGTAGGAGGAGAAGGGATATAGAGACTAACAGAAATACAGAGGTGATATGATCAGTTAACTTCTGTTTTCATAGAGAACCAGACAAAAAATCAGTTCTATGCAAAGTAAACACTGGCTTTTAAACCTTTGCAGTGGAAAATGCCCCTCCAGATGGCTCCATTTGAACTGTCTTGTTTTCAAAATCATTTTTTGTTACCATCATTGGGAAACCCACGTACCAGGATCCCCACTAAGGATATGGGTGTTACAGTTGTACAGCAGCTCCAACATTCAAATCCTTCCTGTTGAAAATCAAGCAGCTAGTTTCTTGTAATTTGAGCTGAGGGACACCAGGGAGTTCTGTACCATATGGTACCAGAATATTTGTCTTCTGCCAAAAATTTCTATCTCCCCATCCTCTGCTCCAACCACATGGCCTTTTTTCCTTAACAGTCAATTACACCAGATATAACTGATATCCTTGGCACAGGAATTTATTCATCTCCTCAAAGCAAAAGATTGTTTTGATGTTTCTGTGTGTTTCTACAGGGGGCTACAGTATGTCATGTACTTGTACTGTCAAGAGTCCCAACAGTGACAGGTGCCACCTGTTAAAACACTGCTACAACTGTTTATGGATCTTGTTTCACAGAAAATACTGTCTCTAACCCATCTATCTAATGCACTGGTAACCTTTAACATTACAAAACCTGACTGTATTATGTGCAGTGCCCAAATAAGACTAGGCACTGTAATCTGAGGTAAATATGGTATGCAAACTGATTCCTTCGGTATCTGCTACACAAAAATACCTGAAGCAGGTATTCTACTCGTAATGGATAACTAAAGTTTTCTCTTCTCCATTTGCTACTAAAGAAGCAAAACGTAGGACTGAAGAGGACTAAACTCTGCCTTTGTCTAAATAGAACAGGCATAGGGGTGGCACTGTGTCTCTGCTGGCAGTTGGTTTTAAAAATTTGGTCAGTGAGTGCATACTTCAGCCAAAGGAAGTGTGGTGTGAATGAAGCTGGAGAGGGCTTGGCTGTCCTCCAAGCTTACAAGCTGAGTTATCAAGACTTTGCAGAAGCTGCTGTGTCATTGAAGAGTGCCCCAAAGTATATTGAAGCCTGCCATTTGAAGGTTCTGCTGCCTGTCTTTCCAGGCATGGTGGCTTGTAAGGTAGGAGGTATCTGGCAGCAACTGCATGCTATCTTACTGCCTGACTACCTTCTGAGTGTACAGAAAGGCACTGGATTCAGAGTAAGCCTGAACTGCATGACATTTTGCAGGTGCGATGACCTGGGAGAGCACGTGGAAGGGATGTTGCAATCATTATTAGTGATATCACTTTAGCATTTAACGTGATTTCTGTGCATTTTTCTCCTACAGGAGAAACAAGGCAGAGGAAACTCTATTATTCTTTTCATAGCATGGGTCTATAGACATGGGGGGTTGGAGAAATAATGACTGGCCTGGTAATGAAAATATCTGGGACAATAATGGTGCGTGTAGATCTGGTGATGGCCGTACTTCAAAACATTTCTCCCAATATATCTGAAGGGACTGTAAGCACAAATAAATTCACAGAAAAACATTTGAGACTGACTGTTCAGCAATAAGAAACCCTAATATTGTTGCTTTTTAAAAAATTGGGCAGCTCAAGACAGCAAAATATTTCCTTATTGTATCACTTAAAGCATTTTTTGTCAAATATTTTGAGAGGTACTACCAATAAACTTTCATCTGGAAGTATACTACCTTGCTTTCAAAAGAGGAAAATTGAGGCATAGATCCTAATCTTGTCAACTTTCCTAAGAATGAGTCAGTAAGCAAGCCCAGAATAGAGATCACAGATTGCCATACTAGAATTTTTGCTTAGAGACAATTCTAATTCTTCAGATTTTGATGAATTTAGGATTTAAGGTTTCTCAGGAATTTCATTTTTGAAGTTCTATGCACCTCAGAAAAATCGGTCTCTTAGTCAGTTTAAATAGTGGTCTTAAAGATCAATTCAAGCACTTTCTGTTCTTAAGGTAAATGAATGTTATTTTGAAAATTAGCATATATATGAAGACATATATAATCGATAGGGCTGTTAGTTTCATTTCAAGAAACACAGTTAAGTAATTATATACTTTCAAAATGTCCAGCCATGTACTGTATTTAAATACTCCTTTACAGAATATAAGGAATGGATAAAGCAAATCTGGAGTTAGAGAATTCATATGCTCCCCTCTCTGAATGCAAAAACATGTCCTTTCTACTCTCCTCAGTCTCCTCCTCATTAATTCCCATGCTGTTAGCTTTGTTTTTTTCAGTGCTTCATGTAAAAACTTAACCTGCTGCTGAATTTATTTCATGTGCGTTTATATTTTCCTCATTTTAATGGTTTGTAATGCAAAACCATAAAGGTACAGCTGCTGCAACAAACTCCCTTATTGAAGCTTGCCTGCTGCACGCATTGCTTCTGGAATCTAACTTGGCTTTGAATTCTAACATTACAAAAAATGAAAAGTAATGTGGTTTTAAGCACTATAATTAATGTTTCTAAATTTTGTTCCTTTGCTGTCCTGTCCACAGCTGTGTTGTGCAAAATTTGTTCAATGAACGTGTTCTTTGTTTCCCTCCCAAACCAACAGAGGAAAAATACTAGGAAATTTTAGCCTCTGGTACTTTTTAGACAGTGCTTCGGTCTAATATCGCGGCATTTTATATGTTTTCATTAATCCTAGATATGAATTTTGACATTAAAATCAGCAACTAGAAAATTAGGAAAAAAATGGTGTCATCTGTGTAAATGTAAAATTTCTGTTCGTGGACCAAATGAGAGAAGGCGAGAAAAAAAACCCAACAATGTACATAAAGACATGTAAGGACAAATGCAAATGAATATTTAAAAAACCCAAACTATGTATATGGTGAAAAAGAACGAAAATAAAACACCCCTGTCTCAGTCACTCCAATATTTATAATTCCTCTTGTCATTTAAAAGCATTCTTAAAATGTCTTACCTTGTTAATATTACTCAATTCCTCCTTTTTTCGTAGAAGACTTTGGCACATTTCTGAGATCCTGGAATATGAGTTTACATGTATTTCATCTCTTTGAAGAGAAAGGACAAGATTTTTCTCAGATATTTTTCTAATTATTTTTATAAAGTGCATTTATTTTTCATTATTCATCCTCTTTCTGTGCTTATTTTCAGTACTTTTCCTATTGCACTTCTTTTCTGTTTCTGAACCTGTACTTCCATGCAATTTTTTCTGATTGGCTAACAAAAAAACCTGCCAGAAACATAAACTAATTTGCTACAGTGCTTTACAATACTTTTTTGCTGTTAATCTGCATAATTATACTGGGTTGGACTCCCACAGCAAAGTGTTAGCCATTTTTACTTATTTCCACGTGCAAAAAAAATACCTAAGAGAAATATCGAATTGCCTACCATATTATTTATCTTTAGCATTTAATATTTTGTTAGATAACTAGGCCCTAAGATAAGGGAAAAAAGTACTCCTTACAACACAAATGACAGATGTCACAAACATTGACAAACTTTGGCGAAGAACTACAGAATAATTTTTTGTGTGTGTTTGTGTTAAGTTTTGGGAAATGATTAGTGAAATTTGATGTAAAAAAAAAAGCAGAATAAAATATTAGAAGCAATATTATAAATAGATTATTGAAAACTATTTGGTAGCTTTCAAAGACCTGAAGTCAGCACATGTATTTTCAAGACTAGAAATCTAAAAGTTGCTCCTGAACTAGAGATCAGATTTGAAAATGGAATACCTGACAAAAGAGGCCTCCATTTCAAACTTGATAGATATTTTTGGAATCATTAGACTCTGGTTTCTCTTATACGGCCAGCGTGAAAATCAGAAAGAAAGAAAATGGAGGGCCTACTGAAAATTTTAATGACCACTTTTACAACTGCATTTTTCTCAAAAGTACCCAGCTCTTAAAAAATAAGTATAGTCAGAAGCAAAATGACTGTGCTACTGGTTTCTGGAGCGTGACATTTTGACATTTCGACATTTCTCTGATTCAAACCAACATTTCTAAAGAAGCTTTCAACATAGTCCCTAGACGAAACACAGTATTGAAAACCTACTCTATTTCTTCTGAAATATAAATAGAAAGACTCCCATTGATAACAGTGGGAATGCATGATGACCTTTTGCTAATTTGAAAGTACAGAAGTTTGAAACGGAGAGATTTGAAACCAGAAATTAAGCTTACAGCCTGAATATATACTGTACTTTTTGTCATTTTTGTTGCATAATGCCATAATTTATTTACTATACTAAAGGTGTATGGGAGGATTTTCTTTTAAGCTAATTAAAATCTGATAAAAATGAACCATTTAGAACACGTTGTTACTCATTAACAACAAAACTAAGATGTCTTTACACTGTATAATTCATTTGCTCATTTTGCCCTGTAATGAATGGACATTATCTACAGATAGAAAGCAATAGGATTTTTATAATGGATAACAGGAGCTTTTGTGTCTCCGGATGATGAAAGTAAAGGCTTAGATTTTTCTAAAGACTAAGAATATAAGAATATTTCATAAATATTCAGTAATACTATGACACCTATGCCCCTCAAAGCTTTTCTAAAGCCTGAAACAAAATGGGGAAATGATTAATGAGACCATGTGGAGATGCAGTATCAGAGACTACTCTGTTCTATTGCTGAATTTCTAGGTCAACAAATACAACTGTTCCCTTTTGCACTTGATTCAGGCATTATACAAGTGTGCTACAATTCTTTGCTGAAGAACTAGGAGTATTTGTTTCAGTCATAGCCACTTTCACATGGAGAGAGATTAAATTGAATCCATAACTACACTCTGATATCACTCCAGAATTATCCTAAATGATGCTAGCAAATACACTAGATGCTTCTTAAAATTTCTGTAATGTTATTTTCGTATACTGTGGCATTATTTAATGTGACCATAATCATTACTGGTTCAACTTTTGGATATGGACCCATGCATCCAAGGCTAGGTTGGATGAGGCTTTGAGCAACCTGGTCTAGGCAAGGGGCTTGGAACTAGATGATCTTTAAGGTCCCTTCCAACCTAAACCATTCTATGATTCCCGTTTTCAAATTTACATTTTAAGCCATTACATTATTTGGTTTATTTTCAAAAGCTGTTTGTGTATGGTATAACACAGGTGTTAACATATGGTGTAAGAGTAAAGCTGCCATGACTTTCTGAGTTTTTAATGAGTAATTCCTTGAAGAATCATGAGGAATTTTCTGCACCAGTTTTAAAGGACAATCTTCCAGGGCAAATTTCTATTATTTTAAACAGCTTGAGTTTTTTAAACACTTCTAAATATTAAAAAACCTCTCTGTTAAGATCTTCTGTTTTTCTATCGGTATCTGTTCAATAGACACAAGTATTTCAGGAAAGGGGATAATTTATTGTTATTTTTACTGGAAAAAAGGTCTCTTCCTGAGGAGCCACGAGTACGTTACTTATTTATACCTACACACGTGAAGCTTTACCGAGGTGCCGACCGCCCCCTTTTCGGACGGCGCCGACACGGGGTTGGCGAGGGGAGGGAAAGGGACAGCCCCAAGGCAAAAGCGGGCCGGGGTCTGCTGCTGGGAGGCTCGGGGCAGTGACCACCCCCCGCTGCAGGTAAGAGGGGAACCCCAAGAGTCCGTTTGCCGGTAATTTCAGAGCTTGTTCTCCTCAGAATACCTGACCGAAAGAAAACCAAAAGCAGCTACCGAGCTTGCGGAACCCCGAGAGGCCGCCTAGTGCCTCACCCGGTCTGCGGGGAAGGACGGACACCCGCGGCCCGCCTCGCTCTGAGAAAGCGCCTCCCCGGGAAAGGGGCTGCCCGCCTGTGGGGTGGCTCCTGCCGCCGTGCCGGTGCCGGTGCCACCCGCAGGCTGTCCCTCGGGCTGTCCCCCACAGGCCCCGCCCGGCGACCGGCGGGAACGGCGCGCGGCGAGGCGGGAGATAGCGCAGCCTAGCTCTCGCGATAGCTCCCTGACGACGCCGCCCGGCGGTTGTAACGGCCGTAAGCCGGCAGTCGCTTGTTTACGGCGGCGTAGCCAATGGGAAGGCGGGGCGCATGGGCGGGGCTGCGAAGCCCGGCCAATGGGCGGGAGGGGCGGTGCGTTTAAACAGCGCGGGGTGCAGAGGCCGGTACTCGGGGAGGTTGTGGGGGTCGCGTCGCTATGCCCGGCCGCCCCGACGACTACGAGGTGCTGCTGACCATTGGCGCCGGTTCCTACGGCAAGTGCCGTAAGGTGCGCCGCAAGGCTGACGGCAAGGTGAGGCGGGGTGCCGTCGCTGTCGGTTTGAGCGGGGTGCTGGCGGCTCTCCGAGAGAAGCGGGTGGCTCTGAAAGCCCCTCTTCCCCCCGGCCCCGCAGAGCTCTGGCTTGTGTGTAAGTCACTTCCCTAAGGTGTTGGGTTTTTGTCCTCTCTAGATCTTGGTATGGAAGGAGCTCGACTATGGCTCGATGACAGAGTCAGAGAAACAAATGCTTGTTTCAGAAGTGAATTTGCTTCGTGAGCTGAGGCATCCCAATATCGTCCGGTATTACGATCGCATCATCGACAGAAGCAGCACAACCCTGTACATCGTGATGGAGTACTGTGACGGTGGTGACCTGGCTAGCTTAATTGTGAGGTGCACAAAAGAAAGGCAGGTGAAAGCTGTTAGTGGCAATTCTGGAGTACCAAGCATGAAGTATCTCAGGCAATCAAAACAAAAGTGAAATGTATCTCTTCTTGATAACTTCTAAACAACTTTACATTTAATCCTTTGGGCACAACAGACCTATTGAAATGTGAAAGGTTTTGTATGAAATTACAACACTGATGGGAATAGTGCTAATGAATGCACCGACTGGTTGGATGTTTATGTTGAAATAGTAAAAAACCTGAACTGTCTTATGAGACAGAAGCTGTTGAAGGGTTTCTGGATGCCATGCTGTGCATGGGGTTGAAAATATAAACCAAAAAGTCATAGTTCTTGCAGATAGGTAGCTTGATCTGTGGGTTCTTCTGGCTTGCCCATCAGTAAAACCACTTGTACCCTATTCTTTCTGTTAAACACCAAAATACATGAAAGGGAAAAGTGAATTTGAACATGATATTAAAAGCTACTTTATGTGCCTGCATATAAAGCTTGTGGAGACACCAAGTCAATAAGACTTCACCTTGGTCTAATCATAGACTTAGCAGCCTACATCTTAACTATAGTATCAGTTTTCACATTCTTAGGTTAAACAAGTACGTGGCACCACATGTGTTACTTTGAGAATAGTCTAAAATGGTACTGCAGCTGCTCCTGAACATCAGTGTTTTCATTTAAGGAAGGTTATATTAAAATCAGTCCTGTCTTGGCTTTGTTGTTGTATGTTGCTCATTATAAACAGCTGACAAGATACTGTTATCATAAGTGATCAAAGGGACAGATCTCCTCACAGAAGCATCAAATTGATATTTGTGTTGTCAATAATGGAAATGCTGCATATTCGTTAGACTCTAGGGGAGGAAAGAAATGTTACAGGGATTCTGCAACAGAAGTCTAGATGTCTTCCAACATATTTGGAGTGATTGTTCTAAAAATTTCCATTTTAAAAATAGCATATATAGATTCCTGTTGTTAGTTTTCTATAAAGGTGCTGGTGTTGATTCACTGATGTTTTATAATAGTATTAAAAAAGTGACAACTAAGACTGGCAGTAACAGCTTAAACTTATGTATGCTTGGAGTATACATTTGTTAAGCAATGTGTTCATCTTTCAGGCATTACTTGGAAGAAAGCTTTGTTCTCCGAGTATTGACTCAATTGACATTGGCCTTGAAGGAATGTCACAGACGGAGTGATGGTGGAGTCACTGTGCATCGTGACCTGAAACCAGCAAATGTTTTTCTAGATGGCAAGCAGAATGTGAAACTTGGAGATTTTGGACTGGCTAGAATATTGCACCATGACACTAGCTTTGCCAAAACATTTGTTGGAACTCCATATTATATGTCTCCAGTAAGACTTCCCTTCTGTACCTTATTTTCCCTTTTCTCCCTCCAGGATCTGTCTTCTGCTGTGTTGGTTTCAGAGTCCATGAATGTTTGGGAGGTTTTAATGAAGAGTTACTAGTCTTAAATGCGGGTGACTCTTTTCATAGAGCATGTATGTTATGGAGACAAGGTTATATTGCAGTTATTTCCATCTCCTTTCTTCCCCACATGGTCACTACCTTCTGATTAAAGTTGTTCTTCACTGTATAAGTTTTGATATGTTCTTGGAATATTAGAGATATGTTGGAGTATATTGTTCCTGAAAAGGAACAGGGAAGCTAGAGTGCTTTTATGTTTCATAGTGTTAAAGTAAAGAGCTTATTAAATTACCTTGTGATGGTAGGATTTTAATTTGTAGTGGAAATGAGCAAGAATGAGTTATTTCCCTGATATGGTGCATTTTGTGTGGAGAGTATTAATGTTGACTGAAACATGGAGTCGTATCAACTGAAGATTGGTGCAATACTTCAGTCTTCTACAGTGTAGTTACTGCCATAACTTGTTAAAATCCTCCTAGTAAGAGTAGCTGTAGAGATTGAGATGGAATCTTACAAGTAATTCCAGTAAGTAGTGGTTTAATTCAGGTTTGAACAGTAGCTGATGATCCCTGCAATAGCAGAACAATGTCTTAGTTAACGCTCCTAAGATTGTTCTCTTTCTTTAGGAACAAATGAACCACATGTCATACAATGAAAAATCTGACATCTGGTCTCTAGGATGTCTCCTGTATGAATTGTGTGCTCTCTCGTAAGTATAGTAGTGTGGTAATGAATATGGAAACACAGCTGTTAATGCATGTATGATTACAGTTTGTATGGATGAAAGCTTAAAGGTTTTGGAGACTAGTTAGAACTAGATTTTTATTTCTGTATTGGTCTTGACATTAGGTAGTCAAAACAAACCTTTGATTGCAGCTTTTTTCTTAGTCTGACACTTTTTTAATGAAACTAAGTCCTGTAAAACTAGCGAAAGAATCAAATAAAAATGTTCTTCTTCAGGCCTCCATTTAGAGCTTACAACCAAAAGGAGTTGGCAGAAAAGATAAGGGAAGGGAAGTTCAGACGAATACCATATCGTTACTCAGAGCAATTGAATGAACTTCTCAAAGAGATGCTGAATGTAAAGGTAAGAATCAATTACTGATTTTGCCACCTATAATTTGAACTAGTACTGAAATACTAGTTTTTCTTCTCAGTTATGAAACCAACTGATCTGAAGTAGTGGTTGCTATCATCTTGTCGCTGGCAGTATCACTTGTAGGGGAAGGAGGGAGGAATTCTGCTTTGAGTCCATTAACCAAAGGCAGCAGCTCAAGTGTTATGCCAGGTTCACAGGATGAAAAAGACTGTCTTGATATTGGCTTGTACAGAACTTCCTAACAGCATGCTTAACAAGGTCTTATAATTAGAGGGTTAAAATTGTTCCAGTGTGTTTGGAAGTTGGAAGGGTTGTTTTGTCTTCATTTTGGATTTTGCTCTATATGGCTAATGTATACCTCGGCCCTCATGGCTGGCATGGGGGTGTTGAGAAGAATACTGCATTTTACAACAAAGCTGTAGCAAGAACCCAAGTCTCCAACACATATGCATCCTTCGGGAATCAAGCGACAGGTAGAGGTGCAGAGTGTTAGCTCCAGAACCTACTGACAGTTGTCTCTGTAGGCTCACCATCCCATTCTGGCTCTGAAAGGAGTGAGTGCCTCGGCTGGGAGAGCCAGGCTTGCAGCTTCTGGAGCTGAAGGCTGGTAACATCCTCCTCCCTTAGCTTTTGTCATCTGGTTGCACTACCCCTTCCTAACTCCATTTTTCTCCAACTTCTTTACTGTATAGCACCTTAGCTGGTTTCCACCTGAGGTGGGTCTTGCTTGGGAATCCCTGGCCTTAATACTACTTGGTTACAGATGGAAGCTGTTGGTAACGTCTTTCCTTTAGGATTATTGCCGACCTTCTGTTGAAGATATTCTGCAGCACCCCTTGATAGCAGACTTGGTGACAGAAGAACAAAGACAAAATTCTGATAGAAGAGGCCGGAGATCATGGGAGGCAGAAAGGCTGCAGCAATCAGATGCTGCAGTGAATGAGCTGAAACGGAAGGAACAACAATTACAGGAACGAGAACAAGCCATTAAAGAGAGAGAGCGCCGTTTGGAGCGTATGATATTCTATTTTGGGAAGGGGGTGGCAATGGGATTCTGATTCAAAAGAATAAGTGCAGAGGAAGGAAAGGTAGACAGTTCTCAAAACCCTCATTTTAATGCACTAGGATATCATGCTTCTGCATTCACTACTAGAATTCTGTCTAAAGACTAAAACAAGAATGCTTGGGCTTACTTATCTATACTAGTTCTTGTTTTAAGTTACTAAGATATCATTGGCAGTTTGGGTATAGAAGTCTGGTTTGGGAAGGTTATTAAACATGGGTGGCACTTAGGAAAGTATACAGGAAAAATAGGGTCTAAATATATTGTTCCGCACTTTGCAGTGTAGGTTGCTTTTCACCTACTCTGTGTAGGTTAACATTGGCTATGCTAATGTGTAACATAAGGTGAGCCTGATATTGGAGCAGAATATAATTGAGTAAACTGTCATCTGCTTCTATAAAAGCTGCACCCTACAGGTAGCTTACCTGTGAAACTATAGATGGCTGGTCCTCAGGTGTTGGTATTTCCTGCCCACATAAAATACCTCTTTGCATATGTAGTAGGGTCTGTAATAGATATTTCAACCATATATATTGTTTTCTGAGCCTCAATAACAGCTGCTGCTGCTGTAAATAGGGTGTTTATTCATAGCTGAATTATAGTATCTGGTATCTAAATATTTATATCTGGTGTCATGTCTGCCACGAGTTAATGCGCAGAATAGAAAACTGCTATAGCTTCATTGCTGCAGATATGGCAGAGTTTGGGGGGGTGGGGAGCATGCCTGGCATTTCAGAGTGCTTGTCCAGTGCTTTATCAGTGCATTGATAAAGGTGTATCTACACAGCAGTTCTCTTTGTTTAGAGCTATAGAAGCAGAAATATGGGTGCAACTGACAGGCTATTACTGCTGTTCTTTTCTGCAAGAAAATCCATCATGCACAATCACTCTAACTTTAACATTTCCACTTTAACACTGTATACTACCATATTTCTACTTCCAGAGAGAGAACGGGAACTCTGTATTCGAGAGAGACTGGCAGAGGACAAACTTGCTAGGTATCTTACTAACCTATAATTGCCTAGATCAGAAACTCTACAATCTTTCAACAAAAAGCTTAAACCTCTCTTTCAAAACAGAGCTGAAAACTTGATGAGGAACTACAATATCTACAAACAGCAGAGGACGTTGTCTTGTGCAGATGATCCAGGTACGAAAATACGCAAGAAGCCACTTGCACTGATAAATGTAGGCTGGTATGACCAGAAGAATGCCCCTGATGCTCAACATGCTGAACCTAGTCCCATTGTAGCGGTACAAACACCAATTATCTCTGCGTGGTTAGGAAGAGACTCCTGATTTTCTACTTTGCAAGACTTGATGAATGATGCTCACCGATGAGTATGATTTACCACTGTCAGCACTGCAGTCTTGTGCTGTTTTGAAAATTAGGTTCTTGTGGTAAGCTAATGGAAGTGCTGACTTGTAACCCAAACTTTTCTCAGAGCTGCACTTGTTTTACTTATGGATGTCTTTTTATAGACCTTTGACTTAGTTCATTTTAATAAAATTGCACATGTCTAATCATTTCAGCTTTAGTTAAACTTCCAAAAACTTCAAGGTGGGAAATAATATTTGTTGCAAGTGACCCAGCTGTGATTGGCGCATATTGTATAAGCTCTGAAGAATACAAACTGCACCAGTTTAACTCACTAGGAAAAAAAACCAAACAGCTTTGAAAATGTGCTATAATGCTTCCTGACTACTTGTAGTCCAATCTGTTTTATAGTAGTTATTAGCCCATAAGTATTTGACACTCACTTTGGCCTTGGTTGATCAGTCCTCACTATCATAAGAGGTAGTGTCATCTGTTCATTGCATCCATCTCTTCTAATAGTAAATATGATTCAAGTATCTAAATGCATTTTGAAATATTGGTAGGATATTAAATGCCTGCATCGTAAGTAGTACTCGAACAAAGAAACACGAACATCCTTTTACATGCAGCAACTGTCTCTTCCTTTAGTTTTGGTCAGGTAAAGCAAGATAAGCATGTCACTGCCTCTAATACAAATAAAACTGAAGTTGCATTTTTTTTCAAGAAGCGCCTATCACAGCAGGAAAGAACACAACAGAAGTTAGTGGTACTTCAGCTATTTCTAACATTCCTGTCAATTTTGAGAATTCCACCTGTCTGATACATTAAAGAATATAAAACTAAGAACAAACTTGCCTTGGGCTTTCTGATGTTGCCTCTAACACTGGATGACTGAAGGTAAATGAGCTTCAGCATTTGCCTCGGTTTTCTGCATCACTCGCCCCTTTACGTGACATTTTGACCTTAACAGGGGTATCAGTTTCTGAAGATGGGCAAAACCATTTTGAGTAGTTAATATCTCAAGACAGACAATACAGAAAAGTGAATATAGCTATTACAAGGCTGACCAAATCTTGCAATATTTGTAGATCACTTGATTAAACATTTGTCATAATGTTTGCAACTTTTCCAATTCATTCTGTGGTACTCCTGTAATATTGTTTCTAAAATTCTCCCTGTTCTG
This sequence comes from Burhinus oedicnemus, assembly GCA_008921705.1. NCBI lineage: Eukaryota > Metazoa > Chordata > Aves > Charadriiformes > Burhinidae > Burhinus > Burhinus oedicnemus. Next base: position 1,595,706 of record VFFE01007208.1, read on the forward strand.
ATAGGAGTGTTTCTCCAATATGTTGCCAAGATCACTTGCTTATGTTATGTACAATGCTGAAATATTACTGTATTTTTCACAACTGGATTGCGTCTCACACATCTCTTAGATCTCTAATTTCTCCTCAGTGGTTTGCTTCACAGTAAAATGGAATACCAAAAATCCTGGTTTCTAAGACAGTGTCCTAGACACAACCCTATTTTTGCAGGGATTTTCTGATTCTTATGGAAGGATTTAATGTTAAAATAGATATAGCTTACTGATATGAAACTACGAAATGCTGAAACGTTCACTGGCCTCTGCACTTTAGTCCTCCTCCCTCTTTTGTGCTTATTGCATCCTTGTTCTAGTCTAATGAATTGACAATTAAGGCTTCAGCAGCGTTCAGATTGGGATAGGTAGACCTTTGATTTAAAAAAAAAAAAAAAAAAGTCACACCTTAAGTTGAGCCTTGTGATGTTGGCTCTTATGAGAGGCAACTCAGCTGTTTTAATAGCTTTTGATGTTAGTTTTTGTAGGCTGAGACATTAAAAACAAAACAAACTATCTGCCTTTTGATTGTGGCAGTTCTATACAGCTATACTATGGAAATTCCTGTTCTGGAGGCTGCAGTGAAAGTAACTTCTTAATTTTTAATGCACCTAAATTCATTATTCATCAGGTCAGAGTCTAGTTTGTACCCCATTGACTTAATACAGGGATAGAGTTAGAACAACGTGGATAATGTAGAAAGACCACTGCACAGGCTGGGTCTGCCCCTGCTATGAAGGAAAGACAAGGTTCTTCGTAGCCGAGAGCCTAATTCTCCATTTCCTCTGAGGAACTGGATTATGTTACTGTTTAATTTCTGTCCTTCAGAAGAAACTCCATGTCTTTTCCCTTATGGCAACTAATACTTCTTTAGGTGTTGAGAGGTTCACCCTAGAAACTACAATCATTTAAAAGCCTTGTTTTCAATTTTTCCTCATAAAAGGGAAAAGAATTGGTGCTATGAACTGAAATGCATTTAATGAATCACTTAAAGCCATAGGTAGATAGCAAAACGGGTAACAGGATTAAAAGACTTAAGCAATAAATGTTGAAAGATGTACTAATTCATTACTCATCTTTTGATTTCTTAAGATAATGCACTCCTCCCTTTTTCTACAACCAAGAAGAAAATACACTTCGATGGAAGTGAAGAGAATGCTGTGCCTCCTGTTAACTTGGAAAACTATCCCCTTTCTAAAGGGAAATGCTCTGATCTCAAAAAACGTCTATATGCTGCAAATCTACGGGCTCAAGCACTGTCTGAACTGGAAAAAAACTATCAACTAAAGAGCAGACAAATCTTGGGCATGCGCTGAAACTGTGACAGATGTAAATTATTTAACTTTTAGAAGTTGATTAAATGTATAGGAAGATACTTGTGCCTCCCTCTTTTAAGCTAGAACCTACTGAAAATTTATTTTAACAGTTGTTATACAAAATCTTAGTCTATGATAAGTAGTTCACGTTAAAGGCATAAGAATGTATTATGAAAGCAGGTAGTTTTGATACCAAATCAAACAAACTGAATGAACTGTATTATTAAAGAAAAAATATTTTGGTCTTCCTGTTTGCCATACATTACTCTTCTGAAAATATAAGGAGTGAACATTGTAAAACAGATTATTTTAAATCTGGTGTGAAAAATTTTTCAGATGTAAAATGTACAGAGATTCATGATCTGTAGGTTAAAATGATGCTGTATGTAATGTACAGTTCTTGATATAAGTATTGATATTCTGTATATGTGGAAAAACTGACTTTTTGTCTGCTTTTGTAAATTTTTTTTAACTGTCAGAAGAGCAAAAAAATATTTTATACTATCTCTACCTAGTAAGTAGGCAACCTACCAAAGCAGGCTACTTTTAATTTAATGTCTTTGACTGATGTGCGGGGTGGGTCAGCTTAGCATAATTGATGAGTTTATCCTCCTTTCTGCCCGGGGCGCTGAATGGCCTGTCCGTCCACCCCTGAAAGGTGTGCTCCAGGGCATAGCGTTTGAGTAACACCTTCTTTGGTTTGCCTTGAAACTGTGCTATAAACTGATCCCCTGAGACTGCTGTCCTGGATGGGACACCATCCAGGGTGTTAGCACCTGTGTTTGGGGAGGGGCAAGTGTACTCTGAATAGCAAATCCTTATTTTCTTGAAGCTTATGAGGTATCTCCATCTCTCCCTTCACAATTCACTACCAGAGTAGGAGTTGCTTGTGGTTTAAGTTTCATGAACTTACTCAGATGCGTTAATTTAAAATAAATCCTTTGAAACTGTAATGTCTGACATACATAAAATTTTTCTACCTCTGGGTTGAAATGCCATAAAATATACATTCTTAGCAAACAGCTAATTTTCAAAATATTTGTTTCCTTATTGGGCCGTGAGTGTTATCTAAAGAGGTATTGTAGATGGTTTTTACCTGAAAAAAGAGAATCTCTTACTTGGAACATCAATTTAATTTGGTGTATTTGCTGATGGACAAGTACTTGTGTCACCAAACAATAGTTCCGCTCTAGCGGATTCTTAACCACCCAGCAGAGCTTATCATATTTGCTTGCATAGTGGTTACTGTTTTCACCACAACCTTTGCTTAAAAGAATTAGAATTTGACCGTTTGGTTTACTAGTCTGAAACTACCGCTATTCTGGTGGTCGTTACCCAGCACTCGGTGCGGTGGGAAGGGTCTGGCAGGTATGCACAGCCGCAGCAGCTGTGCCACAGGGATCAGGGCAGCTTTCCTGCTGCATTCTTTCATATTGCTGAAGATTCTCACACGTATTTGGAGGGTGAATCCCTGCTTTCTCGCCACGTTTGTACACTCAGATTTTTCTGTTCTGTGCCTCGACCAGATCTGCAATGCAGTTCTGCTGGCCTTCATGTGGATCTTTATTGCATGTCCCATAAATTAGCAAAGGGTAGAATAGGCAGTAGTGTTTGTTTAATCTGAAAAAATACGTAGGATGCAAGAATTTTGTTGTATGCTTTGTCATCTATAAAATGCAGGTACCAATTAGTGAAAGGAGGAAACCAAGCAACCAAGAAAATAAATTAGTAACTAATGATTCAGGAAAGACTGTATCGTGAAACGGCTAGTGTTTGCAAATGCTTTGCTTTTAACAAGACCAAACTAAGAAAATGGCTTGAGAGTCTTTTTTTTTCTTGGAACATATATATGGACCAAATAATTTCTGCATTTAGAAGTAAAGCACCTTCAGAGCAATGCCTGCAGCTTTCCTCTTCCTTTAATTCTCTAGTGACCTCAAGATGGCACTGTTGCCCTGTAATTGTTGGGAATTTCCTTCAGTCTATTGATACATTCATACAAAATTTAAGATCTGATTTAAATATATTTTTACCTGTTTTGTTTCAGAAAATCCTAAGTGTGTTGCTGCACGATGCTGATTTTCTTAGGCTACAGATACTTCAGTACTTGCTGGTGCAATTAATTGTAATTATCTCCAATTTGCCATTTTGCATCTTTTATGCATGTTTTATAAAAATAGTTGAATCAAAGTTCTAGTTAACAATTACACTATTATGAATAAGAAATGCAAACTGTATCAATCACGAGGTAGTAATAAAGGAGAACAGCTTAAGTTACAGCTGCGAGGCATTTAAGCGGCATTACAATGTCTTCTTGAGGTATTATCACTCTAATATGATAAATGCAGTGTTTCTTGAGGTTTTTGAAATAATACCTTCCTCGTGTGTCAAACATAGGGGAAGGCATCCTTGAGATGGTCTTCATTCTCTCTCAGGAACTTTGCTTTGGAATCCTGAAATTCACATTTTCCTACAAAGGCATAGTTGTTTTTCCCAGAGCACGTGTGTAGCATTGGAATCACATTCAGGATGTAGTTTTCAAATATATTCAGGAAAATAAATAGAACATTTATGGGAATAGTGACTGCTTATAGAGTGCTTGGAAAACATTGCCATCATGCTGGTGGGTATACTTGTCTCTTACAGGTGAAGGTAAATTTGTATGTATTATGGCTTTAGCCTTATAGGATAATAATAATAATGCTGTACACTGCTGAATGTTGTGAGATAAATTCATTAATGTTTAATATAGATATCAGGAATTTTAATAGTATATATAGTTGTGGGCACACAAATGATATCTAGAAGTCACCTCTGAAGTTACAGAAGTTTTATATGCGTAGAACATAATTTAGCTCAAGGATAGACTGGAGGGGAAGTTGCATCATCTTTGAAAAATGTGGACCAGATCCCTGATTTTCAGCCTTCGTGTCTGACCTTGATCAAGACCCTGTCCCGGGCCTTAGGTTCCCATCTGTACCAGGCTCGCCACAGGGAGGTGCTCAGAGACAGTACTGGGATACCGTACAGGTCGTCTGCACTTTGGGCAGGTTTTTGATGGCAGTGGCGCAACCACTTTGGTCTCCTGCTTTGAGCAGCTGTGCATGTACTAGGGAATGGAATTCACTGGGAAAATAGTGGTGAGTTACCAAAGTAATTTATTTAATGATTAGCCTGGTCAACTGTCCTCTCTGCAGCCAGTTGGCCAGGCCATTCCATGTGACTAGAGCACTTAAATGGTGTGAAAGTGCTGGCTAGCTGGGCAGATAAAATGCTTAGAGGAAATCAGGCTTAAATATAGAGGACCATCAAGCTGCTTCCTAAACATAAATATCAGTAAGTCATTTAATCCGTGGAGAAATAAATCCCTCTGGCACAATTATAAAATACTTTATCATAGGGAATTTCACATTTTTGCCTTTACTGTCAGTGAGTAACCCCAGAGGAGGAAGCGATCTGCTCCTAATAATGGCACAAGCTGGCTCACAGGCGCTCACTGCAAGACTCCATCTCCTGCAGCTTCCCACAGGTACGAGAAACAGCGCAG